>OU618536.1:23792470-24392470 GCA_914829495.1 Eilema sororculum
TGTCGTATCCATACTGTATGTATGTATTGAGTATATAATTATTGTATTATTTATATATATGTAAATGTATATATTTATTTGTGTTTGTATAGTATGTAAATTAGGTGTGATACCTGTGTATTTTGAGCTATTATAAATTAAGAAAGTACGCCAAAATAACTACCATTCAATTCCTCCAACCATACCTAATGACCATCCAAATGTTGCCTGGTATAAATCGCTTAAAGCTATAAGGCCGCCCTTGAACTGTTTCCGTAGACATATTTTGTCTTTATATTTTGTATTGTTATGGTGTACAATGTAGTATAAAATAATAATATAAGAACATTATTGCGAAGACTGTGAAATTGGCAATTTCAGATCGAGTAAACTTGGATAAAATAAAGATAATGTTCAACGAACATGTTGCACCGAGACCGATTGCCATCGAAGGTTTGACGATCAAGGTTGACTAAAAATATGTATACCTGGGCCAGGTTATCCAGCTCGGTAAAAACAACTTCGAGGAAGATCTAGCCAGAAGGATCCAACTGGGTTGGATAGCATTTCGCAAACTACATGTAGTCTTGTCTTCGCCCCCACCGTAATACCTGAAAACAAAGGTCGGTCTCCAGCCTGCCACGGACGGTCTGCACATAGCTGGGGCGTAAAATGGCAATATTACTATGCCTAAAATACCTAAAGTCCTTGAAGACTCCAGTCTTATCGCGGAAAGCGATATCTTCCAGGCAACCTTGGGATGTAATATTATTGATGTTGTAATTTCCTTCATGACGTTTATACTTGAAATAAAAACTTTAATCAATAAGTAAGAAAATGAGCGAGAATGATTGTTTTGTTAAACAACTTTAGATCGTTATATATCCTAAACAATTATTTAAAATCAGAAATTATAAAAGGAACCTAAGGATGATAGAATACCTATTCAACGACACCCCACTTGACAAAGTGTTCATCGACTTTTTTTTTTTCATTTTGACAATATGGCGTCTGGTTGTCGCTGTGGTGAATTTTGATTACTCTCATGTCTTTAGTGACACTCGCAAGGCTAAGACGAATCGATTGACGTAAGAGTTATCAAAATGGGCCTATGCATTTGGTCTCTAGAACGCCACATAGAAACAAACATACAAACATATATAGACTGATAAACTCATTACCCTGCTTTGCGTCGCGCAGTCGGGTAATAAAAATATATGGCGTAGTTATCGGATAAACTAGGTCCAAGGTGTATTAAAAACAATTAAAAACCCCCGTCACAAAAAACACCAAAAAGTTTAAAATAAATGAATAAATTTTAATTCAACGGTTGCCATGTCGGGGGACCGTAACTGGTTAAGTACTCCTTTATATCGTAAGGTCCCCCGACATGGCAACCGTTGAATTAAAATTTATTCATTTATTTTCAACTTTTTGGTGTTTTTTGTGACGGGGGTTTTTAAATTTTTAATTTAATTTTTATTTTACGCTTTTTAAATTGATCTACTAGTCAAGCTCTTTCATTTGATACCCATATTGAGGGAATTATCCGTTTGGGTGCTACGATGCCACAGACAGACAGACAGACACACACAGACACGTCAAACTTATAACACCCCGTCGTTTTTGCGTCGGGGGTTAAAAAGAAGTAGATGATGAGGGAGAAGCACCAATAAATTTCTCCCGTAAGGAAAATTATTTGTTATTAAATCATTTATTTCGGAAAATTATCGGAAATAGTAATAGGATTTTTAGATGAGTCAATAAGTACCTGAGTATCCGACACGTCTTAATACTGCTGTAGTTGAATTATTTATAAACACCAGTAGGTACAGCAGCACGTCATTAAAATTCAGTTAATCATCTAAAGTCTAGTAGGGACGTTTATTAAATGAACTTTTCAGTAAAAATTGTATTTTTAATCTGACTGTACTGATATTGTAAACTCGACATAAAGGTAATAGAAGCGTGGTACAGAAGCTCGACATGAAGGGAATAGAAATGGGACAGAAAACGTAGACTCGACATAGAGGTAATAGAAGCGAGATAAGGTTTTTGGCTCGACATAACGGGAATCGACTTATAGGGAATATATCATTCTAACAACTTAGTTTCACATTTACCTCAAAGTATCCTGTCCCTCTTTGTATGGTCACACTGAGTTTGAGTTGACGACGATCGTGCAGTACGGGTTGTGAATACAGGCGTACGCTATCGAACACTACGGATAATTGCTTTCTTGGAACATCCAGAGTCATAGCAAGAACATCCCATACTAGCGTCAGACTTGCAGCAAATGGATAAACCACGATTCCTAAAGGTAATTATGTCAATCATTTTACCACAATACCACATCATTTACATAAACTAAAAAAAACAAATATCATGCAAAGCAAATAATATTATATTATGTGAGTATACAGGTGTATTTTTGAAACGAGGCAATAAGGGCAGGTACCTTAATCGTTGTAGTTTCATCAAAATGTTCTTAGGAGACCTACCCTAACTTTTTGAGATATTTCGAACTGTATTCACATGTTTTGATAAAAATGTATAATCAGCAAGAAAAGGGTCAAAAGTACAAAAAAACTATTGGTACTTTGTGTAGACGGCACATGCCGCCATGTATATTTATTACGGTACCAATTTGATGCAGCTCCCGCGTTTAGATATTGAAAATGGGTGCGCATTGTCTTACCTAACTTTTCAACTCCCATCATCGGAGGTCCGAAAATGTTTCTCATACCATTTAAAATTATAATGATCGGTATTCATAAAAACATAATTATAACATAAACTCACGCCTGTATTCCCCGAAGGGGTAGGCAGAGGTGCTAGCACCCACAGGTATTCATAAAAATATTAAAACTAAATATTAAAAAATATAAGCATTTAAATTCATAATATCACAAATTATACACTTAGTTATTACTAATATTTGTTTATACTAATGATCGAAACTCATAATCATTCGAATAAATAACTATAATATTCATAAAACGAGATGCTACCAGACAAGTAGGTTAGCTTAGGTTAGAACTGTGATGGTACGGGAGCTAGCAACGTTTTCGAGAAAGAATTTCAGGTCAGCTGATTTTGTGATATGCTCTTGTTCTTGCTCTTTCGGTTAGAGTCTGGGCTATCTGGCTGGCGGGAGCGGTTGCGTTCATTACTGCGCATCCTACCTGTCCAGGTGATAATCCTGGATTTTCAAAACATTTTAAGAGGCATAATTTTAATTTTTTTGTTTTTAAATAAGACTACCTGACATACTTTTTTTATTGCCAGACATTTCTGACATTGCTAATTATGTGCCATACGCGATTCTTTTAAATTTTTTAAAAAAATTTAAAAGTATTTTATAATGTCTGTAATTTTAACATTATGTTATTTAAGATAAGAAAAGCTTAAAATTAATTTGCCAGACATTAATTCGATTGTTAAACCTTGAATTAAAATAAAAAAGGCATGAAAAGTATTGCAGTATGATGCTAGTAGTTTGAAAGAGACAGTTGCATAATAAGCTGAGAATAAGACAGAGAACCATTGCAAATATACCATTGATATTATCTGACCTCCTCCTCGTAACCTGTAGCCTAGCCCCGAATTCCTCAGTAAGGTACTGAGAGAATTCAGTGCTAAGCAGAACCAAAGGGGACTCAAACTGACACCTAGGAAAATGCCTCGCTCAATATTTATTGGTTCGCCGTTACTGCACACCCCTCGACATCCTGGATAGCTAAGAACTGTTCTCCATTGCCTCATACATGACGCCAAGAAGATGCACAGAGTTGTATCTACTTTATACAACTCTAGCACCCTCAGGAGCCATGTATGGGGCACAGAGTCGAACGCTTTCTTATAGTCTATCCAGCATGTCGATAGATTACGGCGAACTTGTTGACTAATGGCCATATCAATGAGGAGCAGCTCCTTAGTACCACGGGCCCCACTCCTACATCCATTCTGAGAGGCACTCATAACAGTGTTTGTAGAGATGTGCTTTGTTATTTTATCTCTCAGAATAGATGTAAGAACGAAAAACATTGGAAAAAATGAAATGCTCAAGTGAGACTCGAACTCACGACCTTTCGCTTACAGGGCGACTGCTCTGCCAACTGAGCCATTGAGCACCACCTGAATCATTCCAAATTTTCCTTGTATGAGGCAATGGAGAACAGTTCTTAGCTATCCAGGATGTCGAGAGGTGTGCAGTAACGGCGAACCAATAAATATTGAGCGAGGCATTTTCCAAGGTGTCAGTTTGAGTCCCCTTTGGTTCTGCTTAGCACTGAATCCTCTCAGTACCTTACTGAGGAATTCAGGGCTAGGCTACAGGTTACGAGGAGGAGGTCAGATAATATCAATGGTATATTTGCAATGGTTCTCTGTCTTATTCTCAGCTTATTCTGCAACTGTCTCTTTCAAACTACTAGCATCATACTGCAATACTTTTCATGCCTTTTTTATTTTAATTCAAGGTTTAACAATCGAATTAATGTCTGGCAAATTAATTTTAAGCTTTTCTTATCTTAAATAACATAATGTTAAAATTACAGACATTATAAAATACTTTTAAATTTTTATAAAAAAATTAAAAGAATCGCGTATGGCACATAATTAGCAATGTCAGAAATGTCTGGCAATAAAAAAAGTATGTCAGGTAGTCTTATTTAAAAACAAAAAAAAATAAAATTACGCCTCTTAAAATGTTTTGAAATCCAGAATTATCACCTGGACAGGTAGGATGCGCAGTAATGAACGCAACCGCTCCCGCCAGCCAGATAGCCCAGACTCTAACCGAAAGAGCAAGAACAAGAGCATATCACAAAATCAGCTGACCTAAAATTCTCACTTTCAAAACGTTGCTAGCTCCTATACTAGAGTGTGTACATCAAAAAAGATAAAGATATATAGAATATATGTGAATATATATGATATAATATATGTGTGTAGATCGGGAAAATGAAGCGTTCAAGTGGGATTTGAACCCTCGACCTTTTCCTTACAAGGGGAATGCTCTTCCAACTGAGCTATTGAGCCACACCCGTCTTTAAGGGCGACGGTGGAGCCATCTACCAACTTTCTTACGAACTGTTGGAACTAATGAATGATTTTTAGCCACTTTTAAACATTTATTTTTTATTACTTCGCCCAAATATTTAAATAATTTTTTATAGCATTTATTATGCTAACTTTAAAGTTAGAATACATCGGGATGTTAAATATTATTAAGGTGGTTGCTGGGTAGCAACTTTGTTAATATGGAATGAAATATAAAAGCATTTAGTGTGTTAACTATTCTATCATACCATTCTACCTTACCATCAGGCGAGGTGAAGTGAAATTGACGAGTCCTATATATAAACTAACTGTTTTCCTATCTTAATCGAAGTTTGATAATATTTTTTAATATCACAGTGGTAAAGCAGTTATGGGAATAGTGCCTGTTGGTGCAGCCAGCACTCAGGTGAGGGCGCAGCCGGAACTGCTGTGGCCTGTGCCGGCGCACTGGAGTCTGGAAGACGCCGCCACCGTGCCACTAGCGTACGTGCTAGCGTTTTACTGTCTTGTGAGTATAACATGGTAACTTTTCAGTTTAATTTTATTTACAATCAGCATCAGATTGATTTAGTTTGCCAAGTGTTCAAGATGTGGTAAATTATACTAATTCACATATTCAAATACATAGGGAAAAAGAATCTTCTTGGGCGGGACTCGAACCCGCAGTCTTTCCCTTACAGGGGGAATGTCTGACCAATTCGGCTACCGAGACACGCCCGATATGATTCAAATTTCCCATCTTATACGTCTTTAAGGCGACGTGGCGTCATCTACTGATTTTCTTACGAACTATCGGAATCAATGAATGATGTTACAATCATTTTCAAACATTGATTTTTTGATAACTGCGCCCAAACAATTGAAGGAATTTTTACAGCATTAAGTATGCTAACTATACAAATCAAATACATAGGGAATTCTTTTTCCCTACGTATTTGATTTGTATATTTAGCATACTTAATGCTGTAAAAATTCCTTCAATTCACATATTGATTGCAGCACTTCTCTCGCTATATAATTTTTTAACCTTACCGGTTTGGCCTCGCGGCCTATAAGGGTTTAGCTTGTCAATACTGACTACCTGCACCGACTAGTTCCATAGCAACAGAAATGATGACAATTAAATCCTAACACCACGTAAGTAAAAAACGCAACGTATTCGCCCCCATATCTTTAAACGTACATAAAAGACAATGCATAAAAGTGTGCCCATCATGGAGAAGGAAAAGATAGAATCATATTGTGTCCTCCATGTTGCCCACCCACCAACCGCTTTGAAACTTATGTCATTCGACGCGTCTATAATACAAAAAAGCTTTATAAAATAATTTTATATCACATAGAATACGTTGACATTCCGCCTTTTTATCACTGACACGGCGTCCACCACAGAAAAAAATGATTACAGTCAAATAATTAAACTAACCAACATAAATATGAATATATCCTATCCTTAACTAAAACTAACGTTATATTAGAAAAACATCGGAAAAAATGAAATGCTCAAGTGAGGCTCGAACTCACGACCTTTCCCTTACAGGGGGAATGCTCTTCCAACTGAGCTATTGAGCCATACCTGAATCATTACAAATTTTCTTTCTCTTTAAATGCGTATTTTAAGGGCGACGGTGGAGCCATCTACCAACATTCTTACGAACTGTTGGAAACAATAAGTGATTTTTCAACCATTTTTTTTTCGAACTTAAAAGTTAGCGTAATAAATGCTATAACAAAACATTCAAATATTTGGGCGGAGTCATCGAAATTCAATGTTTAAAATGGTGCCAATACAACAATAAAATTGAAATATCACTCGCACTCACAACACAAAACAACGTCACACTATAGATTATTTCAAAACAATATTTAGTATTAACTTTTCAATATTAGAACAGAACGAAAGAACGTATCAGAAAAATAATATTAACTTCGATTCTAAACTATTATTGGAAATGTAGTAGCTCTTATTTGCTTAATCTAAAGCATAATTTGGCAGAATCGTATCGTGCATCGAAAACAAACTAGATATTTATTGCAATATAAACCCTAAATACTCATAGAGAATAATTTCGCACGAACTATACTCGCGCCATAAAATTCTCGAAGCTCATTGCCGCTCACCAATACATTATTGCGAAGTACTTGTCCGACGCGATACGCGGTGGTTAAATAACAGATCAAATATTTTAACGTTTAATTATTTGAATAAATAACGATAGATATGATTATTTTTTAAATTTTGGTTATTTTATCAGTTACTTAATATAACGAACACTCCTACACGTGACTACTCGATTTGCGTGGGGCACCCACACTTAAATAAAACTACCCTCAATATAAAATAACATGATCAAATAAAGCTAGACTATGGTTTTGATTCATAAAACACTCTTAGGGCCGGTTCGAACAAACGCTTCGAAGAAGCGCGCCTCCCCATTACGGGCGCGAGTCGGGGACATCGTTGTCCCCCCTCCCGAGGAGGGCCAGACCGCAAGGGATCGCCCTGGGTCAGCCGGGTTGCGAGGGATATGTCGATGACAACCTCACCTCCGGCTTAGCACCACGACCCACAGTCGGCGTGCGGTTTTAGTCGGTTCGAATCCGACATAACCTCCCCTTCCGTTTCTGGCAGAGGAGGTATCCGAGGGGATTTCCACACGCAAAAAAAAAGAAAGAGTATCATCAAAGCAGTTTTGCGTACGCCGGAGCGGAGCAACGGTGCGGTGTCTTTTGTACAAGACACAAATTCGTTCCTCCGTGAAATACTGCTTGCATCACTGGGATGGCTCCGCAAAGTACTTACTTACAGGTTGTAGCGACGTGTGGGCCGCATTATTGGGAATCCTGAAGTCACGAACACCCTCGAACCACGAACGTCCTTAGCAGTATTTTACCGTCCCTACCATGGTGAATATTCTGATGAGCTCTTCCAATTAGTCCTTTCCTTTCCTGCACATAACAAAACGTGCACAGCTTAGATGTCACCCGCATATAGTGTAGAATAATTCTTCTAGAACCAAGCGGTTCGGCGACTCTTTGCTTTTGCCGCACCCTAAAGACCTGGAATTCCTTACGGCTGAGTGCCAGCATTGTTATACGGTACGTGTCTATAATGGTGACCCTCTGTCTCGCGACTTTCCTTCAGATGACCATCAGGCGAGGTGAAGTCAAATTGAAGTGCCCTACAATATAAAAAAATCATGCATAATCTTTTCATTCTTTCGAAAGGAAATCAAGATTAAACTACTTCGCGGCAAGTCGATATTCGTGCACGGAGGAGCAGGAGCCTTAGGGCAAGCGATAATATCGATTGCATTGTCTCTCGATTGTGAAGTATTTACAACCGTCAGTGACTTGCGCAAAAAATTTTTTTTGCGAAAACTGTTCCCTTCTTTGAAAGGTACATTTGACAACACATACATAATTTCTATATTGAATATTTAATCTTATTATATAAGTTGCTATATCAGACCAAAAGTATATCATTATAAATAAAATTATTCTTTAATTAAAAAATATATATATATTTTTGCCTGAGTTTGCGATTTCTTTCAAGTTAATTCAACTGATTCAGCTTTTGGTAATCAAAATATGATTTCAGCTGATCACATTGGATGTTCGCGCGATCACACTTTTGGTGATATGGTGCAAATAATCTCAGAAGGAAAAAGATGCGATGTTGTCATAAGCTGTGTAAAGGGAACGCTTAAAGGCGTAAGTAAGCCGTTATATATTAAGTATTCTATATAATTACCATAAAAAGATTCAGTCAGAACAGATTGTAAGTATATTTATGTAAAAAGAACATAAAAAATACTATCATGGGGTACGAACGGGCGATTGGCACACTACTACGCTCGACGCGGCATCGCGCGTCGACGCGCGTGGACGCGGGAACGCTGTTCTACTACGCTAGTACTATTATCTATTCTGTGGTTCTACTGTCACGCGTGGAGCGACGTTTTTAGTATAGTCCGAGAGATATTAGATTTTTTTTGGTAGGTAGGTATGTGAAGTAATCTAAAATTTTGATTAAAGTAAAGTAAAATATTGCTGCTAATTTTGTTGTTACATCTCTAAACTCAAAATTCACTAAAATTTTCTAATTGCATCTGTTTCTTTCATTATCAGATAGAAAAGGGCAGATGATTTATTTTAGTGAACACATGTCAAATTAAGTCGGCGCCTTGACGGTCCCCTTCAATTTTAGTCGACATCTACGGACATGCGACTCAACTTACTACGTACCAACAAGGCACTGTCTTAATTTGTCAGGTCTTAACTTAAACAAAATCATCTGTCCTTTTTTTGTCTGATCATGAAAGAAACATAGGTATGCAATTAGAAAATTTTAGAGAATTTTAAGTTTAGAGATGTAACAACAGAATTGGGAGCATTGAAATAAAGCCATCCGACCATTAGCTCGATAGCCCAGACTATATTAAGAACGCTAGAGATGAAAAGAAAATGATTAGAAGTGCAAGCTATTTTCGACCTTATTGACATGACATAGTAACTATTTTTTTTTCTTATATTCGTGATCAGCGTCATCTATTAACGCGAAAAGAGACGTAACTAAGAAAATGCCATTTAGGTTGAAAGTCGCTTGCAGTCTCTGCGTGTTCCGGTAACGAGCCAAAACAGTGGTGTCGGCTCCAATACCCGATATTGGGCATCGATATTTGACTTCCTCCGATCTCGGATGTCGGATATTGGATATCGGACGACAGTTGATGTGAAAGCGCTCTAAATTTGACGTTAAATAGTCATGTTGCATTGCAATAATATTAATTTAATATTCGTCTCAAATACCTACACAGAAGTTTCTAACAGCTCTCGGACTAAAAATCCCTCGAAAAACACGCGCGTGATGGCAGATTTCAGTGTGCCATACCTCGCGTTTTCTGCTTGTACGCGCGTATTCTGCAGCAACGCGCGTGATTGCGTTGTCAGTGTGTAGGACCCCATGTTTTTCTATACAAAATGAGCTCCGTGGAGGCGACGAGTGCGACGCCGCGTCGACGCATCAACGCGCGACGCGGCGTCGTTCGTCGACGCGCGTGGACGAGGGAGAGCTAGTATAGTCCGAGAGATATTAGAATTTTTTTGGTAGATAGGTGTGTGAAGTAATCTAAAATTTTGAGAAAAGTGAAGTAAAGCCATCCGACCATTAGCTCGATAGCCCAGACAATATTAAGAACGCTAGAGAAAAAAGAAAATGATTAGAAGTGCAAGCTATTTTCAACCTATTAACATGACATAGTAACTAATTTTTTTTCTTATATTCGTGATCAGCGTCATCTATTAACGCGAAAAGAGACGTAACTAAGAAAATGCCATTTAGGTTGAAAGTCGCTTGCAGTCTCTGCGTGTTCCAATAACGAGCCAAAGCAGTGGTGTCGGCTCCAATACCCGATATTGGGCATCGATATTTGACTTCCTCCGATCTCGGATGTCGGATATCGGATATCGGACGTCAGTTGATGTGAAAGCGCTCTAAATTTGCCGTTGAATAGTCATGTAGCATTGCAATAATATTAATTTAAAATTCGTCTCAAATACCTACACAGAAATTTCTAACAGCTCTCGGACTAAAAACCCCTCGAAAAACACGCGCGTGACGGCAGATTTCTAGTGCCATACCTCGCGTTTTGTGTTTGTACGCGGGTATTCTGCGGCGACGCGCGTGATTGCGTTGTCAGTGTGTGGGACCCCGCGTTTTTCTATACAAAATGAGCTCCGTAGAGGCGAAGAGCGCGACGCCGCGTCGACGCAACAACGCTCGACGCCGCGTCACGCGTCGCAGTGTGCCAATCGCCTAAGGAAATATCTTTAGTATATCTCAAAAACTAATAGATGGCACTAGTTGTTGCATTTTAAGAAATAAAAAGAAAAACACTTGTTTCCTCATTTAGAATCACGTAACATATTTCAGCAGCAGCCTTAAAACATAATAATGTAAGCATTTAAGCATATAAAACTCGTTGTTCATATAATAAATAAACATTTCGTGATAAAAGTGATAATAATATAGGAAATCACAATCTAGCGACACCGTTCAAGTTGGCTATAACCATCCAAATTAGTGCAGAATCTATATAGATTACAATATTTTTATTCACTTATATGCAATAATGTGTTTAGTGTATGATTTATTTTTGTTATGTTAATTTTTAATGGTAAAAATTAGGAAAAATTGCCAAAGCAGGCATATAGCAATAACGCTTGGAAATAAAAGCTGCCTGCCATGCTTTTGGAAGTTACGAGTGTAACCGTTTTTGTTCCTGATTGTGCATCTGTATAAAACTATATTATCTGTGTGTGATACCTACTATGGATAGAGATGCTACTATAATTATATTAATCACCTTGAACTGGGCAGTGTGGTAGTTATAATTCTGCATCGATTTAATTAGTAACTACTTTACTTTTTCTCAGATTACTTTTGAATGTAATCGTCACGCGGGTAAGTTTCTGGACATTTCACAAATTCAAGACGGAGAGGACTATGCTCTAGGAATGTTTCACTTGAAAGAAGAAAGAAGTTACGTTTCCGTGGACTTTTCTTCAATGTTTGAACCTAAAAATGTGGAAGGTCTTAAAGTAAGTTACGTTAAATTAAACGTTATTTTTATTTCTAAGTAAATTGCAGTCAAAATCTACTGCTTACTACTTGCTGTTATATGCGGTAAAACCAGTCTGTTTGACCTAAGCATATATCATCCTACTTATAGAATATTTGCGAAGACTCAACAGATCGTATTAGGGTCGGTAGTTTATTGGGGTTGCACTTATTCGAGCGATTTGCTAGCATTTAGAGTTGCCTTTTCTGCTTATATTTCTTCATATCTGAACCAAATTTAAACAGGACAACCGCTATAAAAATATTCTACGAAATAAAAAAATGTTTAGCGTAACAAGTACATACTTACTCCTTTTTTCAATGCTATTTTCTAAAAAGCATATTATCACGGAAATTACTAATATTCCCTTTATACCCTCAAAGCTATCTAAATTGTATTATGGGTGCATCTGTGATCATAAAGCCGAACCGCTTAGTCACTTCACAACAATAACAAAAATGTTTGTGAAATCCTCAGACTATACACAAAATGGTAAGCGAGGGTATATCGCGCGGCTACGTCCGTCCGCTGTCGCGCGTGACGTACGCGCCACAACAAGCGGCGCGCGCCTTCCGCCTGCTGGCCGCGAGCGCGCACCGCGGCCGCGTGCTGTTGCGCATGAAAGAAATGACTACACAAGTGCACAATAGGTAATTATATGAGTAACACAATAATAACATGTAATAATCTAGAAATTATCGTAAAGTTATAATAAACTATATTCCAGGATAACATTTAGTGCTCAATATTCTAACCTCATACTATGTGGCAAGACAGTTTTTGGTCTACAGCTTGCAGACAGACTGGTGGCCAGAGGTGCGAGAAAACTATATCTTCATATCCGGACACAATCCTCTTACTTGCAACATAAAATACGGTAATCATTTATTTTTGAAATTCTTAAGTATACTCTCGAATTTTATAGTTTTACGACAATAACTAGATAACTCCAACCATTTTTCATGCAAGTGACAACTCTGAAATTTGACAGCTGTCACGTCTGTTTATTCCGATTATTAAAAATGGAGCGCTTTTAGAAGGAAAAAACGCGTTATAATTGTGAAAACTTATTACAAAAATGGGGAAGTTACGTTGAAACCGCTCGCAAACTTCGCCGAGAAAATGCACCTAATGTGTCAATCATTCGAAGAGTGGTCAAAAAACTCGAAGAAACTGAGTCGATTATGGATGATAAGAATCCTTTGCGTCAACGTACCGGTCAGTCTCTTGAAAACATTGCTGCTGTAAACGAGAGTGTCGCCGAAAACATCAATTCGGCATCGTTCTCAACAACTTCAAATTTCACGAAGCACTACGCAGTGAATTTTGACTAAATACCTCCTCCACCTTCATGCGTACAAGATTCAGCTAACTCAGGAGATCAAACCAGCAGACCAAGGAAAAAAAATCGTTCAATGGGTAATGGAGCAAAGTGAAGTCAATGCCAATTTTTCGAAAAAAGTCATTTTCTCCGATGAAGCGCATTTCCATATTAACCATTTTTTTTTAATTTTGCCAATTTGGCCAATGTGTGTACTACGAGGTTGACCCCGGCCTGTCTGTTCATTTACCTGTGCCTTACATATCTGATGTGTCATTCGCTTCGTGCTCATTCGTTCTACGTGCCCAAACCATCTTAGTATACCCTTTTCAATCCTCATCACAACTTTCTCTTTTAGGCCACACCTATCGCGAATCTCCGTTTTCCTTTTTCTATCAACCAGGTTTATCCCACATATACTACTATATATACACTACGAGTCCACTTCATTCACTCAACTCTACTTTCATGCTTCTTTTCCTATACCTACCTAACTTTCACTCCTATACATTAAGGTTTGGGGCGCCATTAACGCTAGTTCCCGCAGTCATTCTCCTTTCAATATCTCCATCGTACTTTCCATCCCTGCAACGCTCCCACCGATGATGCAAGTATAACTTGGTCCACTTAGTACACTTAACATGCAGGCCATCCATCTTTTATCTATACTGACTCACTTTCATATTACCCAAACAGCTATCTATGCCTGACACCTATGGAGATGTCAAAACAGTCCGTGTAGGCGCCATTTATCCTAACACACCCTCTGTCTTACTTGTAAATTTTACGCTTTGGTACAAAATCAAAAGTAATGTATATGTATATGTATAGAAACCAACTAGACTAAAAACCAATATGTTTGCACACATCCCAAGTTGACCGTTTTTCATGGAATAATGAGCTATTCTAAGAATAATGAAATAGCGTCTGATACTGTTATTTTTTAACTCTACGTTAAACAAGTTCTGTCAGCGCTATAATACGACAAAATATATGTTGTATGTACGCCAGTTGATATGACTTACGCTTAACACCGGGCCTTTTTAAAACAACGCATAACTACCGGGTACTTTTTACATTCATTCCTCATTCCTCAAACGAAAGCAATTGATATTTATGAAATCAACCATTATCCTACCCAATCCAATCCCGCAATTTAATTTGTTCGTGCACGGTACGACAGTACAAGTGGCGCCATTGTGACTTTTTTGTGACGTGTGTCCTATACGAACAGTTCCCAAAACACCGCTGTGTTGAAAGGATTATATTCCGCATTTTTACAAGACATAGGAGCATGAACTTTTCCTGCTCTTTCACTTTCCCGCTGTTCAAAGCGATGACGTGATATCGCGATTCGCGAGTGATACCAGAACTGTACAGACTTGTCGTGAGAGGAATCTCCGAGCAACTGTGAGTGCCTGCCACGCGAGCGAGCAGCCACAGGTGAGGGCACGAACCATCCCAGAATCTAATCCGATAGCTTGGGACATCGTGAATTTTGCTATCGAAGGGATTTAGATATCACGCTACCATTAGCTATACGGTATTGCATGGAAAAACGTCTATTGATGTACTCGAGGATAATTCTGGAATAGTAATTCGTTTATAAATTTAGGCTGGGTCGAATCCAGCCTTAACCAACTAAATTACGTAGGTAATAACAGTATGGTTAACACATTACAGGTTTTTCATAAAACATTTCTATCAGACTCAAGTTTTGTACCAATAATAGTATGGATATAATATATTTATGTTATATAGATAGTATTGCAATTAAATTTACTGACCAGTATAAAATTTGTATAATATCCTATATCTATTCCACGCCACGGCCATTAAAGCGGCGGACGTTAAATAGCTACCACATATCAGCAAATTACCCTCTCTACACATCGGCGGATGCGTCTACCGATGATGTCGGCAGATGCATCTGTCTATGTGTAGTGGCAGCATAATATCACAAAGATTGATAAGTAAAACAAGTGAGCCTAGACTTGATACATAAATATACCTATTGCTTAGGTTACATTCGACTAAACGCGAGTTTATTTCTAGAATAAACATGCAATATGACCACATATTGGCTGTTTATTCCAAGAATAAACTTTAGTAGCGTTGGGTTGAACCGGCCCTTAATACTTTTACATATTTCAGATCCTGGCAAAAATTGAATGTTAATGTCATCGTATCCTCAGAATCCTTAAATAACCAGAAAGATGTAGATTCATTAATAAATAATAGTATACAGCTCGGCCCTCCGGAAGGTGTTTATATAATCGCTGAAGAAACTGCCACTGATCACGATTTGATAAGCAATTTGGATGCTGCAATCAGAAAGTTATCTTTAAAATTAAGGTACGTTCCAATATGTTTTGATTACCCGACTATCAAATTAGCTTAACAGCGTTCGATTGGGTGATGGTATGTTGGATGAGTACAGGTTGTAGTGTGGGGTTAAATGGGGAAGACTGACGTCACCAAAACTGTTCAACCTGCACATCAATGAATTGATTGTTGGTCTCAGCAGCCAGCGCGTCGGATGTCATGTTGATAATGTACATGTAAACAACCTAAGTTATGCGGACGACATGGTGCTGCTGACGCCATCGGTTGGTTCATGATTTTTGAGGTGACCAGAAAAAAGTAGCTCATGTCCCACCCATAACTTTATGCGGTGTACCATTAAAGAGAGTAAGTGTCTTCAAATATCTTGGTCACCATCTTGGTCAGCATATTACCGAGGACCTCAAGGATCATGTAAACAATAGATAGGGAGCGCATGGCGTTGGTGGTGAGGTGTAACATGCTGGCCCGCAGTAAGTAAAGTAAAGTAATTCTGTCTGTCTGTCGCGGTGACGTCGCTCGGCTTCGGCATCGACTGCTGCGTTTCTCGGGACGACGACGACTTGTCCGACGAACCAGGCGGTGAAGGCTCCAATGCATACGTGATGTACTCTGGATTTTTCGAGAACAACTGCTTCTACGTCGTCGTCTCAGGGATTTCGAGTTGCTTCTCCGTCCAGAAGAACAACTGCTTGAATTCTTACGTGCACATTTGCTTTGGCGCAAACGTAAGCCGCTTCTACGACGCTCACGAGAACGGTACTTCCGTCGATATGAAGAATAACTTATCCGATTCGTATCAGTACTAACGCTCGTTTCCGTCGAGTGTCTATAACTAGTACGTTGCCTCTTACTTTGTTTCTCCACTTGCAAGTCGCGTTCTTTGCTACGATATTTGCTCCTTCTTGATCGTGATTCGGTATTCACCACTTATCATGAATAGGCGGCGTGACGATTCTCTCCATTCGTAATTAGAAGAAATAAAATAACAAATGATCACACCGAGGGTAGCAAAAAAAAACTTGCTACGATTTCTCACAAAACATACTGTGGGCCTAGTTTACCCCATTTCTGAGCTGAAGAATCGGGGTCTCCAACTCAGAAAAACTACAGGATTATTACAATACAAATATATTTATTCGTTGTAAAAATTATTATATTGACAACACTGGTCGTCACCAAATGCTATATATTGTAATAATAAAATTATATTTAATAATATTGTATAATATTTGTAATGTCCGACATTGCCACGCGCATCACCGCTCATTTTTGATGTTGCCAGCTTTTCGATTTCGATGTTGATTAATATTTGTATCGATATTAATAAATTAAAGGTAATTAGGGTTAAAGTATGAAAGTGCCGATTAGTACCGAAAATCTAAATTGTTTATTTTTTATTTTTTAACATCTTTATTTAATCAAAATAGTTACCATTATTATCTGTACATTGCTGCCATCTAATAGGAAGGTCATTTATGCCTTTGCGATAGAACTCTGAGGATCTAGACTGCACAAACTGTGTGAAAGTATTTTGTACTGCCTCCTGGGAAAAAAACTTCTTGTCACGTAGATAATTGTCCAAATACCGAAAAAAATGGTAGTCCCTTGGAGCAAGGTCTGGCAAATACGGAGGATGACGAATGGTTTCTAACCGCAGTTCCTGTAGGCTTAAAATGGTTTCTCGTCCTGCATGAGGTCTCGCGTTGTCATGGAGCAATAATGGTAAAGATCGATTCATGAGTCGGGCTGTTTTACTGCTAGTTTTGCCAACATTGTACGGAGTTCGGCACAATTGCTTGACCAGATCGGAGAAAACTATAGTGAATAAAACCATACTGAGACCACCAAACAGTTACCATTACCTTTTTATTGGTAAGTTTTGCTTTAGGACACTGTTGTGGCGTTTGACCTGGGGTCAGCCATTGCATTTTTCTTTTACGGTTATCATAAAGAATCCCCTTTTCATCACATGTCACAATTCGATCCAATATTCCTTCATTTCTGTACCGATTCAATAAGGCAACACAAGTTTCAACACGCGTTTCTTTCTGCAGATCAGGCATGAGGCACCCATTTTTCGTATTCTTTTATTTTATTGATTTGACGCAAATGAGTCAATATTGTAGGTAAGGTAACGTTAAACCATGGCGCTAATTCCTGGGTAGTTTGACTAGGATCGGCTTCCACCATCTCTCTTAATTCATCGTTATTCACCTGTGTGGGCGGTCTTCCTCGTGGCTCGTTCTTCAAGTCGAAGTTTCCATCACGAATGCGTTTAAACCAAAATCGCACGTTGCGCTCATTAGTAGACCCCTCTCCAAACGCAACATTGATATTGCGGGCTGTTTCTGCCACGTTAATTCCGCGTCACAAACATAACTTGAATTTTCACAGTATCCTTCTTTCTTGTCTAAGTTGAATAACAAGAACAATTGAAAGTCAATATTCAAATGTTTCACATTTTTTTGAAAGAAGAACATAATAGAAACCATGCGAAAAAAGTTTCATTCGAAAACCTCAAACCACGAAGATTCCATGTCAATTCAAAGAACCCATTGCAATAAAACGGCAATTTCATACTTTAACCCCTATTATTTAATAATTTATTGAATTTATATTTTATTATTATTATCATTTATTTCAGATTAAAAATCCATACAATTATGAATTGACATTATTATTAACTATTGCATCTATATTATGGATTTCTGTTATTTAATTTATTAATGATTTCATTTTGGACATATAAATTTTGTCTGACATTGGATCTAATGCAATAATATACAACAAATTGGGCCCTGTTGCCATCAATACAAATATAATATATTTATTTATTTATTATTTAAATTAAGGAAACATTTATACATAACTAGCTTTTCGCCCGCAGCTCCGCCTGCGTGGATATCGGTTATCGCCACCAAAAGTCTTTATTAGGTAACGTACCGATACAATGGGACCCTGAACCTGGGAACAGTAAGAGAGACAGATGGACAGTGGAGTCTTAGTAATAGGTCCGCCTTATTACTAAGATTCCAGTGTACATCTGTCTGTTTGTCTGTCACCAGGTTGTATCTCATGAAAGCCTTACTGACAGCCTTAGAGATCAGTAGGTGAAGGGTGCAACGGGCGTAGATTTGGCCATACTCCGGGCAGTTTTACAGCCGGTATCAGGAGCATGATTGTTGGATTTTAATTCTAAATTCATTTTAATATAAACGCACCTTGTATTTTTAACCTATTGGTCCCTTCCTTCCGGCATCCGCACTTCAACCAATGACAGCGCGCTATGGCTGAGGTGCCAACTAAAGAGTGAAAATTTATAACTTCCGATGTGTGTGATCATTCTCACTCTGTCAATATATTTGTGTGGTGTAACATGTCCGTTTAAGCTCTCGTACTGTGAAAAATCGGCACGTGCTGAAGAGTAGCAGCTGCTATCACAAGTAAGTGCGTGCCAACCTCCTTTATCCTATCAAGGTGTTTTTGATTTCTCTTTTTATAAAAAATACAGTCCACTTAAAATTTAAACTTAACAGTGAGGTTTTATCCTCCATCTTTTTTGGTCACTATCGAACCGGACTCTGGGAACTCAGAGTGGTTATTATTAATACCTATATATTTATAACGTCATATTAAGCAGATCGTTGTCAATATTTTCTATATAATTCTATAATATTTAACCGCACCGCATTGGCAGCGAATCACTTATTCCGCGTAGGTAGGTGCCCACCAACCTACAAATTCAGTTTTACTTTACTCTAAGCTGTACTGTATCTCGTAAATATTACGACCGCACTTATACTATTACTACTGCCTTATTAGGTACCGCTAAAATAAATATAATAGATAATTATAACCGCACTCACTTAGCGAGATGCCTAGTCGACCCTGGCTCTCAAAGTGATTATATTTCTAAAGAATGTTGTAAGCGATTATCGCTTCCCATTTCTTCGCAAAACCGCTATACTAAAATTCAGGGTATTGGGGAACGTCACAAAAAGTTATTGGCGTGACTAAAATTAAGTTTACCTCGCGCTTCGACAGTAATAAATGTTACTATATACAACCTATGGTTGTCGAACGTATTACGTCACAGTTACCTACAGCATGCATAGACACAGCTGTGTTCTGTGACGCGATCAGTCACTTATAATTTGGCCGATGACCTATCTAACCTGGTCCAATTGACCTATTATTAGGTGTTAATTTATTTTGCAAAATATTATTATTTGACAAATTTATAGGTAAACATAACTGTCCTTCTCCCTTTGAAACCTCTTTAGGTTACGTTATCATGGGTGACGCACCTATCTTATCCGCACCTGTTGCATCTTATAGTTGTTGTAGTTTCTCTCGCGAATCGCTTGATAAGACCTTAGAGAAGTTCTGGTCTGTTGAGGAGGTACCGGAAAGGAAATTCCTAAGCCCGGATGAACAGGAGTGTGGGAATATTTTTACATCTTCAACCATCCGTAATGAGGACGGTAGCTTCTCCGTGTGTCGAGTCCATACAAACTCGGTAACTCTTTTATAAACGCTAAAAAACGCTTCTTATCGCTTGAGAATAAATTCATAAGATCACCTGATTTACAGGAAAAATATAATACGATAATTAATGATTATTTACAAAAAGGTATTTTGTCTAAGGTCGAATTAGATGAAAATATCTCACCCGCTTATTATATACCTCACCACCCCGTGATACGTACCGATAAGGTTTCTACCCCTCTACGTATTGTACTAGATGGTAGCTGTGCCACTGATAGTGATATATCACTTAATGATATATTACACACTGGTTGCAATTTGCAAACCGATATTTTTCGCATTCTTTTGAATGCACGGATTTTTCGCATTGCATTTTTTGCAGACATCCGCCAAATGTATCTATGTATATGGGTTAATCCTGAGCACAGGAGATATCAAAGGATATTATATCGTTTTGATACCGATGCCAACATAGATACTTACCAATTTAATCGCGTGACCTTCGGTCTTCGCTCGTCTCCGTTCTTAGCAATACGTACATTACGTGAACTCGCTAATCGAGAACGGGATAGATGGCCTCTTGCTGCCGCCGTGTTAGAAAGAGACGTGTATATGGATAATCTGGGCTCCACTTGCTCTAGTTTAGAGGAAGCTGTGAGAACAGCAGACCAGTTAATCAACCTGCTAAAATCAGGTGGATTTGACTTGATCAAATGGACGAGCAATTCTCAGCCGTTATTGGAACATATTCCTACGTCTCACCGTCTGACGGAGTCTATCTCGTTTGATGACGACGATAGACTCCGTCAAAGGTGTGTACCAAATATCTGAACAATCGGTCAACAGGAAGAGGGGAAAAACAAGGCAGCAAAAAATGAGGTGCTCAAGTGGGACTTGAACCCACGTCTTTTCCCTGAAATGCTCTTCCAACTGAGCTATTGAGCCACAACTGAATCACTTCAAATTTCCCTTCTCTTTATATCAGACTTTAAGGGCGACGGTGGAGCCATGTACCAACTTTCTTACGAATTTTTGGAACCAATAAATGATTTTTGAACCATTTTTAACCATTGAAAGGTGGCTCTACCGGCGCCCTTAAAGACCCAATTCTTTTATATAGGCATCACTGCCTCACAAAAAAAGGTGGCGGCATTTCACACATTCACGCTGCCGACCATTGCCAGTACCATGGTTTGCAGCGTGAGGCTTTGCGCTTTAACGGCTGCTTGGAGGATGTGGCACAGCTCTATCCTCTCTTTACGTTCTACCAGCTTGTGAAATGACATGTCTGTGGAGTAGCCCCGGCAGTAGTACTGCAGTCGGCTATCGACTTATACGATGCAGACACTTACTGAAACAGCCATGTCCAGGGTGGACCTGCGTTAGCCGAGAAGAGGCTATCGTGGCGCCTCTCCAGCCATTTGTCCGTCACGGGTCTTACCGCTACAATCATATGTTTGGCCTGTACAGTGCTTCAAAGGAACATGCGAACATACATACATAGGCTCATAAACAGATTACCTTCCTTGCGTCGGGTAATTTCATAAAATTAAGTAATTCTTCTCTCATGCGACCCGAAATATTTTAACTTTGAGTTTTTTATTGATTTTCTTTTATCACATTTTTATCACATCGCGTACAACAAATTTAAATTAGGGGTAGATAATCCTTTGCCCAATATTAATTAATTTTGTAACCCTTTTAGCTATTTTACTGTCATTAATTTTGGTGACAATTCCACTGGAAGAAGTGTGTGCCTGAATCGACTTTCTGACAAGTTACCGGCTACTGTACTCATGCTGCCTGAAATTAAGGAAGTAAGTTAACATTTACATGTGCAATCAAAGACAAATTATAATTTATTGATTACGTTTAGCTGCTCTTAAACCTTTCCTAAAATAATTAACAAAACGTTAAAATTTAACGTTTTGTTAATTATTTTAGGAAAGAACAGAATGAAGTTAGTATATACTAACTTTTTAGTTTAGTTTTAAAGTTAGTATATACTAACTTCATTCTGTAAGGATTATAAAACTACTTATACGGTCAATATAATTAATACACGTACCTATTCCAATGTAAAAAAGGTATGTAAATAAAATGTGACGAAAAATAGAGGCAATGGAGAATTAAATTTCTACAATGGTCAAACATTTTGTTTTAGGTAAGATTGGCTGAAAAGTAAATTTAAAGAATTTTTACCTACAAACGAATTTGATTTTTTTTGTTAGTTACTTTTTGACAATTTCCAGTAAATTATCTTTTAATATGAAAAATTGTATTTCATAGAAGCATATTTTGTCAATACAAAAGTTTTAACCATTGTAGAAATTTAATTCTCTTACTGAAATGTATGGGAAACGTTTTTAGCGATTTTTGTCTTTTCTAGTACTCAAAGCTAAAATGGAGAGACAGGCAGAGTCTTGAAATAGGATCGATTAGCACGAAAAAACTTTTTTAAACTTTTAGCAATTCTAATTTTTTCCAAAATCTGTTAATGCATCTCAAAAGTTAGGGAAAATCTCCTAAGAACATTATAATGTAATTACAACGGTTGAGGTACCTGCCCTTACTGCCCCGTTTCAAAAATACACTCTGTGTATGTTACTGTGAATGTCCGAAATGCAGTATATGTTAAGACTAACAATGATGTCTATTAACATACACCACGACGATTTAGTTTTCATTATGAGTGAAATTATGATGCACAGGAGCGAACGAAACGTGCTTATGAACACCGAGCGACCCGACAAGGATAGATTAATAGACAAGGATAGAGCTCCGACGATTTCGATTACTATAAATTAAGTATATATACTTTTTTTTGCTTTAAACAATCAGTTTAAAACAAAACACCGGTGTTTCTTAATGTTCACACAAACTTTAAGGCCCGTATTCTAGAAAGACACTCAGCCTGAATCGCGATTTATCGGAGGACAAATTGTATAGACAATATGTCAATAAATCGCGATACAGGCTGAGTGTCATACTAGAATACGGGCCTAAGATTCACTCTGTCTCCTCTGTGTACGTTAACATTCACCAGTGTATCTTACCATTCACTAATTTTGGACATTCACAGTGACAGTATATACGTATAATTATATATGTATAATTATGTAATATTTGCCTGCACTTGGATGTGTTATTGTTAATTTAATGCTCTTATTCAATGTAGGAATCGTACAAGACTTCCATAAATTGGCGGGTTGCGGTGGATGCTACAGAACTTGCTCTGCAACAACGTGCACACGGTATAGCTCTAGCGCATGAGATCTACCATACGCCCTCTCTACTGCAACAAATAGCTAATTTAACCGGTAAATTCTTTATTAAATATTTTATCCCAAAATTGATCATAAAAGCGCGAGTGTGTTCCTGGTGTTGTACACATTAGTGCATTAGATTTTTATTTTGCAAGAGTAGCACAACAAAAATTATTGTATCTGCAGGACTAAGCATACCCGATAACGCTGCGGAAAGTCTAACTTTAGAAGAATTAGGAATTCAAAATCATAAATTGCAGTCACTTTGCACTTTTCTGCAAGTTCAGCATAACCTGGCATTTGATGTGGAACAGGTTTTGTCATTAACAATAAAATCGTAAGTTGAGTTCTCTATCTAAACTTGTTTTATCTATTCTTCTTTACCTTTCTTGATTTTAGTTCTTTTTCATCTGTACTACTATGACATATTCTTCTTTACCTTTCTTGACTTTAGTTATTTTTTCATCTATACTAATATGACATATGCGAAAGTTGACTGTCTGTTACGCTATCACGCCCAAACCACTAAACCAATTTTGATGAAATTTGGTATAGGGGTAGATTAGACCTTGAGAAAGGACATATGCTATGTTTTGTCGCTATAAGCGACATCTATAATGATATTATATTTACATGATGGCGCACATTGGGAAAGGCCTATATCCAGCAGTGGACTGCAATAGGCTAATTGATTGATTGTGGTCGGATTCATCATCATCTAGGTTTTAATCTATACAAATTGTAAAATAGATAAGATTTAAATCTTCAACCTACAATAAATCGTTTTTTTTATTTTCAGTATAATGGAAACAGAAAGAAATCTCAGGTGCCTTCCTTATGAAGAAATAAGAGGATTATCTACTTTCATTCGTTATATTGATGTAGACGAACTTCTCGCTACCACTAACACCGTCTTTTTGCAAACACTTGTTAACAACGCATCTATGGTAAACTGAATTGGACCAAATTTATTTTTGTGATGTTATTTGATGGCATCCTAAAATGTTCCAAATAAGACATACGTTTATTATTCCAGAGAGACGATGAATTGGAGCATAACCAAATCAACTTAGCCATAGTGCCAGGGATAGAAGGGCACCATAGTCGTTTTCGTGTTCTTGCCGAGCGTCTTAAGCTACCAGCATACGTACTGCAACCTGGTCTTGATCATCCACATGAAACAGTAGTAGAAACAGCACAGAGGTTTGCTGAGGTATGCTTTGATTTTAAGTGTGTATTTATAATACATAAATGTACCCCCCTTGAAGTGCTATCTTGACGTCATATAAGGACGTTGAATGGCCTCAATACAAAGACCATGTGAATGTACTATGACTCAAAATCTATTATTATTAACATGATGACTATTTTAATAGGTTATGCTGAAAACAAGCAAATTGAAAGATACATTTTATTTGTTGGGCTATGAGAGTGGCATCATTGTTGCCTTGGAAATTGCGGCCATTCTGGAAGATCAAGGTAATTATTATCCTGCCAATATAACTAAATGTGAAAGTTTGTATACATGTTTATATGTTTGAAAGTTTGCTAGTTATTCACTGTCATAGCCTGTTGAACGGATCTATCTAGGATTTGGTAGGTACGGATAATGTTGGTGGTACTTCAGATATATTATTATGCCTGAAATAGGTTCCCATGGGTCACGAGAACGGGATTAAGATCCCACGCTACCATCATCAGAATTATGTAAGTGTTATCGATTGAGTTTATCCCAGAACTAATATTGCTGCTCAGAATTTATCCAGAACTTATAATGCGCGTTCGAGCATCGCTTATCTAGACATAGCTCACGGTTGCATATTTTGGACAGCCTTTGTGGCGTGGCGGTAGTGAACGCGACTGCTACGCAGGAGGTGCGGGTTCGATCCCCGCTCAGTGCAAATATTCGTATGAATGAATATGGCTATTTACATTGGTCTGGGTGGTTATAATGTGTAATATGTATGTATTTACAAAACAAAAGTATCTAAGTATGTTTATCCGCATTCTAGATTCTATAACACAAGCTAATTAAGCTTACCATGGGTCTAGATAGTGTTGTGTAGAATGTTGTAGGAATATGTTATTATTTATTTAATGGGTACTTAAAAAGACATGAAAAAGTAAAAGTATAATTCATGCAATGCTTGCACGGGAAATTGATGGGTCGTGATAAGATAAGTAACGTAACATCATATGTAACGGAGTAGGTCTGGTTTGTGTTTGGTGTTTAAGCTCTGTATTTATGCCGTGCAGCGGCCCTTCGCCGTCCCCGGGGAATAAAATGATAACTACCTTGATCTTTATTTTAATGTTATGTCATTTTTGAGATCTTTGAGTGTTAATACATCTATTTTTTTTTCGTAATTCTTTTACCATTATTTAAAGAGTTGCAAAAAATTACAATAGTATTCGAATATTTAAGACAGGCCTAAAAGAACGGGAATAAAAGGATAATATAATATTACCAAAACGTATCCTCACTTTTTATATTGACATATAGTAATAGAATTATATTTTCGTAAAAAAACATAAAACTTAATGATAAATGCATGTTATCATTTTATTCCCGTTCAAAACTGTCCGCTCGTTTCGTATAAAGACGTTAAGTCAAACGACAAGAAGTTCGGATCGACGACTTAAGATGTTCGATGCAGCATTTAAGAGAATAAGATGATATTAAAGTATTATCATCATCACTCCCATCCCAAAAACTCGTAGAAGAAAATGATAAGTAACGAATATCATATTTCTTTCTGAACACGCTGAAAGGAGAATAAAATGATAATTGACATTATACAATTTTGATGATGATTCATTTACACTAACTTTTTATTCTTTAAATATCTTAATTTTGACAGGTGTAAGGCAAATTTGAGTTAAACGATTCAAATGAAGAAAAAAAATAGTTTTTAAAAACCTAACTATCACGTATCCATGCCCAGTAATTCCGGAGTAATCTTTGAAAACATGTCTTTTATTTTTCCTGAAAAGTTATGTTTTTGCAGTTATCATTTTAATCTCTGGGGACGGTGCTATGTGCCCCTACCATGACGTTGATCAAATGAAGAATCCAAGAATTAATTCCGTTTAGTCACTTAACGAGCACATATGAACGTCATAATTTTACATTAATGTCAGGAATGTAAAGAACAATACATAACATAAAATTTGAAAATGCTTCTTTCGCTGGTTCGGTAGGTTGGTTCTACTGAAAAGGTACCAGCAAGAAACTCAGTATTATCCTTCTTTTTGAAATATGTTGGGTGAGGTTGGGATGACCATACTTTATCATTTAAGTATTCGTCTACTTTGTAACAGCTAATAGCTGAGCCTCACAGCATCAGACCATACAGACATAACGCTATGAAAGTAGCTAAAATAAATAATCGTGCCGTTTCCTCATCAGTTAGTGACCTTATTTTTCTAACTGCATAGGCAGCTAAATCTTCCTGCTAAGGTTGTGAACCCCATTAGAGTTTACTATTTATAGTTATTCCAAGAAAAAACTGTGGTATCGACTATGTGAACAAATTGACATTGAACAGATGAACTATTTCATTTTTATTATTTACTAGTTGACCCGACAGACGTCGTCCCGTCTTAATAAAAAAAATGCTAATGCTTTATTTATGTACAACGTACGTTTGTCATAGAATTGACAGAAATAATTTTAAATGGGGGTTACTTTCTTACTGCCAGCAGGGGATGCCGCGTAGCCGGACGGGTGATCCGCCCTCTTGCGTTGGGCC
This sequence comes from Eilema sororculum, assembly GCA_914829495.1. NCBI lineage: Eukaryota > Metazoa > Arthropoda > Insecta > Lepidoptera > Erebidae > Eilema > Eilema sororculum. Next base: position 23,819,310 of record OU618536.1, read on the forward strand.
ATTTCACCCATTTCCCCTATTTCCTATGATGGGATGTGAGATGTCCGGCAATCACGGTGTTTCGTCAAACCTACCTGTTTCCTTGCAAAAACTTATGATCTATTCCACCCTCAGATTTCCGATGTCTTCTTGGTCTAGTCTGCTTGTTCCCATGATTTCTCATTTTTTTAGTGAGTACATAGGGCATTCGGCCAGCAGGTGGAGGCTGGTTTCCTCGGCATCCATGCACACCGGGCATCTGGTATCAGTCTTCACTCCTATTAGTGTCAGGTGCCTGTTCAGTCGGTAGTGTCCTGTTATCACTTCTATGACAAGCCTCGTGTTTTTCCTGGATAGTTTCGTCAGGGTGCTTGTTCTTTTTGTGTCTATGCTTTTTATGAAAATTTTCGATTGTCTCATGACAGGCGATGATTTCCATCTTCTATTGGTCTCTGCTACTATGCTCCGGCTGATGACTCCCTTGGTGATTTTGTGGGCTATTGGCAGCCTATATCTGCTTGGAATACACTTGCGAACTTACCTAGTGGTATTGAACTGTTTATCTCCGTCCCGTCTTTACATTTGATGTGCACTCCAGAGCCGGAGAGCTTTATTGATTCCTTTCTAGAGCAGTCTGTGTAGCAGACAGTGCCATCTGTGTTTGTTTTCCAGTCGTCTCTCTGTCCTGTGTGTATTCTATACTTTTTGTCAAAAGTTCTCACCTTCTTGATTACGTCGTTGTTTGAGAGAATCATTATCTTCGTAGCCCTGGTGAACTTAGCATGACCTTCGTCAAATGTGTTTGCCACCTAGAGGCCAGTGCTTCTTGGTTTGAACCATTGTCAACTGCTTTCTTTTTTACCTAGTATCAATATTATTTCTAGCGCGGTGGTGGGTGTTGTTCTCATTGCACCCGTAGTCATTAGTGCCGCCATTCTATGGACCTTGTCTAGTTTTTCTTGTTTCTCCCTATGTTAGCTTTATGCCACCATGCTAGGGCACCGTGTAGAATTTTTGGCATTATTATTGCATTGTAGATCCATAGTACTATGGCGGGTTTTATTCCCCATATTCTTCCTATGGCCCTTTTTCACTGCATCATGGCCATTTTGGCTTTTGAGCATGCATTTCTTATGTGAGTGTTGAACGTCAGTTTGCTGTCCAGCGTTACCCCTAGGTATTTGACCTCATTCACTGTTTCGAGGTTGTGTCCAGCTAGTCGTAACGGTTCAGCTCGTCAAAGTTTTCTTTTCCTCGTGAAGAGTACTAGTTTGATTTTATCAGGGTTGAGGTTCAAGCCTGTACTCCTGCACCATTCTAGTGCTTTGTAGAGCCCCCTGTTTCATATGCTGCATATGACGCTGAGAACTTTTACTGTTATCAGAATCACACCATATAATAATATACCTGTGTGTATACGTGCATTCTGTTTATCTTGTTCACTAGTTCATCTATTAACAGGCACCGTAGTAGGTTTGATAGGCATCCTCCGTGGGGAAAACCTCTCCTTGCTATCACCGTGCGTGTCGTTCCTGCTAGCTCGGCTTGTATCAGTCGTTGGTTCAGCATGTTTTTTATCCAACCTGATATATCTTTGTTTATGCCTTCGCGGTTAAGGGTTTCTTTGATTGAAACTGGAGTCGCCTTATCGAAGGCTCCCTCAACATCAACATGTAGAATACGTTTATTATATCATTTTTAGTTATATTTTTTTAGATATTAAGTACTACTGTACATTTTATAATGTTAAGCGTGTGTGTGTACTTACTTATAGTTTTTCTCTCCAATTACTGTATACACAATCACACCTATTTTCTTATGTGTCACGATCTCCTCTCACCGGTCTGCTGGGAAAAATTTCTTGTACAAATAAGCAGTACCAATGTACTAACTTTTCAACATCCATTGTATGTTATGTATTCGCTTTGTGCGTGTTGAATGCTGTTTCGATGGATTTGTCTTCCATGTATGCATGTTGGTTCTGATGGAGCGGAGATCCACTAGCTGTTATTTGTTCTCTTTTAGTAGAACAAATAATTTTAAGAGAAGAAGATTTTAGATAGACTTATCTATCTAATATCTTCTTTAGGGTTTTGAGTAAGAATGAGGAGAGGCTTATGCATCTGAAGGCTTTTGCTTCTTGATTTGAATACTACCCTCCATTTCCTAAGGATATATTTCATTTTAATGCTACAATTGTATAGCTCCAGAAGGTCGTCTTCAATGTACTTGATCGCTTTTTGGAACTTTCCCGGGAAAATGCCATCCGGTCCGGCTGCCTTGTATGGCTGGGATGATTGTATGCTCCACTGTAGGTGTTCTTTGGTGATTAGTGTCTTAGTGTCAGTGTCCGTCGGGTTCTCTGTGTCGACGGACACTTCCTACTGCTAGGCTCGACAACCGGTGTCTTGGTGTTGTGGACAGGGCAGATGCACTTGTCCGGAGCTGGTAGTGTCTGGTTGGGCTTGCTCATGGCACGGGCGCAAACGACCATGGCCTGGTACCTAGTTGAGCCACGAGTCTTTAGATGCTATCTGGGGGACCCCCACCACAAGTCGCACTCCCAGAGGGAGTACTTCTTTGCGGATGAGGTTCCACTTCGAAATCTTTAGGTCTTCTTCCCGGTCGCTGTTCTAGACCTTTATCAGCTCCAGGGGCTCGATGCGGATTCCGCCTGCGTTACCGGGGAGCGGGGAGTTTTGTTTTTGCAAGCGCATTCAAAACTCCTTCCGACTCGACTTTATAGTATAATTACTTAGTTATAAACTATACTGTACCTATAAAATGGTGCGTGGCGTCAGCGCTACCTAGTGGCCCATCTGAAAACCAGCGCTGTGCATACTCAACGAAGGGTGTGCGCAGCATTTAATGCTGAGATGGGGCCCTATTTGGGTTCGCATAGTGTGGAATGTTGCACCCGTAGCTTAATTTAATATACCTGTCGTAGGCATTTTGTATGAATCCGCCGTTTACAAACGGCGTCGTCATTTTACAAACGCTCGCTGTTATGTAATATGCCAAAGGCAAAATGACAACTCGTTAATTAGATAAAATTTCAACGTTGGCTATAGTTTTAGGGTGCCCATGAAGAAAACACAGTTCGGACAAATCAAACCTTATTTAAAGCACCTGTCAGTTATGCACTTTGGTTCTCTTAGAGTATCTAATTAAAATATTTAAGTGGGTAACAACTGTAACAACAATATTTTTATTATAAAAAACAATTAGTAATAATTAAACTTCTTAGGATAATAATATGACACTATTAAATAAAAAAAATCAGGTGGGTACATATTATGTAGATCCAATTTTGAAGTTTGACATTTTTATCTCACAAAAAAGACAGACAGACAAATTATATTATCAAATAATAATTAATAAAAAAAAACTCACGAATTTTAAGATCCGTATTTCACAACCAAATACAAAAATAGTTATTAAAAAAAATATTCAGGAAAATATTGCCTTATAAAAAGAAAACAAGAATAATAATAATAAACGCGCTTTAGTAATAAAGAAATCAAGATTATTTATTTGCGCATGTCAAACTTGAGTGACATTTGGACCCACAAAGAACTTTCTTTTTAAAACATGCACATCGGTTATTTTAGCATTGTCTTTTAGCCGGCTTGCATAAGCATTTGCTAAAACCTTGTCCGCCAAATAAAGATTCTTTAGAAACAGCTTCTCTTAAGGATATTGTATTTTGAGGAATTTCTTCGAGGTATTTCTTTGACGACACTTTTAATTCTTGTCGGTGAAACCAGTTTTTGATAACTCCATTACTTGTGCCAATTTGGTACACGCCGTGTCTCATATCCAATACTTTTCCCGATATATTTTTAGCATCTATGGGACCTCTATCGATTTTTGGGACATTGAAAAAAACGCTATCTCCAATATCCAGAGGTGGGAGTTTCTTAGCCGTATCAGTAATCATTTTTTCCGCCGCTCGTTTTACGCCTTGATGTGATTTATTCCTTTCTAATTGTATGTCTTGTTCTCGTTTACACATCAAACACAAAACACTTGCGCCGTAACCTTCGTTACCGATTGTTTCCCCGCAAATAGTGTGAACTGGTTTGAGGCAAGAACAACATTGATGGGCATCACTAGTCCCGTCCTTACATACAACGCATCTCAAGTCATTTTCAAGAGTTGAAACCTCATTTGAATCATGCATTACAACAGAATTTGGTAGAAAAACGTTTCGGTCGGCGTCTGATGACTCATTTGGATATGGAATAGAAGAACTAGGATTAGTGATATTGAAAGAGGCATTCATTTGCATAGGCAAAGTAATCAGTTAATAATAATAATAATAAATAATAAATAATCTAGTTCATTAGAAAGTATGATGACAGAATTGTTTTCGTCTTGTGCAGAAAAGAGCTGCCTAAAACTCTTTTATCTGTTTTATTTGTCATCAATGTCTCCGACTTATTTTCCTCATTTGTATTTGAAATAATGACTGTATTATTGAAAGCATCAACATTTGAAGTCTGGTTTTCCAAAATATTGACTTGCACAACTTCATTTGGTTTAATTGGCCCTGGAGCATCCACTTGTCTTTCATCACAAACTTCTTGTAAGTGTTCTTCAGTTGTGATATGCTGAAGAATGCCGTGAGGAATGCTAGAACTTCGTAGACCAGACTTTGGTTCGCAACCAAAAAGAGCACGAAATGGCGATCTTCCTATAATTCTATGGAAAGATGTATTTTTACTATACTGCACGAAGAAGCAGCCCATTGCCCATTTTGTAGAATTGTTGTCTCTCATCCAAGCACGAAGCATGTTTTCTACATCTTGGTTACTCCGCTCAACACTACCTTGGGTTTGCGGATGTCGCGGAGTACCATGTACTATTTTACATTCAGGCCACATTTTGACCATTCCTTCAATTATGTTAGCAGTGAATTCTTTGCCATTATCGCTCTGCAGTATATATGGTGCTCCAAATTCTAAAAATATTTTAAGTAATTCGGTGGCAACTTCACTTGCTTTTTTTGTACTAAGTGGTCTAAGGTGTATAAACTTTGTGCTATGATCCTGGTAGTTGAGAAGCCATTTAAACTCACCATCTGGTGCGGACTGCAGATCAATCAGATCGACTTGACCCCTCTCGTTAAAATCTCGAGATATAATTGGTTTCACTACAATGCTTTTCTTTGCTATGTGACGTTTGGATTCACAGACAGGACACAATGAGACAAATAAGTCGATTGCTTTTCTTACAATAATAAATCTATCCTTAATTTGATACTGAATTTTATCTCGACCACCATGCCCACAGCCTCGGTGAATATCTAATAATATGTCGTAATATTCTTCTAACGGTATTAGGTACACGAACTATTGGGCTGTCAGGGCTATCTTTTTTTAAAATAAGGTATTCCACATCACCAATACTCATTACCTCATATTTTTTGACCAATAGTACTGTGCAGGAGTCCTCCGACAACCAGATTCTATGGACACCTTAGCATTTTTTAGGTGCGAGATAACCTCAAAAATCTTCTCAGTTGTCCACGGTTTTTTTATTGTTTCTGCTTGACGATCGTAAAGTTTTTTTAATTCACCGTAATAAATGTCCTTAATGTCACAATTATTTTGTGACAAATCTGTTAAACACTTGGTATTTGCACTTTTTTCAATAACTTCTTGCGTAACAAAATCACTACTGGACGCCATTTTGTTTGTTTTTGCCAACAGCGACACGCGTGGTAAAAAACAGAACTAAATACTTCAATTTGCCGCGGCATTATGTATACGGCGTTTCAATCGTAAATCAAATGTTTAGGCATAATATATAATGACACGGCATTATACATTTTGCCTTCGGCATATTACATAACAGCGAGCGTTTGTAAAATGACGACGCCGTTTGTAAACGGCGGATTCATACAAAATGCCTGCGACATACCTACTAATTAAACTGTTATACTTACCTACCTATTTGTACTTAACATGTCCACTGTGTAGAACTTAAATAAAATATTTTTCTTTCTTTCTTTCTTTATTTCCACCTTGTATAAATTAAGCATTTTGAACCTGAGAGGTACACCGGCGAGCTTTCCGAAGTCGCATTGCAGGAGCCACGCCATCGCCTCCTCGTTCCTAGGGCTTACCAGGAAATATCCCTCTAACACTAGGCCTGAGGCGACGAACTGCAGACTCCGGCCGCTTACTCCGCTCAGCGCAGCTATCTCGATCAGGTCCACTAACCTCGTCCTGATCACGGCAGCCGTGGCTTCGTCCATAGCCATCCCATCTCCCCTTTCGATGATGACTGAGAGCTCACCTTGGCCCGCAGTGGGCTTCGGTGGGCCCTCGATCCTGGGGGCCTGCTGCCTCTGTCTCTTTGTTGGACGTTGCTGTGCCCGCTCCTCCGGGTGGTTACTAACAATATTCTTACATTTTCTAATTTCCTTATTTTTGCGCAATTATCTTATTTTTATTTTTCATAAGAACTTTCTCCTAACAGTAACAATCACAACAAAAAAATAATTAGCGAAATCAGTTCAGCTGTTCTCGAGATTTGTACACAAAACATTCAGTTATTCATGTTTATGATGTAGCTTGAATATGATATGATCGAATATGATATATATTATTCCAGTGCTATTTATTAACTTTTTTTTTTTAGGATTACATGGCAAAGTATTTTGTATTGGGTGTACACCAGAGGAGTTAAAGAAAGAGTTTGATGAACAACTTTCATCATTTGAAGATGAAAAGCAACTACAAGATGGGGTCTTACGGCACATGTATTCTCTAATAACTGGAAACGAGCCTGTGATACCGGAACATGAGTTACAAAACTTGACCACTTGGTCACAGAAAATGGATGTATATATTCGCAATCTTCTAGGTTTGGTGTCTCACTCGGTGCAGTACACACGTTCGCTTATAGAATGCGCACTGGCACGCATCAATCAAATACGTCGGTGTGATATTGCACCGCGACCGCTGCGCTCTCAAGTGATTCTACTGCGCGCTGCGCTAGGACATGCGCCGCTTCAAGATACAGTTCTCCAGCATATCTCTCAACAACCACTTAACGTCTACCAGCTAGATTCACCACTTGCTCATATCGCCTCGGACTTGCGCTGCTCCACAATAATCAATGAACATTTGGATTCCGCAATACTCGAAAACTTTGCGAGAAGAAATATTTGTGAAACATATCTTTTAAACGCTGGCTCATACATGAAAAATTAGATAACTAATTAAAAAGATATCAATATGTACTGTTTATTTATTTTGTAGTTTTTATTTTCTTCTTCATCTTAGCATTAATCCCAGTCTGCGGTCTGTTTTCCAGTCTAAAGCTTTGGTCAAACCAACGCGATCAGGCCGCGACTGTTTTGCCTATTCGACATGCCAAAAACCTTGGTATTAGTATCGACTGCAACTTGTCATGGACTAGTCATGTCAACGAGGTGAGCAGGAGGGTTTTTGGCACTTTTCACTCCCTTAAGCGTCTTTAGAATTTCCTTCCTTTTAAGACCAGAGTCTGTCTTGCTCAATCTCTTCTCCTTCCTCTTCTAGACTATGCCGACGTCACTTTTTTGGATGCAACTGAAGAACTCTGGAACAAGATGCAGCGACTACAAAATTTATGTATACGTTTTATTTATGGTCTCCGCAAATACGACCACGTTTCCGAGTTCCGAAAGCAACTGAAGTGGTTACAAATTTGGCAGCGTCGAGATATTCATATTCTTTCCCTTCTCTTCTCTATCCTTCAAAATCCTCATTCTCCTTCATATCTTCGTGAGCGCTTTGAATTCCTTGTGCCCAGGGGTTAATCCTGTCGCACTTCCTCCTCTCTTCTACTTCGAACTCCTGGTCATAGTTCTTCCTGCTATGAAAATTCTTCTACAGTTTCTGCAGTACGTCTTTGGAACTCTCTTCCTCACTCTATACGTGATAGTCCATCTTCGAATATTTTTAAAAAACGAGTAAGAGACTACTTTCTCTCGCAACGTTAGCAGACATAATTATGTATGTATGTATATATGTATGTATTATGTATGTATTATGCCAGACTTTGCCAGAAAAGTAATATATGTTTCAAAAAATATGTAATATTTAAGCAGTAATGAACTTGTGAATATGAACATTTATGGTAATATAAGTAAGATTACTGCATTATTTTCTTTATAAAAATTAGGTTTGAATAGCACAAGCAATACTTACCCCTTTTTTCAAATTAGGGGCTTGTTAAGATAACTTAAGTAAACAATAATAATTACTTATTCCATTATAATATGTTATATAAAAGTTAGCTGCATATTAACACATATTACTTAGAGTTATTATTAATGACTACAGGAAAAAAAAGAAATGCATTTTTTTTATTCACTATTTTTTATTTCAGGAAAAATACTAATTATATTTTGGTAAAAATTAAAGTTCGTACTATCAACAATAAAATTGCACAATAATATTCGGAAATGTAGAGTTTCGGTGAAGATTACTATTGATTTTTTTATAAATTCTTAAATAATCAGTAGATAATTTGTTAAGACTAAACTTTTAACAACGAAATAAGTTTTTAATGACTCCGTAGTATAAGGCGGCGTACAACAGAGCCACAAAGGTCTGCAAGAGGGCTTACGTCAGGGCGGATGCCCAGCGCATAGCACGGCTGGGCCAAGAGCAAGTGGCGCGTCCCACGGGTAGCCGTGGCTACTGGCGACTGGCCAAAGCTGTGCAAGCCAACTTCTGCCAGCCCTCGCTGCCCCCGCTGAGCAATCCCGATGGATCTTTGGCCCATGAGCCGCAAGAGAAAGCAAATTTGCTGGTCAATCTCTTCGCGGCCAACTCCCGAGTCGATGATTGTGGTATGCAACCACGGACAATGCCCACTGGTGACCACGCAATGCCTGATATACGTATCAGGCAACGCGATGTACGTGCAGTACTGCAATCACTCGATGTCCGGAAAGCCAGTGGTCCTGATGGTATTCCAGCGGTTGTACTTAAAAAATGTGCTGCGGAGTTATCTCCTATGCTAACGCGGCTGTACCGACTGTCCTACAGTTCGGGTACAGTGCCTTCGGCTTGGAAGGAGGCGAATGTCCAGCCAATCCTTAAGAAGGGGGATCGCTCGGACCCAGTCAACTATCGATCCATAGCCGTCACCTCAGTGCTGTGCAAGGTGTTCGAGCACATCATTAAAACACAGCTCATGCGCCACCTAGAGGATCACTCCTTGCTTAGTGACCGGCATTACGGTTTCAGACCGAAACGGTCAACGGGTGATCTTCTGGCGTACGTGACCCGCCTTTGGGGTGAGGCTATGGAAAAGCACGGTGAGTCACTGGCAATTAGTCTTCACATCGCCAAAGCTTTCGATAGGGTATGGCACAAATCGCTTCAGTAGTGAGTTATTGGGCATTCTACCCCACCTTAGTTCCTTCGGTTATCTTCGATAACGTCAGTCACGGTGGGATAGAATGCCCAATAACTCTTTGTAAAATCATTTACCTAAGCCAACGTTCCACATTTTAATGCCGTTCAATACACTATGGACCGTCCATTTATTCATTGCACTGCTAGTAATCGATCCTGTGACATACTGTTCTGCCACACCCACAGACACACCGACCACAGACCTTAACAACACAGTCTTTGTAACTGTTGTCTATGTAAAAATATATTAGTTTTTTCTAGATTCAACTATTTGAATACAGATTCTTTGTTTCTTTTTTTGTGAAGTAAAATGTGGCTATAGGCATATAAATAAAAACTTAGTATTTACACATATGCTATAGGTATCTATTTATCGTGTCTCAAAGTACACATCTGTTTTGCATAATTTGCACAGTTTCTTTTAAAAAGACATATCTTTTCAGTATCGAAATATGTCAACAATGTATAATGCAGATGTTAACCAGAAATCCGACAACACTGCTTTAATACATTATTTCATACATATCACTACTTTTCTATAGGTCCAAGCATGTCACAGTATAATTATTGATAATAATTCGAAACATTAAGTAAGTTCTAGAAAATAGATTAATACAAACTACAGTGTGTAGATAATATAAAAAAAATTAATAATACTTGTAATGCTGATGTGATTACAAGTACGAATGTTTAATAACTTGCGTCTGTTATATGGTTACGCACCAACCATACTCTAACTGATCGGCTGGAAGCCCCATTAATTACTTACATGACATTGTTTTTATTTTGGGTCTTCCTTTTAATCCTCTGAAGGACCGAGTGCACTACGTGGCTATGGTAGCTCGATGCAAATGGTAGATATTGTGAGAATAGAATATGAGACATTCTTCGCGTGTGGGAACGATGTAACGATGTGTGTGTGTAACAGGTGTGCAAACTGCTGACTTAACGCTAGTCATAGCTTTGTATAAAGGTACGCTATACTACTCAATAAATTTATTAGTAAGTCACAGAAACAGATCAGGTACCTCAAAATGGGCATTAACAAATGTCGTAGAGCCTGTAGGTCTAATGTAGAATTGAGACAGTTAATAGAGGTAGGTAAAACACAGACAGACCAATATGAGTCTGATTTATATGAACTCCAGCTAGAAATCTCACATTTAAATTGACTCCTTAAATTCTGTTACACTAAAATACCAAACTGCTCAAAAGGAGATAGGTGAGTACATTGAGGCATTAAATAGCCTAGTGGACTCATGTCATAGTAATGAAGCAAGATTTCATTCACTGAAAAACCTGTATAGGCAAAAATTTGATGACTGTGACAAATCCTTGTCATGCTCCACCCCCCCTGTCAGTGACACCATACGGGTTCTCTCTACTTGTACCAGTACTCCAGACTCTGCATGTGATTTTAATGTCAACTTTAAGCCGCCTAGTAATACAATGGTATTTTCTGACAGTGTGGGTCGCAATATGGGCTCAATGTTTAGTCGTCATTTGAAGAACTGTATGCATTATTGCATGCCCAATGCGACCTACTCTCAAATTATAGACAAAATTGTGTCTTCTAAATATAACAGTAGTTCCACTACTGTGTTGCTGGTGGGTGAAGGTAATGGAGTAGGCAAGAAAGAAATAATGTACGGTATAGACTGCCTGAGTAAATTAAAAGTATGTAAAATAATATTATGTGCATTCCCATATGTGTCGTGCCAGTCTGCATGTTACAATAGAAATATACATTACATGAATAATTTTATTCATACCTTGACTTGTCGTCATAGTGACACTTTTATATTTTTTGACACTAATAATTTTATTAGTAGTTATTGTTTTAAGACCAAAGATAATATTTATCTTACAAAATATGACAAACATAAAATTGCTACATTGGTGGCAAATAATATTAACTTTTGGACGAGTTTACATTGTAAACAAGTGAACGACCCAATACATACAGATTTGCCAGGTACTTGTAGTAGTAATTCTGTATGTTTACCAGATAGTTGATTGATTGATTGATGATTTAAACTAAATAATCAGACAACAGGAATGCCAGAGCTAAAGATATTTCATCAAAACTTGCAAGGCCTTCCTGGCAAAGAATTAGTAGTTGAGTTATTCCTACAGGAATTAAATGTAGATATTTTGTGTTTAACTGAGCACTGGCTAAAGGAGACTGAGATGATGTTCAGTATAGATAATTATACAATTGTAAGTTGCTTTAACAGGAAGTCTGCTGAAAGAGGTGGCTCCATGGTCTTAATAAAAAATGGTCTCCGCAGTAAAGAGCGGATTGACATTGTTAGACTTTCTGTTGAGCGCTGTGCTGAGGTGGCCTGTGCCGAGCTTGATAATTGTGTAGTAGTATGCGTATACAGTCCACCAAGGAGTGACTTTGGAACTTTAATTGGGGTTATGGACAAAGTTCTTGGGATAGCATCAAGTAATAATAAGAATATAATTGTATGCGGTGACTTCAATGTAAACATCTTGGAACATTGTAAGAGAAGTACTCCATTTTTAAACATGTTCAAGAGCTATAATCTTGAAAATATTTTCTGTGAACCAACCAGAGAGCTGCTGAGAATGGCAGTTGTCTAGATAATTTTTTTAGTGATTGTGTATACTCAAATAAGTCTGTAATTAGTAAGTTGCCCTCAGATCACCGGGGTCAAATAGTATCCTTTCCTATAGGTAATAATAGTAGACCTAAAGAGAAAATTATGTGTAGGCCCATAACTTTTAATAAGATTAAAGAATTCAAAGACTTGTTAGAGAATAAGCTCAATTCAATAGCTTACTTAGGTAATAATCCTGAGGTTCATTATAATAGTTTATTTAATAAATTAACAGACGCCTTTTCACACACATTTAAACAAAAAATTCAAAAACTTAGTACGAAATCTAAATTCTGTGAATGGGCTACTGTAGGCATATATAAAAGTAGACGAACGCTATTTGATTTATACGCCCAAAAACAGTACAGATTCGACAATAGTTTCACTGAATATGTTAAAAATTACTCAAAGTTATTCAAAAAGGTATGTAGACAAGCAAAGGCCATTCACATTAAAAGAAAGATAATTGAGGCTCCTAACAAAATGAAAGAAACTTGGAAAGTTATTCACAAAGAGTCTGGTAGATGTAAATTGAGGGATAGTGTTCCTAAAATTAAAGTAGGAAACAAGGATATAACCTCCCCAAAAGATGTTGTAAATGCTTTTGAAGACTATTTCACCAATATTCCAGTTCAACTCACTTCCTCTATTAATTCAAGCGCTCACAGTGCTGTTGCCCTAGTTGAGAGTAATATTAGTTCTTCTAAATTTAACTTCCAACATATTGATCCTAATGACATATTAAAAGCATTTAAAAATCTCAAAATCAAAATGTCTAAAGATTACGCATGTCAGTTAGTTTAATTAGTCATGTAATTAATATCATTGCACCTGATTTAGCACTAATATTTAATGAATGTGTAAATGAAGGCACGTTTCCTACCTTAATGAAACACAGTAAAATTATACCATTATTTAAGAAGGGATCTAAGTCAGAACTTGGAAACTATCGCCCCATCTCTATTTTGCCGGCTCTGAGTAAGGTGTTTGAGAAAATGATGCTCAATCAAATGCAACTATACTTCAATACCAACAATCTTTTCCATAGCCAACAATATGGCTTTACTGGTAGAAAATCTACCACTGATGCGGGAGTTAGCCTAGTTAACCTAATCTACGACGCTTGGGAGGGATCACAGGATGCTATTGGGGTATTCTGTGATCTATCTAAAGCATTTGATTGCGTTGACCATCAGACACTTTTGCTCAAGTTACGTCGGTACGGTTTTGGCAACAAATCCATAGAACTATTAGAATCTTACTTAACAGATAGGCTGCAGACTGTTGATGTAAATAACGTTAAGTCAAATGGGTCAAACGTCAAGATAGGCGTACCCCAAGGATCAATCTTAGGACCTTTTCTCTTTTTGGTTTATGTCAATGACCTACCTTATATGATCGAGGCACACGCCGGAATAGTATTGTTTGCAGATGATACATCGCTAATATTCAAAGTAGATCGTAATAGTACAGATGCGAATAATATAAATAATATCTTAAACGTAATTTCAAATTGGTTCTCTGCAAACAACCTATTGTTGAATACAGAAAAAACCAAATGCATTAAGTTTACACTGCCTAATGTGAGGCAAGCTCAGGTTGATATCGTGCTGGGGGCGCAAAGGTTAGAATTTGTAAATAGCACTACTTTTCTGGGAATCACAATAGATTCGAAATTGCAATGGGATCACCATATCACTGCTTTGGCCAATAAACTCAGCTCTGCTGCTTTTGCTGTCAGACGGATCAGGCAGTTGACTGACGTAGATACTGCTAGGCTGGTGTACTTTAGTTACTTTCATAGCTTGATATCCTATGGAATACTACTTTGGGGGAATGCCGCAGACTTAGAAACTATCTTTATATTACAAAAAAGGGCAGTTCGTGCTATTTACTGTTTAGGTAAGAGAGATTCTCTTAGGGAACGATTTAAAGATATTAATATTTTAACTGTAGCTTCCCAATATATACTCGAAAATATACTGTATGTCAGAAAAAATATATCTAATTTTACAAAAGTAAGTGACATTACAGACAGAAATCTGCGCAATAAAAATAAACTGCTCCTTCCATGCTATCGGCTTTGCAGAGTTAGTGATTCTTTTAGGGGGGATGGTATACGTTTTTATAATAAATTGCCTGAATCAGTCCTTGGTATGCCTGACAATAAATTTAAAACCTTTGTGAAGACCACCTTATGTAAAAAAGCATACTATAGGACAGATGATTACATTAAAGACAAAAATGTCTGGCTTGAGCATGGTGCAGGCCCCTCCTAAATTGCTGTAACTACGGCATAATGTTTAAATAGGACCGCGAACTTCTTTTTTTTTAATTTATTTTTGTTAACTTAGGTTAATTATTTTATTATAAGTTTTTTTTTATATACTTTAATTATCTTGACACGAGACATATGTACATTCGTCCATATTTAGTCTTAAGAACTTACTTTTATTTTTGTAAATTGACGTCCAGAAAATGCTACAGTGGAGTTTGTTGCGCCGTTTCTTCTCCACTGGTGCCTAGGAAGCGGTGGTAAACTTAGTTTTAAGCAGAATTTGACGTCAAAAAGCTGTAGTAGTGCTACACAATTTTGAATAAATGAGTTTGAGTTTGAGTTTGAGTTTATAAACTAGATAATTTCCTGGGTACGTCGGCCAGTTAAAAATAATTAAATACTTGTCGGGTACTAACGGTTAGCTTATATTGGTTATGTAAAGCTTGATCTGTCGTCGTTTATACCTAAATAAACGATTACAAAGGATTTTTAATAGAATACCGTTAACCATACCTTGTATCAAATTTAAGAAACTGAGCATCATATTATATCATTCTCTCGGTGCACCATTCTCTCATGGAACACAAAATGTTAATACTTATAAACATTTCAATTATTAAAAGAATAGACACATTGTTAGATCTCATTCAAACCAAGTGCAAATATTTACACCATGTGGGAATCAAAACCGCTACCTCCAAATCAGTAGTCGATCCACATTATCGCTTGACCACAGACATTTTTATCGCTGAGTAAGTAAACTAACAGATACCTTGTTTCCACACACACACACACACACACACATACAAACCGTGCAAAGCAATTTGAAACTTCTATAATTGTGACGCAAATTACATTACAATGTGATAAAATTATATACCGCTATAAACTAGATAATTTCCTGGGTACGTCTACCAGTTAAAAATAATTAAATACTTACCATGTACTAATGGTTAGCTTATATTGGTTATGTAAAGCTTGATGTACATGTTTTTTTACATATAATCACGCCTTTATCCCCGAAGGGTTAGGCAGGAAGGTACCTACATAAACTGTCAAATTTTACTTGTGCATAATGTATGAGTATATTATTCTTTCATAAATACTTTTCATGTACTTATACATAATTATATCCTTACCATATACATCAACATATACTTATCAACGACGATCAACGAACATACATAAATTATAATTACATTTTATACGTATCATACATAAATCATAATTCATAACATAAAGACATGGTTTTGTATTTCAATTGTAATAACAAAAGTGCAATTAAACGAAATGAGTTTTCAATCACTTTGATTGAAATAGTCATAAGTAACATAAATTAATTATACACCTCTATAGATAAGAAGTTAAGTTTCATTTTGTTGGGAGGCGGTAATTGCTGAATTGATACTTTTTATGTATAAAACCCATCAATTTTTCTAACAAATTACATTCGCTCCAGTATCTTCCAGTGATCTTCCCCAGCAGTAAAATGTGAGTAAGTGCTATTAAATTAATTATTATTTAGTTAATAATTATCCAGCTGAGATGCTTGGATTAAAATCCTGCCGGCTGATAATTATTAATTATTATTTAGTTAATTATTATCCAGCTGAGTTGCTTGGAAATTTTCCTGCCGGTTGATAATTATTAATTATTATTTAGTTAATTATTATCCAGCTGAGTTGTTGAAAATTTTCCTGCCGGCCGAAAATATTATCGCCTATTCAGAAAACCTTGGGAATGTATTTGTTTATAATTTGATTGTATTTTAACAGGTCTGACCCAGAGTACGAGAACGCATCCATAGTGTCTGCAGCTGCAGCAGCACCGAAAAGGAAGTCGAAGGGGTCATCGAATCCGAGTACAAGTGGTAAACGTAAGCTCACCAAAAGCTTACGGGACTCATCGCCTCCAGACTCATTACCAACCATCATCGGTCAAAAACGGAGTTCGTCTGAGAGGTATGTGTTTGTAATTAATCGTAGTTAATAATATTTAACATTTTTATTAGTCCTTATTCCATTTAAATATATTATCAATAATTTAAAATTGTTAAACTAACTTTAAGATCTTCACTAATATTTTTTATACGTAGCAATTGTGACGATTATTCAAATCAAGATTACTTATTTAGAATTTTAAATTGTTTATTAATTTTCAAACTACTTTCGGAATAAGTATAATTAATTATTTAGTTTACCTAAGATGTTGTATTTAATCAATCAATCAAGAACTTATGTTAGTCACAAAAACAGGTTTTATTTAGTGCAATACAATGTTAAAGTTTATAAATTCATAATTATTTTACTTTTTTATAGGAAGAAGAGACCAGATATCTTCAATATACTGAAGTCTGAGGAAGGCAACTGCGCGGATAATCGACGCAGCCCTGTAACGTCGAGCTTCACGAGCCGTTTCTCCACGGGAACATCTCGTCGCACTGCCAAAACTAGCGGCGAGTATTTTGTAGATATGAAACTCTACAAAACAGTCGACTACGCGTCTCATGAGCCCCAGCTTCGATACAAGACAGCGCTTGTAACGGTGAAGTTGCAGTGTGACGAGGCGTCATCGTCTTGGGAGGCTCTACAGGGCTTCCTAGGACAGGCTTTTTCTGACTTTAAGGAGTCGGAGCCTGTTCATTACAGTGAGAACATTTTTATAAAATAGTTTTATAGTGTAAATATGATTTCCTTTTTATTTTTTTTTCTAGTGTTAGAAGTATATTTTTAGTAATAATATGTAGTGTGTTTTGATATTATAATTTTTATAACTCTAGACAGTGTGTTGTGCAGATTTTTCATTTTATTTTTCCATTAGTAACTACCTAAGTGGTGTAGGTATTATACATAAGTAATAATGCCTTTTTGTACAGCATGTAACACATCTGTACCTAGTAAATTATGGGTAGGTCACATGCGAAGTAATTCACATAAAAAAAGTAGTCATACAACAAAACATAGCGAAGGTGTAGAAATAGTGAGTTCTGCATTTCGTAATCGCATAATAACATTTAAATTATTACCAATTCATGACTTTAAGCTAGCATCAGTGGATAATTTTTTTATGATATTCGTAATAAGTTAAAATCCCTTTTAAATGAATATGTTAAAAAACATACATGTCTTAAAATTAATTTCGAGCTATTTGGTGGAGTTCCTAAAGTTTAAAGACAATTCTCAAGAAGTAAAATCATTTGGAACCAAAAATAAAATATTGTACAGTAATTTTGATTTTGAAAACTTATATTCTGAAACGGTTAACTATTTAAAAGCAAGTATTGAAGAATTTGAGGGTCGCGACAGTGGATGGACTTTTTTAAACCACTTGTACGTTGAGGTCAACCTCAATAAATACCAACCACTTAGTGGTTCTAGTTATATTCCTTTACCCAAATCTATTCAGGCAAAGAAAGCGTGTATAAATATATTAAACAAAGATGAGTATTGTTTTTTATGGTGCGTAACTGCAGCATTATATCCAGCTAAGAAACACCCTGAAAGAACTTCATCTTATCCTAACTTAGAATTATTTGATATAAGGGGAATGACTTTTCCTGTATCGTTTCGCGATATTAAAATTTTCGAGAACAATAACCCGAATATAAAGTTTATAATATATGGTCTAAAAAAATGTAAAACTTTTGTAGGTCCTTTATATAAGTCGGACATTAACGAAAAATATAGCGGTAAAACTATACACTTACTATTTCTCGAAAATAACTACACTTCTCACTATTGTTTGATTAAAGATCCTTCTAGGCTCTTCAGAAGTCAAGTCACATCTCATCATAGCAGACTGTGTTTGTGTGAGTTATGTTTGATATTTTTCAATACTTCTGAAGAACTTAATAACCATTCATGTGGAGGTGTTGTTACTATTCTTCCTGATAAGGGTTCGATAATTAAATTTAAGAACTATGATCGTAAACAAAACGTGCCTTTTTGTATTTATGCAGATTTTGAGTCAATGTTAGAAACTAATCCTGAGGCCAACTGTTCCAGTGGGAACACAAATATTTTGCACCGTCATGTACCGGTTGCTTTCGGTTATTATGTAGTTTGTTCCGATAGCCCTAACTATAATCGGTACGTATCATTTCGGGGACCTGATTGCGATAAGCAGTTTGTCAACTCAATATTTAAAGATGTGCAAAAAATATTTGAAATCATGAGTACTACAGTCCCAATGAAATTTTCAACCGAAGATAGATTTGATTTTGACAATGCAACTCATTGTCACATTTGTCAAAATTTAGTTTTTTCCGACAAAGTGCGTGACCATTGTCACCTAACTGGTCGTTATCGTGGCGCTGCACATCCATTTTGTAATTTGCAGTATAAGCGCCCTTCGTTTGTGCCCATATTCTTTCATAACTTAGCTGGGTATGACTGTCATTTATTTATAAAAGCTTTAGGTGAGGTTCCAGGTGATATAAAGATAATACCTAAAACTAAAGAAAATTATATCTCATTTACAAAGTTTGTACCAGTTGCAAATAACCAGTTTTTTCAACTTCGCTTTGTTTTAAGTTTTTGGGAACAAGCTTAGACAAATTAGCAGATACCTTAAAACCACAAATGTTTAAATATTTACGAAATCACTTCCCATCTCAGAATGAATTTCAGTTACTTACTCGCAAAGGTATTTATCTATATGAATATATGAACTCATGGGAACGGTACAGTGAAAAATCACTACCTCCAAAGAAATGCTTCTATAGTTTCCTAAACGATCAAGATATTTCACAAGATGATTATCAACATGCATGTGCAATTTGGTCAAAATTTAAAATCAAAGATTTGGGAAGTTATACAGATTTATATTTGAAAACTGACGTGCTTTTGTTGGCAGATATATTTGAAAATTTTAGACAAACTTGTAAGCTACACTATCAGTTAGACCCAGCTTTTTATTTAACTGCACCGGGCTTATCTTTTGATGCAATGTTATTAAAAACAGGCATTCAGTTGGAACTTATTGATGACTTGTCCATGGTACGCATGTTACAGAATGGTATTAGGGGAGGAGTATGCCTCTGCTCTCATAGATATGCTAAAGCAAATAACGCATACTTACCTGATTATGTACCTTCTGAGCCTGATTCCTACATCGCATATATTGATTGTAATAACTTGTATGGATACAGTATGTGTCAATATTTACCACTGTCTAATTTCAAGTTTCTTGATCAACAAGAGATTAATAAATTAGATATAACTACAATAGCACCTAATGCAGAATATGGTTACATACTAGAAGTGGATTTAGAATATCCTAAGCATTTACATAACTTACACAATGATTTACCATTTTGTTCCGAGAAGTGTATTCCACCAGATGGAAAAACTTTCAAATTAGTTCCTAATTTATATGATAAATTTAAGTATATTATACATTACGTTCACTTACAAACTTGCTTAAAACATGGATTGATTTTAAAGAAAATTCATCGTGTGATTAGTTTTCGACAAAGCCCATATTTAAAACAATATATTGATTTAAACACTACACTAAGACAAAAAAGTTCATCTGTATTTGAACAGGATTTTTTTAAACTTTTGAACAACAGTGTCTTTGGTAAAACCTTTGAAAATAATGAGAAGAGAGTTAATGTTCATTTAGTTACTAAGTGGCAGGACAGTAAAAATGTTACTAAAAAGAGGAAATGTGCACAAAAACTTATTGCTCGTCCAAATTTCAATAGTGCAACGGTTTTCACAAAAAATTTGGTTGCTGTGCAATTAAATCCTGATGAAATAGTTTTAGATAAACCAATATATATTGGTTTTACAGTACTAGAACTATAGAAAAGCCACATGTATGACTTTCATTACTCTGTTATACAACCTTTTTACAAAAATCGCGTACAGATGTGTTACACGGACACTGATAGCTTTGTATATCATATACGAACACATGATTTTTATGCGGACATAAAAAAACATTTTTTGTCTTACTTTGACACCAGTAACTTTAGTACAAATAATCAATACAAGTTGTCTATACAGAATAAAAAAAGTTCCTGGGTTATTTAAGGACGAAATGGGGGGTAAAATCATAAGTGAATTTGTGGGACTTCGCTCTAAGTTATATTGTATTAAAACGGAGGATAGCACCATTAAAAAAGCAAAGGGTATTAAAAAAAATATTGTTCGTGACTTTAATGTTGTTGATTACAAAACCACACTTCACGAAGGTAATGTTGTTCATAAAACGAATGTCTTATTTAAATCAATAAAACATGAGTTGTTTACATGTTCTGTAAAAAAAATAGCACACAAAAGAGTAATTTCTAAAGATAAAATTGCCACTCGTGCGTGGGGGCACAAAAGTATTTTTACTTTTTAACATAGTTAATAGACTTAAGCTAATTAGGTATATTTAAATAATTTCTTTGTTAGAAATGTGAAATAAACTAATTAAGAATAATTTCGTTTTGTTTTAATTTTATCATAAAATATCTAATGACTATTTTTAAAGCAGACCTAATTCGTCATTCACATTACAACATGTTTGAAATTAATAAGAATTTCACAACTATTAAGTAGGTACATAACAATAACATTGTGCACGTGCAAATTATTGAATGGTTGAATTTCAAGTTCTAACTTGATCATCATACCAATACGTCATCATTCACGTTACACCATGTTTGAAATTCATAAGAATTTCACAACTATTAAGTAGGTACATAACAATAACATTATGCACGTGCAAATTATTGAATGGTTGAATTTCAAGTTCTAACTTGATCATCATACCAATAAATACTTTATGTCAGCATAATTTGTTATATCAACTGCGTTAGCAAAATATTACTACCTAGTTCATTCTTTATTAAACAGTCAAGACGAGCATATCTAATAACATGGTAGGTATTTTATAAATTTTAATCTATTGGAAATTTCAATCTATTTAAAAAATATTAGTTAAGATTTATTACTAATGTTTTAAATAATTTTCAGAATACCAACAACAAATTTTCAAACGGAACAGAAGAGAGCTCTCCTGAATATCTTCCAGACCTGCAAGATCAGTTCGACTTGGACAACACAATGAATAGACCTTGGATAACACCCAATGAAGAAATAACAAGAAACAAAAAGAAAACTAATCGAAAAAGATCAAATACAAGCAAACGCAGTGCATCGAATTCCTATATTATTAACAGTGAAAGAAGAAAAGGACGACGTTTAATAAAAATTAAGATCAAGGAACTCAGTGAGTCAAGAGACGACGAAGATGAAGTTAAGGAGATTATCACTGCACAGTATATTGTACACGATACGGTAGATGATATATCGGATCAAGCCGAGAAATTAATACACAATATCTCTAAAAAAATATGTGGCTACTCATATCATATTTTTTAATTAGGTAATAATTCATTAGTGCAACTAGTAGATAAAGTGATGACATATTTAGATTTTATTAAAATTTTATTAACTGTGAAAATATGTGTTAAAAAAAATTAATATTAAAAATGTGTGTTAAAAAATAAAAAACCATAGGTAATAATTGTGTGGCTACTCAAATCATGTTTTTTAATTAGGTAATAATTCATTAATGTAACTAGTAGATAAAGTGATGACATAATTAGATTTTATTAAAATTTTATTTACTGTGAAAATATGTGTTAAAAATTATAAATATTAAAAAGTGTATTAAAAAATAAAAGACCATAGGTAATAATTGTGGGGCTACTCATATCATGTTTTTTAATTAGGTAATAATTCATTAATGTAACTAGTAGATAAAGTGATGACATATTTAGATTTTATTTACTGTGAAAATGTGTTAAAATATTATAAATATTAAAAATGTGTGTTAAAAAATAAAAAACCATTTACTTTAAAAAAATGTTTTATTTATTAAAACTGCGTATAGGTTGACTTTCTTGCTCTATTAAATAATTCTTTATAGGTACATAAAACATTTTTAAGTGCACATTGTTTAATATGATTAATACAATTAAAATTGGTTTCATTATTTGAATATTTGTTATGCAACAGTGATAAATTTGGACATTTGTCTTCACCAAGATCTATACAAATACAATTCATACATAGATCTTGAATCCACTTAACTTTTTCTAAGCCCTTCACAATAATTTCTTTATTTTCTAGATAAGGAACAATTATACGTCGAAATTCTCTATAGTCGATATAACCTTCATTCCAGTAAATCCCCCTGTTTCTCTCCAACCACGTAACTTGTTTTTTTTCATTCGTAGTTAAGTATTTAAATAGGTATGGTGGCTTTATTAAGAACGTTTGGGTATAAACACGGGTGGCCAGAGCTAATTCCTTGACTATAAAGTTATTACAAGTGTCTTTAAACCCCTGGACATGCACTATAATTGTATTCGGGTTCATGATAATTTTCTCACAGTGCTACTTAATGGTTTATACTCAATTATACAGTCGTTCAATATAAGACAATATGCCGAAGTTTGATCTGGGATATCAATATCACTTTCAATTTCCACTCTTACGTCCACAACAGGACCTGACTTAAGATTATCTGGCTGTCTAGAACAGTCTATGACGAATAACGGAGCAACGTTTTTAAATTGTTCCTCACTTAATAAAGGCTCAGCGCGACGCCCATAATAAGACTGTTGAAATTTAGCATATTGTTCATATATTAAAGCAATTCGATTATTCGAGAAACTTGTATTTATATTTTCATATGGGAAGTAGGTGGAGTTAAGGTATACCTTAACATCACGAATCTCACAATGATCAAACTGAGACATATCAAGTCTAGCATTATTTTTTCTATTTGTCTGTAAACCAATAACGACAAATCTTGGTTTCTCTACTTGTGAAGATGTTTTTATTGACCAAGTATGTTTGGTGGTTTTAGGCAACATTGGATATTCATACAAATCCTAATTCCTGAATATCATCTGAAGTGGTCGATCTTTTTCTAACAATTTTGGAATGTTTATTTTTTCTTTATCAGATACTTTAACATGCGGTACACGCCATATTATTTTGTTTATGATAATATCTTCTACAATTTCACCAGAGTTGAGTTTTAATGCGTTCAGATTGGTATTACTTCGTAATAAGATTAGTTCATGTTTACTGTTTATTACTACTTTCTTAAAATCTTCTGCGAAACCAAGAATGTTGCGAAGTGGTATAGAAGCAGAAAAGCTACCTCCATTAGTACTTTTTATTCCGCCGATATTCCAACCCCAAGCATTAGATGTTTTAGCTTCGCTCTCATTCATTGATATAAATGATTTCATCGTGCTAGTTATACCAGCATTTTTTATTTTATCTATCTCCACTCCATTTATCTCATACCTTATATCTTGAAACAAGTAAAGTAAACTATTGTTTGTGAAATGAACGCTACTGACTCTCTCTTTCGAATTGTCAGCCTTGTTTACAATAATAGTTCCTTCCAAAAATAAAGTGCTTTCTGATGGTAATATATACAAGTCTTGCTGATTAATAGGTATCCTGATTTCATCGCTTCTATTAAAACTTGTTACGTAAGGCTTGTAAGAGTGAATTTCAATTCCTTCCACAGAGTTGTCGTAGGCTGGAGCGGATAAAACATCTAGGATATTCATTTTAACAAACCAATCGCCTTAAGAAATGCTTTATTGTTTTTATTCAACTTTATTCTCCTTTTACTTCGAGCTCTTACTTGATTGAGAGTTTGAGCAGAACTGCTATTTTGAATTGGAAGAAACATATTCTATTTATTATAGTCAATCATTTTTTTTCTTTTGAGGTGTAGATACAACTGTACTTCTTCACCTCGCAAATTTATTAAGTTATTATTTATATCCAAAAGTCTTATCTGTATGCAGCTGATGTTGGTTTGGTTGATTGGAAAGTAAATTGCGTTTTTTTGGTATTTCTATAATTCTGTATCCAGGTGGGACATTAAGTGCGAATTCATGTAGAATGTGACTGGATTGTCCGTTTATATAGGAACCGCTAACTATATCACATTCAACACTTATCACGGTTGTAGGCAAAATGTTGACTGGAAACTCTGATACATGATATTTATTGGCTTCCAAGACTTGTTTTTTAAACCCCAATAAACCTCCGAACGAACAATCTTTAGTAAAATCTATAGTTGATGTACAAAATAACATAGTTTTTAAGGTGTTGTTATTGCAATGGAGTTTTATGGATCAATCCTTTACTTCAGATTTTAAATAATCACTGATATCTTGCAACTCATAAGTACCTTCAGGTATTTCAATAACATTATTTGAACCATAGTATAACTTATTATTTGTTTTATCAATATTTGGAATAGAATTATATGTGGATAAATGTAATAATGCACATTTATACTCTCCAATTAATAAAATTGTAACGTATTTGGATAGAAGGTAGTTAATACCGATGAGTTTCCTGTTATAGATAAGGTGAGTGTCATCTTGCAAATGACTAAAATTAAAGAACAGAATAAAATTTATAATATTTATTCCAAAAAGATTGTAGATATTCTAAACACAAATGTCCACAAATTAGTGTGTCAAATTTTTGATATCTTGTATAGTTATAATCAATATTGCAATTCTTAAAATATCGCATCAATTCGATTGGTGGTCTTAAATCACCAAAACTATCAAAATATACACAATAATTATTATTTACCTTAACATAAGCTACCCAATGCGTTCCATCGTTTTCTGAATTATCTAGGTTAACTATACCACATTCAATTCGTTTAGGGATTTTTGGTAACTGATCCTTCATGTAAACTCCTCGAAAATAAGGAATACCATATGCGTAATTTTGAATATGAATATTAGTTAAGGCACGATTAGGTAGCTTATTACTTAGTTTTTTGACGATTTTATAAACAATCCTTTGCCCTTTTTGTGTGGTTTAATATATAAACCGTTACCTAATGCTATAGCTTCCATAGTCTTATTATGACGTTCAGATTCTTGTAATTTTTTTTGACCTTCTCTATAATCATTCACTGTTTTTGCAATACCCGCTGCACCACCAGCCAAAGCTCTTATAAAGCTGATAAACCAGCAAAAATCGGGATTAAAGGTAGAATGCCTCCTGTTTTGGGTAAAGGTATGATTCGTGGTACTCGAAGTTTTGGAGCGCATGGAACAATTTTTTTAGCAGCCATATAAGCTGCATGTATTATGAAATGTCTTAACACCAGCACCAGATTTGAGTTTAGTTTTCATAACTTTACTCACTACCCACGAACTAAGCTTTTCTCCTTTAATAGCATCTTTTGCTTTCATTCTTTGTTTGGCCATATTTAAAAGTTGTAAATCGACTTTGTGATGATTACACAAGTCTGTATAGTTTTCGTATGCAATGTCGTGATACATACAAGCTTCGTCTAGCTTATTTACACCTTTGTCACCACGCAGTAAACGTTTTGAAAGTTTTGTTCCAGGTCCGCAATAATTATAGCCAGGTAAGTGCAGTTCAAATGGCAAATGATTAATAACACTATTGAGTAGTCCACCACCTTGCATAGCTCAAAGTATAATGAACAAAATGTTGTAATTAATAACTATTATGTATATTTATTCTACTATTGCAGTCTTATCAATCCAACTATTCTCTTTATTACTTAAGCCCAACTATTTTACGAACAGTTTATTTCCTTTCCTTCGTAAAACTTTTTCTATCAAATAGACACCTGGACAAGATGACTTTTGAAGTTCGTGTTTGTAAAAGGTTCCTAATATAACTTGTTTGTGTTGATCTTCGATGTGATATGTTTCTGGTACAGTGTTATTGATATTTTTTATAGTAAATAGTTCCGTTGACCAATTAGGTGTATAACCTTTCTCAAATAGTTGTTTGTATTTACTAATTCTAACTCTATCACCAATCATAAACTTGGGCTTATGTTTATAGGATACCGTTTTCATTGAGTTCTTAATATTATTTTTAACATCTGCTTCTTTCAATTTATTGACATCAACGGGTGCTAATTTAATAGTGATATGTTTTGTGTTGTTATATGTCTGTACAACACTCTCCAAACCAAAATCTATCCATTTATAGTGCCCGCAGAGACTAAAGTACTTATACAATTTATTTTTAATAGTTTTGATTACGCGTTCTACAATTGAAGCCTTTTTCGTTGAAAACGTTTAGTAGTGATTTATGTTATGGTTCTTTATAAGTTTTTGAAATGATGAATTATAGAACTCGGTACCCAAATCAGTTTGGAGATGAGCTGGTATCCGATGGTTAGTCGACATCAATTTCTCGAATGCGTTAGAAACATCATGCTTATTTTTAGTTTTTAGTGGTTCTATCCACACGTACTTTGAGAAGCAATCAATTACTATTAAAATATAGTTATAACCTTTATTAAATCTTTTCAAGTTTTGCATATCGATTAAATCAGCTTGCCACAAATCATCAATGCCTTTTAAAATTACAGATCGACGAGGATAATTTTTTCGTGCAGCTTTATGTATTTCAATAACAACTTGTTGTTTTGTCATTTTGAGGAACTTTCAAGCTTATACTTTTGATCTAATACAAATTTAACTGCGTTTTCAACTATCTCATCAACTGCTTTTCGACTATAAAATTTGCTTTCCAAGTGAACCACTGCCTCTGATACTATTGTTTTTAAAGCTTTCTCCAGCTCGTTCTGAACATCGTACACCAAAGTATTTTGCAATTTTTGTAAGTCGGTTATTAGTTTAGTTCTCAATTCATCTACATATGCTTTGTTTACTGCATCATCCGCATCTTGAGGAGGTTTGACCCCTGTTAGCTTCGATGTCTTCAAATCGTAATCACCATTTTCAGATTTTAGCAATGCATTATCATAAAATTCAAGCAATTCTGATATACGTAATCGCTTATGAATATAATGACCAAATTTGTCCACATTCATATTTAAGATGTATTGTGTTGAACGGTGTACAGTAAAATGATACACATTTCTTATTAGTAAATCTATTTAATGATTTTGCTTTCACGTAGTTCTTCAACGATAGATATTATTTCATTATCTAGTCCTGTGTTGCCAGCATCTCGAGAAGCAATTAATAACTTTAATCTATCAACCAATTCATTTGGATCATCCCAATATACAAAATCTGTGTTTTTTTTCCACATTTTTGTTAAAGGTAATCCTTTTCCTACTTTCGGTTCACAGCTTGGACTTTTACTTTGTTGATCGAAAAGAGGTTTAATAACTTGCATATATTTTTGTCCTTTATTACTTTTAATTGGTTTTCTTGAATCAAAATCTCGACGATGTGCATTTGTTACAAGCAACATCGACTTATAATTTTGCATGTCATAGTCTGTAACAAAGCTCAGATCAACGTCTTTTTTTAAGAGCAACTGTCGCAAGCCAGGTGTGCATTTGTATTTGTGTCCGGCTACAGTAATAACGTCATCACCAATCGTTATACTAGAGGAACTTAACATTAACTTTCCACGTTCATTTCTTACACCAAATGGCACATCCGCTAATATTTCTGAACAACCAAGATGATACATCATGAACTGGATCAGTATCGACTAATGACTGAAATGAAGAGTCGGCTTCTGATTTATCACTGGTATCATTTGTTTCTTCTATATCTTGATCTTTCTGTAAGTCGTGGTTGGAAATTTGATAATGAAATTCTCCTTTTTCTTCATTTTTTGTTAGAGCTAGTTGGTTATTGGTGTTGGCTATTAAATTAAGAGATTCTGTAACAGGCTTAAAAACTGTATCAAGCACTTGTCTGTTATTATCTTCAAAATCCTTCATGTTACGTATTTTTTTCCTTACAGCTTGTGTTGCATCTACAATTTGTTTTATCAATGATTTTTCCATTATTTAAAATAGATGGTAATCCAAAAAGAGCTGATTAAATAATAACAAGAAACTGAAAGCAGTCTATTTAAATATTCAAATTTTATCTAATTCTACAAAAGTGTCAAACTTTTTTCTATAGCACCCATTGTTTTTAGGACAGTCTTTATTAATCACAACATAGTCATAAGGCTCTTTCCATATTTGAGAACACATGTTACGAAATTCCAACCACGTCATGTCAGTGTTAACATGTTCTTCATAAACATGTTTCAAATTAATTTCGTCTTGCTTAAAAAGCACAATTAAGTTAGCGTTATCTCTTATTAGTTGTTTAGGTATCTTGCTATATGTTTGATTAAAATAAAAACTGTCAATCAATTTATGTCTTCCCATGGCAAAATAATCACGCATATTACTTTGATTTTCACATGCTACATCGTCAAAAATAATCACTGAATTAGGTTTTGCATCTGAAACTTTCATAACGTCATCATTTGCCTGATATTTCTGAAAACTGATTCCTGGTACTCCTCGTAAAACCTTTTCTAAAAAAATGTACTTTGGTTGATATAGAGTTTTAGAATATACATAAACATTTTGAAATGTCAATCCATTTTCGTGCAAAAGGAGACCAATTAACAAATTGGTTTTTCCACAATTTGATGGTCCGCAAATGATGCAACGTACTGTATTCGGTAATAATTCTCCATGGCGTAACTTGATTTTTGGTAAATCATTACAGATTAAACTAATCTGTAACGACTTTGCTTGTTTAATGAATTTCATATTTGATGCAATGCTGACGGACTGGTTATGAACAGATGTAATTATGACATTATGTATTTAAGCCGTAAATAGTTAAACCAAACTGCTTACAGACAACGCAATAGGCAAACGTAAGACTGTACTGTTTATAAAATAACTCTATCGCTAACTAACAGAGCATCTTTCAACGCAATTACGACGCAGGGGATCGCAGAGAGCCGACGGAACGGTAGTGTATTGAACGGCATTAAAATGTGGAACGTTGGCTTAGGTAAATGATTTTACAAAGAGTTATTGGGCATACTATCCCACCGTGACTGAGGTTATCGAAGATAACCGAAGGAACTAAGGTGGGGTAGAATGCCCAATAACTCACTACTAATATTTGCATGATTTGATCATAAATGCCCAGGCAATTTAAACTATAAAATTATTAATGGCTTGACAAGGCTTTACATATTATTTGCGGTGTAGGTGTAAAATAAAATGTCATAATAAAATTATTTTAATGTCAGATGACAGATAGTTTTCTTTTCTTTTTCTTTCAATATTCTGCCAGTTACATAAAATTTATTCCTCCGTATTCTCATTTTGGTGGCTTGTGGGAGGCAGGAGTGAGGTCTTGCAAGTATCATTTGAGACGCGTTGTAGGGAACTCTAATCTCACATTTGAAGAGTTTGACACGGTGTTAGTACAGATTGAGGCTGTCCTGAACTCCCGTCCGCTAATTCCTCTTTCCGCAGATGCCAGCCACCTACAAGCACTGACACCTGGACACTTTTTGATCGGGCGTCCATTCACAGTACCTGCATCCCACAATCTGAGTGATGCTGTCACGTATCGTCTACCACGTTATGACCGGATCGAGCAAATGCGACAGCATTTTTGGCAGCGGTGGTCGAAGGAGTATGTTAGCGAGCTGCAGATCAGATCAAAATGGCAAATTCACCAGAACGACATCACTCTCGGCCGGCTCGTTCTCATCAAAGAGAATCATGCACCTCCATTGAAGTGGCGCCTGGGTCGAATCGACCAGATTTACAAGGGGAGAGATGGCATCTCTCGGGTCGCAAAGATTAGAACATCTTCAAATCAAATCAAATCAAATCAAATCAATGTTTATTTGCGAACACAGGTACACATTATGGTCTTACATAATACAAGTTTGCTCGTTCCGTATTCAACCCAAAAAAGGCATGCAATGTTACAATATATGCTAAAAGTACATTAAAAATACACGATATCTATAGGAGTAACTCAACTGATTAAATTATTAATAAAAAGAAATTTCAGATATAATCATGTCCAAAGTTTTAGTACTTCATGTCAAACTTAAAATTATATAAAATTATTTATTCATTTATTTTTATTAAATTAATAGTAGTCCATTAAAGAATTAACAATTTTGTATACATTATGTCAAAATTGTTAATAGTTAATAAATAAATAGTGGTATAGTCCCTTTCATTACAAATTGTCTTTTAAATATTCGTCAATAGTATAGTACGCTTTCGTTACGAGTAAATTATATACATTTTTCTTAAACACACTTAGACTATCCGCTTCCGAAATGTATCGTGGTAATTTGTTGTACAAACGAGGAGCCATACAGAATATACTTTTATCAAACAGTGCTGACCAATGCCGAGGTATGGAAATTTTGTGGCAGTTACGAACACTATTATACGTAGTGTAACGCCCAATATATATAATTAATTAATTTGTTCAATTTAATATGTTTTGATTTCATTCATGATATAATCCAATAATTAAAATTAAAATAAAAAAAAATCTAATTTTTGTTCATAAAATAAAATTTACCATTAAAAATAATGGAATAATAGGGAAAATTAAAGCAATTTCTATATCAAAAATTAAGAAAATAACTGTAATTAAAAAAAAGTGTAGTGAAAAAGGAATTCGAGCTGCGGATTTAGGGTCAAATCCGCATTCAAATGGAGATGATTTTTCTCGATCTGAAATTGATTTTTTTGATAAGATAATTGATAAGAATATTAAGATATTGATAATAGTTATAATTAATATAAAAATATTTATTATTATAATAATTATTTATATTAAATAAAATTAAACTTTTTGATTGGAAGTCAAATATACTAAATATATTATATAAATAATTAATTTCCTCATCAATAAATAGAAATATAAAGGAATAATCAAACTACATCAACAAAGTGTCAATATCATGCTGCTGCTTCAAATCCAAAATGATGATTTTTAGAAAAATGATTATTTAAATGACGAATTAGACAAATTAATAAAAATAATGTTCCAATAATAACATGTAATCCGTGAAATCCTGTTGCTATAAAAAAAGTTGAACCATAAATACTATCTGCAATAGTAAAAGGAGCTTCAAAATATTCATAAGCTTGTAAAATAGTAAAATAAATACCTAGAATAATAGTAATAAATAAACCTTGGGTAGTTTGAGAATTGTTATTTTCTATTAAAGCATGATGGGCCCAAGTTACAGATACTCCTGATCTAATTAAAATAATAGTATTTAATAGAGGAATTTGAAATGGATTAAATGGGATAATTCTTATAGGAGGTCACGTAGACCCAATTTCAATATTGGGGGATAAACTTCTATGAAAAAATGCTCAAAAAAAAGATAAAAAAAAAATACTTCTGAAATAATAAATAAAATTATTCCTCAACGAAGTCCTTTTGTTACTAAAATAGTATGTTTACCTTGAAGAGTTCCTTCTCGACAAACATCTCGTCATCATTGATATATAGTTAAAAGAATAATTAAGTATCCTAAAATTAGTAAGTTTATATTAAAATTATGAAATCATTTAATTATACCTGTTACTAGTGTTATAACTCCGATTGCTCCAGTTAAAGGTCATGGTCTATAATCTACTAAATGAAATGGGTGATTAAAATTTATTTTCATTTGTTAATTAACTTCTCTAGAATAAAGAGTTCTTAGAATTGCAATAACATAGGATTGAATAATAGCAACTGCTGATTCTAAGATTAATAAAAGAATTTGAATTAAAATTAAAATTAGAATTAGATAATAATTTATATTAGGACCTGTTCTTCTTAATAGAGTTATTAATAAATGTCCAGCAATTATATTAGCAGTTAATCGAACTGCTAATGTACCTGGTCGAATAATATTTCTAATTGTTTCAATTAAGACTATAAAGGGTATAAGAACTGGTGGTGTTCCTTGAGGAATTATATGAATAAATATATGTTGTGAGTTATTAATTCATCCATAAATTATAAATCTTAATCATAAAGGTAATGAAATTGAGAGGGATAGAGTTAAATGACTTGTTCTTGTAAAAATATAGGGAAATAACCCTAAAAAATTATTAAATAAAATAAAAGAAAATATTGAAATAAAAATAAATGTGGATCCTTGAAAGTAATTATTTTTTATTAAAATTTTAAATTCCTTATGAAGTTTATTAAAAATAAATAATCAGAATAAATGATGTCGATTAGGAATTAATCAAAATGTATAAGGAATAAAAAAAATTCCTAAAATTGTTCTAATTCAATTTAGGGGGATATTAAATAAATTAGTTGAAGGATCAAAAATTGAAAATAAATTACTTATCATTTTCAATATATATATTTATTTTTATAGTAAAAATTTTTATTAGTGTAATTACAAGTATTATTATAAATATAATAGTTTATAATAATAAATAAATAAAAAAAAAAAAAAAAATTATATTTATTATTAATCAATTAATGGGTATTATTTGAGGTATAAAAGAATATTACTTGAGTAATGATTTAAATTTGACATATTTATGTTATAGTGTTAACTAATTCTTTTCATTAGAAGTAATTGCTAATTTACTATTATTTGATTTAAGAGACCAATACTTGCTTTCAGTCATCTAATGAATTATAGTTGTTAATTGAAATTCTTTCAATTACAATAGGTATAAATCTATGATTAGCTCCACAAATTTCTGAACATTGACCATAAAAACGTCCCTGGACGATTAATAAAAAAATTAGTTTGATTTAATCGTCCAGGGTTGGCATCTACTTTAACTCCTAATGAAGGAACAGTTCATGAATGAATAACATCTGTAGCTGTTACTATAATACGAATTTGATTATTTATATGTAAAATAATGCGATTATCAACATCTAATAATCGAAAATTATTAAGTTGAAGTTCATTTGTAGGAATTATATAAGAATCAAATTCAATATTATGAAAATCTGAATATTCATAACTTCAATATCATTGATGTCCAATTGATTTTAGGGTAATTAAAGGATTATTTAATTCATCTAATAAATAAAGTAAACGAAGGGATGGTAATGCAATAAAAATTAATGTAATTGCTGGTAAAATTGTTCAAATTAATTCAATTATTTGACCTTCTAATAAAAATCGGTTGATATATTTATTAAAAATTAATCTAACTATTAAATAACCAACTAAAATTGTAATTATGATAAGAATAATTAGAGTATGGTCATGGAAAAAAATAATTTGTTCTATTAAAGGAGAGGCTCTATTTTGTAAATTAAGATTTGATCATGTTGCTATTTCTAAAAAAAGGATAAACCTTTATAGATGGGGTTTAAATCCATTACATATAATCTGCCATATTAGAAATTACTTAAAATAGGGAGTTCATTATAAGAATGTTCAGCAGGGGGTAAATTTTAATATCATTCAATTGATGAAGTTAAATTTAATGAAAATAATGTAATTCGTTGGTTAATTATAGATTCTCAAACAATAATTAATATTAATATGATTGCTAGTAAAGAAATATAAGATCCTAATGAGGAAATAATATTTCAAGAAATATAAGAATCTGGATAATCAGAATATCGTCGAGGTATACCAGCTAATCCTAAAAAATGTTGAGGGAAAAAGGTTAAATTAACTCCAATAAATATAATAAAAAATTGAATTTTTAATAAAAATGGATTTATAGAAAGTCCCGTAAATAAAGGATATCAATGAATAAATCCTCCTATAATTGCGAACACTGCTCCTATAGAAAGAACATAATGAAAATGAGCTACAACATAATAAGTATCATGTAATGTGATATCAATTGAAGAATTTGATAAAATTACTCCAGTTAATCCTCCAACAGTAAATAAAAATACAAATCCTAATCTTCATAGAATAAAATTGAAGGGGA
Organism: Eilema sororculum; assembly: GCA_914829495.1. Taxonomy (NCBI): domain Eukaryota; kingdom Metazoa; phylum Arthropoda; class Insecta; order Lepidoptera; family Erebidae; genus Eilema; species Eilema sororculum. The sequence goes on from OU618536.1 coordinate 23,853,353, forward strand.
ATAATTAATTTGTGTTCCATGGAATGTTGCTAATCATCTAAAAATTTTAATTCCAGTAGGAACAGCAATAATTATAGTTGCTGATGTAAAATAGGCTCGTGTATCAATATCTATACCTACTGTAAATATATGATGAGCTCATACAATAAATCCTAATAATCCAATAGCTAATATAGCGTAAATTATTCCTAAACAACCAAAGGTTTCTTTTTTACCTCTTTCTTGAGAAATAATATGAGAAATTATTCCAAAGCCAGGTAAAATTAAAATATATACTTCAGGGTGCCCAAAAAATCAAAATAGATGTTGATAAAGAATAGGATCTCCTCCTCCAGCAGGATCAAAAAAAGAAGTATTAAGATTTCGATCAGTCAATAATATAGTAATAGCTCCTGCTAAAACAGGTAATGAGAGAAGTAATAAAAATGCTGTAATTCCTACAGCTCAAACAAATAAAGGTATTTGATCAAATATTAATTTATTTAATCTTATATTGATAATTGTTGTAATAAAATTAATAGCTCCTAAAATAGAGGAGATACCTGCTAAATGTAAGGAAAAAATAGCTAAGTCTACAGAACTACCTCTATGAGCAATATTAGATGAAAGTGGGGGATAAACTGTTCATCCGGTACCTGCCCCATTTTCTACGATTCTTCTTGAAATAAGGAGAGTTAATGAGGGGGGGAGTAATCAAAAACTTATATTATTTATTCGGGGGAAAGCTATATCGGGGGCTCCTAATATAAGAGGAATTAATCAATTTCCAAATCCTCCAATTATAATAGGTATAACTATAAAGAAAATTATAATAAAGGCATGAGCGGTAACAATAGTATTATAAATTTGATCATCACCAATTAAAGAACCAGGATTACCTAATTCAGCTCGAATTAATAATCTAAGAGAAGTTCCTACTATACCGGCTCAAATACCAAAAATAAAATATAATGTTCCAATATCTTTATGATTTGTTGAGTAAAGTCATTTTCGCAAATAAAATGGCTGAGAATTAAGCGATAAATTGTAAATTTATTTACGAGAAAGTTCTCTTTTATTAAGGTCTTATATTCAATAATGATATAAAATTGCAAATTTTAAGGAGTAAAATATTACTAAGGCTTAAAGAATAGTTCTTTATATATAATTTTGAAGATTATTAGTTTTTTTAACTTAAAACCTTATATAAAAGAAAAGGTTCTAATAATTATTCCTAATAAAGAAAAAAAAGGTAAAACATTAATAAAAATAAATTTTTTATTTTTGATAGAGATTTTAAATCATTTAGTTTTTAAATAATTAAATAAAAAAATTGAATACATAATTCGAATGTAAAAAAATAATACAATTAAACTTATAATAATTATAATGAAAGTTAATAAGTATATATTATTTGTAATTAAGAAATTAATAATAATTCATTTAGGGAAAAATCCAATAAAAGGTGGTAAACCCCCTAAAGATAAAAAAATAATTAATAAATTAATTTTAATTAAAGAATTAATATTGTTAATAAATAATTGATTTAAATAAAATAAATTTATAATATAAAAAGTAAAGAATATAATTCTAATTATAAATGAATAAATTAATAAATAAAACAATCATAAGTTTTCTGCAATTATAATAGAAAATAATATTCATCCTAAGTTATTAATTGAGGAAAAAGCTATTAATTTTCGTAATGAAGTTTGATTTAAGCCTCCTAATGCACCAATAATAACATTCAAAATAATATTAAATATAATAAAATTTTTGTTAATATAATATGATAAAATAATTATTGGGGTAATTTTTTGTCAAGTTATTAAGATAAAATTATTAAATCAGGATAAAATTATTTATATCTGAATTTGATGAAAGATTTAATCAAAATAAATTATTTTTGAAAAAAAATTGAGATAATATAAAAAATACAATAAAAATTATTAAAATTATTTTTAAATTAAATGAGGGTTTAAATAATTCATTAGAAGCAATTCTGGAAACATAGATAAATAAAACTAATAATCCTCCTATAAAAGTTAGAAATAGAATATAAGAAAATCAATAAGTTTTAATTAATATTCCTGAGATTAAGCAAATTATCAAAGTTTGAATTAAAATTATTAGTCCTATTGATAGGGGGTTATTTAAAAATAATATAAATAATGAGATATTAACAATAATAAAAGATAATAAAAATTTTATAATTTCAAATCAAAGAATAGTTTAATGAAAATAATAATTTTGGAGATTATTGATAAAGAGATTCTTTTTCTTTGAAGTTTTTAAAATTATTTTTTAATTTTGGTTTACAAGACCAATGTTTTCTTTAAACTATAAAAACAAAAATGATAATTTATATATGACTTATTTTTATTTTAATATTTATTTTTGGTAATTTAATTTTTGTTTTAAAACATAAACATTTATTAATTGTTTTATTAAGATTAGAATTCATTGTTTTAAGAATTTTTTTTTTATATTAGTTTATTTAAGTTATATTGAATATGATATATATATATTAATAATATTTTTAGTTTTTTCTGTTTGTGAGGGGGCTTTAGGGCTATCTATTTTAGTGTCAATAATTCGGACACATGGAAATGATTATTTTCAAAGATTTAATATTTTATAGAAAGTTAAATGATAAAATTTTTAATAATAATAATATTTTTGATTCCTTGTTGTTTTATAAAAAATATATTTTGGATGGTTCAAATAATTTTATTTTTTATAATATTTTTATTTATAAATTTAATAATGAATTTTAATATATATTGTAATTTAAGATATATATTATCTTGTGATATTTTATCTTATGGTTTAATTTTATTAAGAATTTGAATTTCTATTTTAATAATTATAGCAAGAGAAAATTTATTAAAATTGGATTTTTATATTAATTTTTTTTATTTAATATTATTTTTTTATTAATTATATTATTTTTAACTTTTAGAGTTATAAATATGTTTATATTTTATTTATTTTTTGAAGGTAGATTAATTCCTACTTTAATGTTAATTATTGGGTGAGGATATCAACCTGAACGAATTAAGGCAGGAATATATTTATTATTTTATACTTTATTTGTTTCTCTTCCATTATTAATAGGTATTTTTTATATTTTTAATGAATTAAATAGAATATTAATTTATTTTTTAAAATTTATTAATATAAATATTTATTTATTATATTTTTCAATAATTATGGCTTTCTTAGTTAAAATACCTATATATTTTGTTCATTTATGATTACCTAAAGCACATGTAGAAGCTCCAGTTTCAGGTTCCATAATTTTAGCTGGTATTATATTAAAGTTAGGAGGATATGGTTTATTACGTTTATTGATTTTTTTACAAGAAATTAATTTAAAATTAAATTATTTAAGAATTGTGATTAGTTTAATTGGAGGGTTTTATATTAGTTTAAAGTGTTTCTGTCAAGTTGACATTAAATCTTTAATTGCTTATTCTTCTGTTGCTCATATAAGTATAGTTATTAGTGGAATTATAATTATGAATTATTGAGGATTCATAGGTTCATATATTATAATAATTAGTCACGGATTATGTTCTTCTGGAATATTTTGTTTAGCTAATATTAGTTATGAACGTTTACATGGTCGAAGATTATATATTAATAAGGGAATAATAAATTTTATACCTTCAATAAGATTGTGGTGATTTTTATTAATATCTTCCAATATGGCTGCTCCCCCAAGTTTAAATTTAATAAGAGAAATTAGATTAATTAATAGATTAATAAGTTGATCTTGATTTTCAATAATTATTTTAATGTTAATTTCTTTTTTTAGTGCTGGGTATAGATTATATTTATATTCTTTTATTCAACATGGAAAATATTATTCTGGTGTTTATAGATATTATACTGGGGTTTCTCGTGAATATTTATTATTATTTTTACATTGATTTCCTTTAAATTTTATAGTAGTTAAGATTGATTATAGAATAATTTGATTTTATTTAAATAATTTAATAAAAATATTGATTTGTGGTATCAAAAATATGAATATATTTCATTTTAAATTATTAATAATATAAAATATTCTATTTGTTTTGTTTCATTTTTTTTTTTCATAATAATAATAAATTTTATAATAATGATTTATTTTATTATAAATGATTTAGTGATTTTTTTGGAGTGAGAGATTGTCATTTAATTCAAATATGATTATTATATCTATTTTATTAGATTGAATATCTTTATTATTTATAATATTTGTTTTTTTGATTTCTTCTGTTGTTATTTATTATAGAAAGAGATATATATTATCAGAATTAAATCTCAATCGTTTTATTATCTTAGTTTTATTATTTGTTAGCTCTATAATATTATTAATTATTAGACCTAATATTATTAGAATTTTATTAGGTTGAGATGGATTAGGGTTAGTTTCTTATTTATTAGTAATTTATTATCAAAATTTAAAATCATATAATGCTGGAATATTGACTGCTTTATCTAATCGGATTGGAGATGTTTTAATTTTAATAGTTATTTCTTGAATAATAAATTATGGAAGATGAAATTATATTTTTTATTTAGAATTTATAAGTAATGATTTTGAGATAAAAATAATTGGTGTGATAATTATTTTAGCTGCTATAACTAAAAGAGCTCAAATTCCTTTTAGATCTTGATTACCAGTACTTGATTCCTTTAGTAACTGCAGGAGTTTATTTATTAATTCGGTTTAATTTATTATTAATTGATACTTTTTTTTTAAAGTTTTATTATTATTATCTGGTTTAACGATATTTATATCTGGTGTAAGAGCTAATTATGAATATGACTTAAAAAAGATTATTGCTTTATCTACTCTTAGACAATTGGGATTAATAATAAGAATTTTAAGAATGGGTTTACCTGATTTGGCTTTTTTTCATTTATTAACTCATGCTATATTTAAAGCTTTATTATTTATATGTGTGGGAGTGATTATTCATATAATAAGAGATATACAAGATATTCGTTTTATAGGAGGAGTTAATAAATATATTCCTTTAACATCTTTATGTATAAATATTTCTAATATAGCTTTATGTGGAATTCCATTTTTAGCAGGATTTTATTCAAAGGATTTAATTTTAGAGTTAATTAGATTTAGAGATTTAAATATATTAATTTTTTTATTATTTTATATTTCAACAGGATTAACAATATTTTATACAATTCGTTTAATTATATATTTAATAATTGGGGATTATAATTTAATAGGAATTTATAATTTATATGATGAAGATTATACTATATTAAAAAGAATATTTATTTTATTATTTATAAGAGTAGTGAGAGGAAGATTTTTAAGTTGAATAATTTTTTCTTATCCTTATATAATTTATTTACCAACTAACTTAAAAATAATAGTAATTTATGTTAGTTTAATTGGAGGAATTTTAGGATATTTAATTAGAAATATAAAAATTTATTCTATTAATAAGTTTTTATTAACTTATAATTTTAGAAATTTTTTATGTTTAATATGATTTATACCTAGTTTGTCCACATATGGTTTAAGATATTATTTTCTTAATTTTGGTCAAAATTTATTAAAAACTATTGATATGGGATGAAGAGAACTATATATGGGAGTAGGAATAATAACTATTATTGAAAAGTATTCAATTTTCTATAATTTTTTTCAAATAAATAATTTAAAAATTTATTTATTTAGATTTGTTTTATGAATAACTTTAGTTATGTTAATAATATTTTTATAATCTAAATAGCTTATATAGAGTATAATATTGAAGATATTAAAGAGATAATTATTATCTTTAGATATTTATAAAAATTTTTTTTTTTATTTTTACAATGAAAATGTAAAGTTTTTATTAAACTATATAAATAAAATAAATAAGAAAGAAGAGAAGAAATATTAATGGATATTATCCACTAGAAATTAAGTTAGCAGCTTAATTTAATGATATTTCAATTTAATTGGAATATTAATTCAATGTTATCATTAACAGTGATATACCTCTAATTTGGTTTCAATTAAATTATTAAATAAATAAGGAGTTATTTAGGCTCATTCTTTTAAGTCGAAATTAAATGCAAATTTTTTGCTTCATATTTATATATATATATATATATATATATATATATATATATATATAAGATAAATTAAATATATTAATATTTTTTGAATGCAAATCAAATGTTTTTATTAAACTATAATCCTTATATATATATATATATTCTCGAAAATTTGTCCTCTGCCCATCGAGACGTGTGATGAACTGGATGGAACCTCTGGAACCGAAGGTTTCCAGGGCCCGGGAGGATGTTCACGCAGCCCACTACGGAAGGAATCGTAGGTGGGGATGTAGCCGCTCGCGGCGGTCGCACTACTTCAACTAACGTTACGTCGTCTGTACAAAATTGTCGGGACAATCGTTTATGTAAATTGTTCGTTTCAATATATACAAGTTACCTACTGAAGACGGTGTCATCATTTTGTCCACCTGGTCCCCAACATAGTGTAATAGTGTTATTTACATTTGTATAGTAGTTTAATGTATATATATACTTATATATGTATTATGATTACATATAGGTACAGTCAACATCAATAGTAACGTAGTATCTGAATTGTCCAAAAGAAATGCATTGCAAGATATATCACAATAGTCTGACTAAATCGCTTCGCAAAAGTGTTTGGTACATTAATATTTTCATAATGTAAAAAAAACTATCTATCAAAAGTAAAGCAATAACAGAAATTTTCAAAAGTACCTGAAATAAGAATAAAAATGTTCTGACGAGCTCTTCCAATTAGTCCCACCCTCCCCTTTCCTTCACAGGACGACACGTGCAGGGCTAAGATGTCATCCATTTACGGTGCAGAGTATACCTGCTAGAACCAAGCGTTTCAGTGATTCATTCCTATGCCGCACCACTAAGACCTGGAATTCCCTGCCAGCTCACGTGTTTCCTTCTTCCTACAGTCCCGGGTCCTTTAAGCGGGGCGTGAAAAGGCATCTAATGAGGCCGTCAAGCTGAGTGCCACCACTGTTAACATGGTAAATGTTTACGATGGTGACCCTCTTTCCGAGACTTTGCCTTTAGCTTAACATCAGGCGAGGTGAAGTCAAATTGACGTGTCCTATATAAAAAAAAAAAAAAAAAAAAAAACTTTCGTCGAACCTAAACCTTTTCAGAATATTTTGATTTAAATATTGTGTTCTGATTTTTGTTCTATGGCTTGTCAATAATGTTTACGGAATGTATAAATATCAGAACATGGTCATGTCCATGCGGGAACCTCTTCATTGTATTATAGATAACTATATTTTGCCCGCGGCTCCGCCCGCGTGGATGTCGCGACCAAACATAGCCTTTTTTTTTCGGTGCGGAAATCCCCTCGAATACCTTCCCTACCGGAGCTATAAATATATGTCGGACTCGAACCGACTAAAACCGCAGGCCGATTGTGGGTCGTGCTGCTAGGCCGGAGGTGAGGTTGTTATCGACATATCCCTCGCACCCCGGCTGACCCAGGGCCATCCCTTACGGTCTGGCCCTCCTCAGGAGGAGGGACAACGGTGTCCCCAACTCGCCCCCGGAATGGGGAGGCGCACTATTCAGCGCGCCGCCGCCGTGGCCTGCTTCTGCTGGGGTGACAGGTGGCTCCACCCGTCACCCCCAGGCCCGCGCTCATGGGGGACAGAGGTCAGTCAGTGCCCTCCGACGCCCGAGTTGCCTGCGCGCGCGGGCGGCGCGAACCGCGAGTCTTTCTCGCTCGCGCCGCCTCTCCCGCTCCGCCGTCTCCTTCACGACCATTACCTGCTCGCTGAAGGAGACGCCGGCCGCCTACGCGTCCGCGCAGCGGACCATTGCTGTGAGCAGGGTGGCGAGGGTGAGAATTCTCACTCCCAGGGCCGCCACTAGTTTCCGCCTCGGTCCGGCCCATGCCGGACACTTGGTGAGCGTGTGCAGCCCCGTGTCCTCGCTCGCGTCGCAGTGATGGCACTCGGACGTTGGCTCCTTTTCGATCCGACACAGATATCTCCCGAAGCACCCGTGCCCGGTGATAATCTGCGTCAGTCGATACGAGAGGCTGCCATGTGGCCTCTCGAGCCATTCCCCCATGATGGGCCTTACCGCCTCTATGACGGCATGCCCTGCGCGTCGTTGCTCAAGTCGTCGCTCCCACTCCGCCACCATGATCCCGTGGAGCCGGGACCTCTCGGCCCGAATGTCTTCGGGCTCGGGATCGTATCCCCGCTCCCGCGCCTCCTTACGGAACCGATACAGTGCCGCAAGGGACATCGCTTCCAGGATCCACGGTGGCGATCCGGCTAGGAGACTCGCAGCTTCAAATGATATCGTGCGGTATCCCCTAATGGCCCTGCAGGCCATCGTCTGCTGCGGCGCATGCAGCAGTTGCACGAACCTGGCCTGCAGGGCGTCCGCCCACACGGGGCACCCGTACAGGGCCATGGACCGCACGACACCCGCGTAGAGTCTCCTGCAGGAGTCCTCTGGGCCCCTCAAGATGGGCAGCAGCCGCATCAGCGCGTTAGCTGACACCAACAGTTTGGGGCGCAGACTTCGGAAGTGCTCTCCGAAGTCCCACCGACCGTCGAGTACGAGCCCCAGGTATTTCAACCGGGGCTTGATGTCGATGGGAGTACCTCCTACTGTCAAGCTGGATCCCGGGGGTGGCCTGCGCCGAGGACCATGAAAAAACAAGGCCTCGGATTTGTGCAGAGCCACCTCGAGACCCAGCCGCCGGATCCGATCCACGACTTGAGCAACACCTTGCCCTGGAGTTGCATCAGGGAGGCGCTCGTGTACCACGATGTGCCTCTCTACCTCCGCCGCATAGTCGGGGCGTACCTACCTGACGGAGAGGGCCGTCATCTACCCAAGTGCGACCGGCGTCGGTAGGCGTGAGATGTCGTGCGGTGTCCCACAGGGATCGGTCCTGGGGCCGCTCCTGTGGAACATCGGATACGACTGGGTGCTTCGCGGTGAGCTCGCGTTCGGGGCCACCGTCACGTGCTACGCGGGCGACACGCTAGTGACGGTGAGTGGCGTACTTGGGTGACCAAACATAGCCTAGGTCCTTTCTCATGGTCTAATCTACCACTATACCAAATTTCATCAAAATCGGTTCAGTGGTTAAGGCGTGAAAGCGTAACATACAGACAGACAGACAGTTTGATCAGCAGTTTGGTCGCGCTAACCGACATTCACGCGGGTGGAGCCGCGGGCAAAAGCTAGTAATTGAATAAGACCGGTATACCACTTCCCTTTTTGTCTGACTATTTTGATACAATTAAATATCAGTCACTTTAAAAACACTATTTAGTTATGAGTGTTGAAAAAAATATGAATCAGCTTATTTTGAAAATAGGTCTTTGATTATTTTGAAACCATAACGCGAGTGATTAATATGGAAAAGAAGGATGTCAGATTATTGAAAAAAAATATAGAGTCAATACTTTTGGAACTCAGTTTTTGATCAGCTACTATTGACGCTGACTGTACTGTGGGTCTGCCACACTCTTATTCCAAGGAGTTCAAGCTTCCGTAGTAGAATTGCACGAAATACTATCAAAGGCCTTAGCAAGGTCGAGGAAGATACCCATGGTATGCATGCCCTTATCTAGATTGTTAGTGACATATTCTGTTAATTTATGTACAGTCAGCGTCAATAGTAGCTGATCAAAAACTGGGTTCCAAAAGTATTGACTCTATAATTTCTTTCAATAACCTGACTTACTTCTTTTTCATATTAATCACTCGCGTTAAGGTTTCAAAATAATCACTGAACTATTTTCAGAGTAAGCTGATTCATATTTTTTTCAATACTCATAACTAAATTGTGTTTTTAAAGTGTCTGAATATATGATATTTTCTAAAGTTTACGCGAATGTCACTCATTGAAATAAAACCACTTTTTACGGATTCTATCGCGATATATTTGTTATTAATTACTTTTTAAACCGACGTTTCGACTGCTTTGCAGCAGCCATGTTCGCGGTGAGACTCATGATGGTAGTTATCACATAGTTTGAAGGAGTCCTGATCATGTAGCCTAAAAATCAAATTGACTACGAAGCAAAATGCCTAAATGTCAAGTCTAAAAAGTTAAATCCCTATTAAGCAAATTACCTATAAGTTAATAATTTAAAAAACCCCTGTAGTGTGCAGCTCGCCTTACCTTATATATTATTATATAACTGCACGCATATATTTGAGGCATTAATGCACGAATTATGGAATCGAACACTGGTATATAATTTACCTATGTCACTCCATTAAATGGCAACCCTTAGCCAGCCATATTTTCCATTGAAATTTTATTAAATTTTTGACGACTATGAAGAAGGCGTTCCAGTTGCTTGCAAGATTAGAAGAATAGAATATTTTAGAAGAATGAACATTGAAGATCACTAGAAGATTAAAAAATGTGAAAGAAATCTGTAGGCCTACTGTGAGTTTTTACACGAGAGTCGTATACGTACACGAGAGTCGTTTTGGGACCACGTGACTACGTTTACGGTAGATGGGCTGTCATGAGCATTGTAAACCGTAGTGGCCCTGGTGTAAACGGAACTAGCTGCGGCATACGTAGGATACTTGACAGTTTGGTGTTTATTTTGAATTTAGCTGAATTTTGAGTGGTGGAGTATCGTTACCGTAATATGACGGCTGTCATAATTAGCTGTTGGGTGTATGGATGGAACTAAGTAATTCATGTTTAAATTATTTATCCATGTTTTGTTCAAAGTAATTAGGTATTGCTGATAAGTGACGATATTACACTGGATGAACTGTGTAAATTGGTGTAAATAATGATATGGTGTGGCAGTATTAACTTACTGTGATTATGATAGGTGTTTACTGTCAGATGGAGATCTGCCCTATTCCTCATTCCCCTTCATAACCACGGGTAGACATAATAATACGATGTTATAATCCCCAAGAGGACACTGCGTTACTTACTCAGCAGGTGTACCGGCTAGCAAATAAAGTTTGCAATTAGGTAGGTGTATGGAACTTGGTGACTAATTTTGAATAACAAATTGGCAAAATGGTATTTAATGGAAATTCCTCGAAATAAAATAAAGTAGACATATTATTTCTTGTTATTTATTGAGTACACTCTATATATAATAAAAAACTGGCTATGAAATATATTATGATAATGCATCAGTATTGGCATCGATTTTTATTCATATGGCTTTTCCTTTTATTAATTACTCCAAATGTAAAGAATAGAATTTATAATATTATTATTTACATTTGTTACCTTTATACCTATTCAGTTAAGCGTAGGATTGATTGCTAATATTTGATTTGATACTAACGAGGTGTGAGAACACTTCTTCACTTTAAATTTAGGTAGGTATGTATCCACAAATTAACCCAGACATATTCATGAGCCCCACTAAGGTCTTCGGGCCGAAACTCTGGTGCAGGCTTTGTCATTAACACAAAAGCCTAAACATATGAAGGGATTATGATGATGATGCTGAAAAATACATTAAAGCTAGGACTAGATATTATTTTACATATCTAATATTATATTGTCAGTCTTCGCTTAAATAATGCAAGATTAACATATGATAGGTTTATTTAGTAGGTACGTATTATACATGTTGCACACTTTTTCCAGAGTCTTCGACATAGGTAATCAAATTTCTAAAATTCTAGGCTTATTTAACAAATAAGGTACTCTTTGCTATTTAGTATGTTGACATCTCATGTCAAACATAAGTAACAATCAGTAAAACGTTACATTTGTAAATCCACCAAAATAGGTTGTATAGCTATTTTACAAAACAAACTACAAGACATATAAATACACTACGTTCTGCAAGGGACGGAAACTTGGAAAGTATAATACTTACCCTTTATTACCCGTGTTACTACCAAACTTACTACTGGTAGTAACACCGGTAATCGAGTTACTGTTCTTACTACTAAAGTTGAAAGTTGTTAGAACAGTAAAAAGAAATTACCTATGTTACTACCGTAAAATTAAAATACAAAAACCAAACAAAATTGACGAATTTGTATTTTATTGAATAAACATGAAATAAAAAATGATAAAAACAGTAATTTCCCATGAAATAAAATGGAAAAGCATACCAATCACAACAATTGCTTGTAAAATAAAAAAATAAAAATAGGCAAATCACAACAATCGCTTACGAAAAAAAGAAAACAGGAAAATTACAGTAATTTCGCATAAAATAAAAAAGAAAAACGTGCCAATCACAACAATTGCTTGTGGAATAAAATAAAAAAACAGGCAAGTCACCGTAATTGCTTATAAAATAAAAAAGAAAATAGGCAAATCGCAACAATTGCTTGTGAAATAAAAAAGAAAAACAGACTAATAGCCTATATATTTTCACAAATTGTCGATTTTTCCCAATACTGCTTAATATGTTAGCTTGTTCTGAAAAAATCTGCCTTGTATAATATAATAATAAACTGGAACTACATAATATATCATTATTTGAAATTCTCAAAAAATAATTAAAAGCAATCAAATTCAGTTCTATAGATAAATTTTCGATTCCTAATTAAATTTCAAACTATTTTTATTACGAACTATGTACGTGTAAACGTAACGAAGTCCGAGATTCGATTCGAGATGCGATATTCTCTTGTACTCCATACATTTACACTACGCGCAACCGAAGTGTGTCTTTACAATTTGCGGACGATTTTGTATGGAGAGTTTTCGGGCGGCGCGAGAAATAGAATTTTCAAAATCAAATATCTTGAAAACTATTAAAATTTGTCGTACGAAAATTTCACTCATACAGTTCACTATATGACTGACTTGAAGGGGTTTTGGTAAAGTTGGCGTCGTTTTGAAATTGGGCGGTCATTAATGAAAATCATATAATCTATACATATACATACAAATAAATAAAATTGGAGTGTCTGTTTGTAATATTAAAATAACCGCTTTCTACTACATGCATATGAATGTATATACGGTACACATACCAAAATATATATTTTTAAATTTTTTGTCTGTCTGTCTGTCTGTCTGTCTGTCTGTCTGTTTGTTTTGGCTAATCTCTGGAACGGCTGGACCGATTTGGACGGGACTTTCACTGGCAGATAGCTTATGTAATAAGGAGTAACTTAGGCTAAAAAAAAAACTGATTTTTTTTATTAAGTACATTCCACGCGGACGAAGTCGCGGGCACAGCTAGTATATGTAATATGATGGTAGGTACAGTATGAAGTGATCAAAAGTTAACTACTATGGACAAACTTCTCTAAACCATATCGAGACGCAGATATGCAGGCTGGAATGTTCGATCGTACTTGGAAGTTAAGTACTCTAAATATTAGAGATAGTGAATTTCACGGAAAGGAACCATTCCTTTATTTTTAGAAACAAGCAACTTTGAATGAGAGATTAAAAGTTTTTCGTAAATGCCACAACTGGTAGTCTAACCTAGTAAAATTGGCCCGCTTTTTTCTTTATTTTACAAGCAATTACTGTTCAATTCCTGTTTTTCTTTTTTCTTTTACAAGTAATTGCGTTGATTTACCTGTTTTTCTTTTGTTTATTCCACAGGCAATTGTTGTGATTGGCACGTTTTTATTTTTTATTTTATGGGAAATAACTGTCATTTTCCTGTTTTATTTTTTTTCGTAAGCGATTGTTATGATTTGCCTATTCTTATTTTTTTTATTTTACAAGCAATTGCGGTGATTGGCATGCATTGTCGATTTTATGGGAAACCATGAAAAAAAAAGATAATTTTTTCATGGTTTCCCATAAAATCGACAATTTGTGAAAATATATAGCCTATTTGTCTGTTTTTCTTTTTTATTTCACAAGTAATTGTTGCGATTTGCCTATTTTCTTTTTTATTTTACAAGCAATTGTTATGATTGGCATGTTTTTCCTTTTTATTTCATGTATTTCATGGGAAATTACTGTTTTTATCATTTTTTATTTCATGTTTATTCAATAAAATACAAATTCGTCAATTTTGTTTGGTTTTTGTATTTTAATTTTACGGTAGTAACATAGGTAATTTCTTTTTACTGTTCTAACAACTTTCAACTTTAGTAGTAAGAACAGTAACTCGATTACCGGTGTTACTACTAGTAGTAAGTTTGGTAGTAACACGGGTAATAAAGGATACTTACGATGGAGATATTGAAAAAAGATTGACTGCGGGAAATCGCGGGAATGGTGTACCATTATTAACATGGTACATGTTTATGATGGTGACCCTCTTTCCGAGACCTTGCCTTTACCTTACCATCAGGCGAGGTGAAATCAAATTGACGTTTATATTACGGTTATATTATATTTATAAAAAGAGGTTCATTCCTTTATGAGTGATCAGTCAGTGCCGAAGAAGGCACAACTGTGACAGTTGTGCCTTATCCGGCACTGGCATACCAGCCTCCATCTTAATGTATGGGAGTGAAAGTTGGGCATGAGAAAAGAAGCATGAAAGTAAAGTGAATGCAGTGGAGATGTGGCCGTTGCGTAGAATATCTGGGATAAGGCTGGGTATTAGAAAGAGGAATACTGAGATTAGAGATAGGTGTGGCCTGAAAGAGAATGTTGTGATGAGGATTGAAACGGGTAGATATGCTAAGGTGGTTTGGGCTCGTTGAAAGAAAGAGCACGAAGCGAATGACACACCAGATATGTTAGGCACAGGTGAATGGGCAGTCCAGCCAGAGTCGAGTACATACATTGGTGAAATTAATAGAATTTCGAAAAAAGGTAGGTCAGAATTATTCGAAACCGGCGGCAGATTTGCATGAAAGGATTAATGAGTCAAATTGCGGGTTATTGTCTCTGTCTACCCCGGAGGGAAATAGTCGTGTGCGTATGTATGTAAACAAATTTAATCATCAAGGTACCGAAATACCAATGCAATTAGAGATATTTATGCATACAAATATATGCGCTTAGCGGGAATTTAAGCCTCGTCTACAACAACATCTAAATATTTCAAATGTTTAGTTATCACGGATAAGTTACAGCATAATGCGTCGGCAGCTGCTGTGTGGCAGCGCCACCCTCAATTGTCATGACTTTCTTGGCGGACTAAAATCACTATTTTCATTCTGCTATGAAACCGCAGTCCGGCCTCCTTTCAAATATGTGAAGTGACAATCAAAGGCGGTGACAGCCAAACGAGACCCGTCTTGGCATTCTATTGGTCAAGCCATAATTACCATAAACCAAAACACTCTTACGGTAACGTATCACTCAAAATTCAAAATTTCAAATATCTGCGGTGACAGACGGTGACAGCCAAACGAGGTACGATACGACTGGCCAAACGAGACCCGTCTTGGCATTCTATTGGTCACGCCATAATTACCATGAACCAAAACACTCTTACGGTAACGTATCACTCAAAATTCAAAATTTCAAATATCTGCGGTGACAGACGGTGACAGCCAAACGAGACCCGTCTTGGCATTCTATTGGTCAAGCCATAATTACCATAAACCAAAACACTCTTACGGTAACATATCAAAAATTTCAAATAAATGAGGTTTTATTTATTCAGTCACAATTATTTTGGTTCAATATTCAACTAAAACTAACAACTAAAATACCGGTATTCACAAGAATGGAACAGAGGGGTCAAAAAGTATATTATTAGTTCCAGGTACATCCGAAGCTGGCACTTTGGAGCCTTTGCGCTTATCTTGGCTTTTGTAAGCGAGACTGCATGCTTCAGTCCTCAACCCCGAGGGGTCTAACGGCTAGATTTGCTATTTGGTGAATAACTTTGAAAACATAAGAGGCAAATTTTATTTTAAATGGATGTTTATCAAAATAAAATAAAATAATAATTTTATAACTATAATTCAAAGAATTCGCCGTAAAATAGCTATTCAGATTAGAATAATGCATGGGTTGTTCATCAGTAGGTATTGGCATCGATTTTGTTATCATTTAAAATTCATATGGCCTTTCCTTTTAATTGCTCCAACTGTAAGGAATAGGATTCATTATATTAATATTAGGCTTGTTTTCTAAAAAGTTAAAATCAATCATATTATACAAAATCATACGAAAATAGTATCTACACTAATTGCTTTACCCAATTATACCTATTACAGTTCTGGGACATGGGATAGTTTGTTATTTTTTTCATACTAACGAGGTCTGAGAACAAACTATACCTAGCAATTAATAGGGGCTGAAAAGCAGACCCCGGGCTCCAAACGTAATTTTTACTCAATGTAACTTACATTAGAGTATGTAAGTTAGAATATGTGCTGTACTAAAAAAAATATTCTTTTACATACCTGTGAATAGATATCCAGTCTTCGCTTGAATAATGCAAGATTTCCCGATAACAGATTTATTTGGCATAGATATTGGGATAGTTTTTGAGTAGCATACATTTTCCAAATTATTCGATAGCTCAATTCAATTCAATTCTTCTAATGACTTCTGCAGGGAATTGCTGAACGAACATCAAAATCAATCATCTACTATAATCTGTGAAATCCACTATTGGAGTGACATCTCATGTCAAAAATAAAAAAAACGTCATTTTTACACTCGTCTACATTAGTTTGTAAAATAGGTTGTATAGCAATTTAACGAATTATTATTACACTTCGAATTTTATTTTCAAAGCTTGATGCTAATAATAGGTACCTACTAATAAAACAATTCAATAATAACGGAAGGGGGGTCAAGCATCGCACCGTCGATGGTAAGATTGTAGGTGCTGCTGTCACCTACAATACCTCTTTACACACTACAGGGTCGCTCCCGCTGAGGGAATTTGCCATAGGTAGCAGCGTCTCCGCTGCGGTAGAGAGGCGCTGGCCGCCATTTCCACTGTCCAGGGTGCGCCGCGTGGATGTTTTGAATTCCGGACCAAGCACACCTGTATACTTACTCACTTACTTCTCTTTCTCTCTCTCTCTCAGACTCGGGTCTGAATGGCGCAGCGGTAATCACCAACTTTACTCACTTGTATGGTACAAGAAGTGTATTTTACACACTTGTCTAAAATTATACCTCATAATCCTTATCCTTAGTCACGAGTCTATTAAGGCTATGGGTAGTCATAAGTGCACAAACACATCTGACGTAAAACATGCCACCACGCGCAAGGCATGCCGTCATACAGGCGATAAAGCCGATCATGGGGGAATGGCTAGAGAGGCCACATGGCAGCCTCTCGTATCGACTGGCGCAGATTATCACCGAACACGGGTGCTTCGGACGGTATCTGCGTCGGATCAAAAAGGAGCCAACGTCCGAGTGCCACCATTGCGACGGCGACGCGAGCGGGGACACAGGGCTGCGCACGCTCACCGAGTGTCCGGCATGGGCCCTGGCGGCCCTGGGAGTGAGAGTTCTCAGCCTCACCACCCTGCTCACAGCAATGGTCCGCTGTGCAGACGCGTGGGCGGCCGGCGTCTCCTTCAGGGAGCAGGTAATGGTCATGAAGGAGACGGCGGAACGGGAGAGGCGGCGCAAGCGAGAAAGACTCGCGCGCAGGCAACTCGGGCGTCGAAGGGCACTGATTGACCTCCGTTGCCCATGAGCGCGGGCCTGGGAGTGACGGGTGGAGCCACCTGTCACCCCAGCAGAAGCAGGTCACGACCATTCCGGGGGCGAGTCGGGGACACCGTTGTCCCCTCTCCCGAGGAGGGCCAGACCGTAAGGGATGGCCGCGGGTCAGCCGGGGTGCGAGGGATATGTCGAAGACAACCTCACCTCCGGCCTAGCACCACGACCCACAGTGGGCGTGCGGTTTTAGTCGGTACCTCCCCTAACCTCCCCTTCCGGCTCCGGCTGGGGAGGTATCCGAGGGGACTTCCACACGAAAAAAAAATCAAGTTCATCTCGTCCAGCCAACTTATAGTTTTGTGTATAGTTTAGTAATCTATGCAGCCAGCCTTCTTAGTGCGTTTAGTTAAACTTGAGAACTATAAGTACCCCAATAGTATGGTGAGCACTAATTTGATTTTACTCCATTTTTTACCCGAGTGCGCGACGCAAAGGAGGGTAATGTGTTTATCAGTCTATGTATGTATGTATGTATGTATGTATGTATGTTTGTTTCTATGTGGCGTTCTAGAGACCAAATGCGTAGGCCGATTTTGATAATTCTTACGTCAATCGATTCGTCTTAACCTTGCGAGTGTCACTAAAGACATTACAGTAATTAAAATTCACCACAGCGGCAACCAGACGCCATATTGTAAAAATGAAAAAAAAAAAAAAGTCGATGAACTATGTCAAGTGGGGTGTCGTTAAATAGGTATTTTAAAATCATCTTTAGGTTCCTTTTATAATTTTTCATTTTAAATAATGGTTTAGGATATATTATAACGATTTTAAGTTGTTTAACAAAACAATCATTCTCGCTAATTTTCTTACTTATTGATTTAAGTATTTATCTATATACAAATAAATAAAATTGGAGTGTCTGTTTGTAATATTAAAATAACCGCTTTCTACTACATGCATATGAATGTATATACGGTACACATACCAAAATATATATTTTTAAATTTTTTGTCTGTCTGTCTGTCTGTTTGTTTTGGCTAATCTCTGGAACGGCTGGACCGATTTGGACGGGACTTTCACTGGCAGATAGCTTATGTAATAAGGAGTAACTTAGGCTACTTTTATATTAGAAAAGATTTTTTTTATTAAGTACATTCCACGCGGACGAAGTCGCGGGCACAGCTAGTTTCAAATATAAAATATCATATACATGTCATATCATAACTAAAAAGTACAAAATAAAACAAATGATTAAAAAATAAAAAACCCGACTGCCACTGAAAAGACCAAAATAAGTTTGATAGCAGGCGGTACCCATTTGCTAATCATAAACCGAAAGAAAATTAATGGGTACCGCCTGCTATCAAACTTATTTTGGTCTTTTCAGTGGCAGTCGGGTTTTTTATTTTTTAATCATTATATATATCAATTTTGTAACGAAGCTATTAAAATATGTAAAGGAAACACCTTTAAATATTTCAATAGCTTCGTTACAAAATTGATCAAATTTTATTTGTATGTACCTAGTCTTTGAAATATTTCGTAAGATAAAATGAATACCAGAAATTACATTTTTTCCTAGCATAGAGCAAAATCTAAACGCACACGGAACCAAATACATTCTTTATCATAGTTGTCATATATAGTGTTAATGTTATATGAAAGCAACTCTTAACGAAACCGAATAAAGCCTCTTTTATAGAAATTTTACTACCTGTCTTACTTTGTTTTAATTCTTCAACCATTTATACCGTACAGTATTCTCGGTACGGTGACGTCGAGACCGTAAACTGTAACGTGAAAATGATCTCACGTTAGTGACGGCTGGAAATGTCAAAAATACGGAAACGTAATCACGTGGTTCAAAACGACTCTCGTGTACGTATACGACTCACGTTTGAAAACTCACAGTAGACGTACTGATCGACGCCACACGTGACCAGAAGGCTGGTTATTACCTTGCACAGAGGTTAAGCATTGCCATTCAACGTGGCAATGCAGCCAGCCTTCTGGGTACGTTACCGGTCGGTGACGATGCGGAGGAATTCCACGACGCATTATGTATGTAAATATTTTATTAATATCCTTATTTTCTTTAGTTTATTTTGTCTCTAGCACCTTTATAATAATAATATTAATGTAAACACAAAGAAAAAATAATATTGAAGAAAGAAGATGAAGTCTAGTTATAGAAGAATTCCAGAAAAGAAAGAAAACAGAAGAAACCTCTTACAGAAGTATAAAATGAAGATCGGAAACAGGTTTGATTCGATTTATCAATCCCTCTGATGCTGTTGTGTGTTGGTGCCGGGCGCGTGGCGTATGCTCAAGCCCATGATGCGAGGATGTGCAGGTTGCCGGGAGATAACGGCTCAACAGATTTTCATCAAAAATGTCTAAAAATGTCTCACACATAATACACCTTAAATAAAAATAAAAAAAACTAAATTGAAATCGCGTCATCGCTTTGGAAGCTATGCTAGCAAAGGTTACCCAAATGTAATGTACTCTAACTATACTACTATTATAGGTACTATAATAACTTATGATATACAATGATTCTCTTGTGAACTTACTCAGACTTATTAAATAATGTCAGTGACCACGACAGTTTAAATACCTATTATTTAAACTGTAGTGGTCACTGACATTATTTAAGAGTTATTTCGGCACTTTTGCGAACACCGTGATCACGTAGGAAAAAAATTCCTCCGTGATCCTCCGTGCTTGCATCAGCGCCGACATATCGGACACTTGAAAACCAGTAAACATGTCCACTATTTTGGCTACCATATTCAGTATGTAATTATGTAAATAATTATAATTTTTATTCTTTTAAAAAAGTGCGAAGTAATGTGTGACAAATGTTTTTTAATTGCTTGTTCTTTGCTCAGATGCAGCAAGGCCATGGTGGCTAATCGTATCTCGTACTGGCTAAACGCCAAGGGTCCGTCAATGTCTATTGATGTGGCATGCTGCAGTTCTTCCACGGCAGTTGAAAATGCATATTTGGCTCTAAAACGTGGGGAGTGCGAAGCTGCTATTGTTGGTGGTACATTTTTGTGTATGTATCCTCAATCAGCAGTGCATTACTCGAGGTATGTTCTTTTCTAGTCCCTTATACTGTTAGTACGAATTATTATTTTTGATACATCTGTATTTTTTTAATAGGATTATAAAACTTTGTGATGACGGAAAAACAAAATCATTCGATGAACGTGCTGATGGTTGTACCAAGTCTGAAGCCATAAATGTACTGTTTTTGCAAAAGGCAAAGGATGCCTTGAGGTGAGTTATAAAGATTATTACAGTTATAAGTATGTGCATTATGTATTTTTTAATAATTTAATCGTGTATTTTTCAGAGTATACGCTGAATTGTTACACGTTCAAAATGAGTATACAAATATCTTGAAAACAGAAAAAGGTCCACAATTTGGATTTTGTAGAGACCTTAATAGTACAACAAATTTTATTAAACATTTTTATGAAAAGGCAGGAATTCCACCGCATATCATTGAATATGTTGAAGCTTTCGGGTGTGGTTAGTATTGTGCTTGCCAAAGAAAGTCTTGAAAGTCAAAAGTGTGTTATGAAGGGATAAAACTATTACTGAATACGTATTGAGAACACACTTGTACTTTTTCCGCGATATTTATTATTGAACCTGATCGGTTTCGCCTTACAGCATTCTCAAGTTTAGATTGACTGTTATGAACATTCTACTACAGTGGGTCTAAAAAGGGCGCTTTAGAGGAACCGTATTACGATAATAAGGTAAAGGCGTCCAATTCCGTGGGGTGCAGAAATTGGCGCCTAATTCCGTGGTATTTAGAAAAACAGCTCTAAAGCAAATTACTAATTATTTTTGACTGCAAGACCCATTAATCAAATAATAATTTATCTGTTGACACAAAAGTACCTTGGTGTGTGTATATTTTGAAATAATCGGTTAGTTTGCCACTGCCACCTGAGTTGAACGCACACTCCATACATTTCGGACCTTATGCGCGTAAGTACTACTATTTGCTAAATAGTGTTTTTCAGCGATATTTTTATTCTACAAGAGATTTGGTTTTGGGTAAAATGTTGAAAGGGTAAAACGTTGTATCGAATACACTTAACATTTGAGTATTCTATTAACAAATTGAGGAGAAAATAAGTGTTAAAAAACCAGGGCACTAGGTGCCAAATATTTTATATTGCTATCATATTTTATATATATGCTTATAGAGCTATCTTTTTTGAAAATTTTAGTGGTAATTTTTTTATTACAAACTTCATATTTCAGTTCTGATAACTTAAATAACCAATAAATACAAAAAACTTTTTCCGTGGCATACTTTGGAGCCGCATTTACTAATTATAGCCGGTCAAAACATTGTATATGTAGGTAATCTCTTATATATATCTTATTTTTTTGTACGGAAGAACTAAGTACAGAAAACGAGATTTTTGATGTGTTCCGATATTTTCCTGAGTATGTTTTATATATTATGTCGAAGATATCGCAATTTAACGGTAATTTTGATGTATAATATCAAAAAATCTCATAATTTTTATAACTCGGAATTAGAAAATTTGATTTTGTATCATAAAACCTAATTCCATGGTTTTTACAACGATAATTAGGTTACATGAGGCCCATTTCCGTGGTATTGACACCTGTTATATACCTGTTTTACTCGACGTGCTAGTATTATCAGGAAATTGTAAAGATATTACTACCACCAGCGATATTATCTAAGTATAGACTTGGATAAGCTACCATTGTGGGTTTTTTAATGAACACCCATAAAATAATTGTCACCAGAATGTTATTACCACCGCACTGAAATGCCACCAGTTCTTTTAACACTTTACAAAAAAAAAGATAATAATATGTATGTATTAGGAATATGTTTCAACTAGTGTCTTTTATGAATGTGTTTTTTTATTTGTGTGTTATTTTTATTTGTTTGCGTGCGACGGCTTTTATATTATTGACTGAAGAAAAATTACAGTCTGATGAATTTTCCCAATGCATTCGTCGTTTTGGTACAGAAACATTTTATTTCGCTAGCAGAAATGTTACCGGGCTTATTTTTCTGAGAAGCATATAAATTTGTATACTCCACAAGCATATTGGACGACGTAACACATCTAAGGGACCTTCCACGGATTAGAAACTAGGTAACTCATTTGGTATATGACTACTCCTCCAATTATAGGTTGTATTTTGCTTAGACGTAGGGCGAAAGGCCGTAGTGGAAGATACTGTAGTATCTTCCACTACGGCCATGTAGATGGTACTGGTGGTGGAGTCGGCTGTCTAGTACGAGACCTCTTCTGGAAATTAGCCAAGAGTCAGAACTAACACCGTAATAAGCCTGGGCAGGTGCACGTTAGAGAGACCCTGGTAAATTCTGTATGGCAATGTTATCCTGTTCTCCAGAATATTTGTCAGTAACAACAGCATTTGCGTTATCTGGTGGTTCAAATTTTATGCATTCTGGAACGGGATCTTCATCATTCTCTAATTGGTCAAAATTTCATTGAGCAACAAGGACTTCAATCTGAAATAAAGAAAAAGGCTATTGTTTTACAGAGATTGCAAAGTATAATGATTGTGCCGACGGAACCATGTATGGGTTCATGAAATATTCGGCAATATAAAAGTGAAAAGAATAAGAATATTTCTGGTTTCTTCTTAATATAAATGTTAAAATGTTTCATAGTTTATGTTCCTGATATTATATTTATTTTATAGAAATAAACCGTACATATACAATAATCTTACCTTTTTGAGGACATCTTTTCAAAATTTCAATACACACGATTTCACTAGTTAAAATCTGCTAGAAATTATAAAAATCACTACTTATATTGTCAACACAGTTATTAGTCATTAACTGACGGTGCTAAAAATATATGTCAATCAACTTAATAATATCATACAATGAGCGTAGAATTTTTTATATCTTGAAACCCATGTATGGGTCGGTCGGTCTAACTGGGATAACATTATCCACTGTTTCAGTAATGTCAGTATTGTTTAACTCAATAAGAGTTTCGTTAATAGCCAGTTTGGCTATTGTATTATTTGAAAAGTTTCCTAATAGGAGCGCAACCTGTCGTTGCAAATATTTTGGTAGCGAAAAACTATCTACTATCAAAATAAAATTGTTCTGTAATACAAAATTACAGTCAAATAAATCTTTGGTCCTACTGTATGTAGTCAAGGTATATAATTTTCTATTTATATTATACCTAATGTTGTTTTCACTAGCTGTGAATGATTTACTGTAAGGTAATGCACACAATATTACCTGTTTAATCGTCTACAAAGTGGATTGCAGCTGCGGTAGTTCCTACATAGGCCAAACCAAGCCAACTATCGCGGAGAGGGTTAGAGAACATATCGCAGCTGTGAAAAATCGCCAGTTTAATAAATCGGCAGTTGCAGAACACCTTGAGTCGGGTACCAATCACTGGATTGAGCTTCATCAACCCAAAGTCCTCTCCACTGATCGCCACTACTATTCTAGGATTGTGCGTGAAGCCATTGAAATTAAAAAGTGTAAAAATTTCAATAGGGAAGATGGATTCAAACTATCCGGGACGTGGAATCCAGTGATAAAAACACTAAAACCCAACAACATTGTGCTGTCCAAAACTGACGTAGTGAGTGTAGTGTGTCGCCAGCCTTACTTTCATTCTGAAAGTAACGGCGGGTCGTCTACCGTCTACCGGCACGAAAAATGTTCCGCGCATACCGCGCGACCCTCGCCGGCCAGTCAAGTTGTGATCACGGGTGCAGCATCGCACCCGAAACGTCGGCAAAAAGTAAGTGGAATTTTTTATCGCGTGAAGTCCCGAACTTGCATAAAATAACAATTGTTAATTTTTGTTTGAAATTTGTGTATACAATTATTTATATTTGCATTAGCTCTTCTACCAATAAGTATCACTAGTGTAGATTGTGGACAGTGTGTACTACATAGAACTCTATTAATTATTTGAGAATAGGAGGCTCCAGGAAATGAATGAGTTATGACCGAGTGACCCAATTGATTAATTAAATGACAACTCACACCCTTACCAATTTCATCACAGTACACGACTGTTTTCCCTGAATTTAAAGTTTGTATCACTGTTGTTACAGGGACATCATTCATGGATATACTTGGTTTTGTAAAATTATCACTGCCCACAGAGTCAACTGATAGATGGGTCGACCCTTCCTGAGATGTTATGAACAGGATGGAGCACGAAAAAGGATGTTTCCCAGTCAGACGTACTGGTACAGCCTGAGAGAGCTGGTTTGGTGTCATTGACAGGGGGGATAGAGCATGGCAAGGATTTTTCACAGTCTTCAAATCTTTGCCTGTACAGATTTTTAAGTGAATAGAATCTTGCTTCATTGCTATGACATGAGTCCACTAGGCTATTTACTGCCTCAATGTACTCACCTATCTCCTTTTGTGTTGTTTGGTATTTTAGTGTAACAGAATTTAAGGAGTCATTTAAACGTGAGATTTCTAGCTGGAGTTTATATAGATCAGACTCATATTGGTGTGTATGTGTTTTACCTACCTCTATTAACTGTCTCAATTCTACATCAGAGCTACAGGCTCTACGACATTTGTTAATGCCCATTTTGAGGTACCTTATCTGTTTCTGTGACTTACCAATAAGTTTATTTAGTTTTACATATTTTTTATACTTATTTCTGTCACTACTAACTAATCTTACTGAGGAATTTAATAACAGTTTATCGTCACAGGCTATAACCGTTGATGCAACTGGGATATCAGGTGTTGTGATATCTATCAGGTCTGCAGTGATGCATGGCTCCAAACAAATCAGGTCAGATTCCCCTGCCACCAGCTCATTATAGAGGCTGTTGGAGAAAGCAGCCTCATCTGCCAATCTGATAGATTCCATGTGAGTACTGGAGTTGTGCACGTCACTCAGTTGACACTCCAAGAAAGCTAATGCATTTCAATGCCTGTTCGTGGGTGTTACTGCATTCCTCTGATGCCTGTCAGTGTTGCCTGGAGGTGATCTCGTTGGAGTGTGAGCTGCATGACCTCAGTATGTAGGCCAGCCAACTCTTTTTTGAGTTCGGTATTTTTCTCAACAACATTTAGCACTTCCTTTTCACTCTTTTCCCCCTTCCTCTATCAGCTGCTTATTGATTGTATTGCTGATTTCAAGCTCCTTCAAGGTGAGGTTTAACTTTTGTTGCAATTCACGGGATGCAGCGCTGCGGGTCATCATTGTTTGTTTCATATTTAATTTTATTTCAATAAATTATTTGGTGGTACTGAAATAAAAGAATGTGATAAGTAACTGAATGTAACAATAACTGTAAGTAATAAGAATCAATAAATTGAGAAAATAAAGTAACTTTACTCCAAATAAATTATTAACTAAGAAGGGAGAGTAAAAAACAATAATAATTATTGATAGTTTTTTTAAGTAAGGAAGTTTTAAAGTAGAATTAATATTATATAGCTATTTATTAAACTGAAATATAAATTAGTGGTTAATTTAAAAAGTTAAGATAACATTAGACATAAGTTCGAAAAGTTGAACTACTTTAGAGAAGTAGGTAGGCAAAGAACAGAATGTATGCAAGAATTACTAATAAACTGAGAGAAATATGTTAATGTATGTATTGGTGAGTGCGTTAAATTTGTCTGAGGCTATTTTGCTGGCGTCTTCAAACTGGCTTCCACAAATCGTCAAGGCAACTGAGACTAGCAGAGCCTGCTGTGTGGATGGACGTCGCTCACAGTTATGTGAGCGTTTGTATAGTTTGTAATTTGTGGTATGTGAGAAAAGGTATAAGGAATAAGTGTAACACCAAATACTTCCCCTAATTTCAAACGTAGCTAGCGTAGGCGCAGGTTTCAGAGACAAATCCAATCAAAATTCCGTTTCACCAGTTTTTGTTCACTTAATTAAAGAAAGAAAAAATGTTTTATTTTAAAAAATTAAATTGAAATTTAAAAAACCCCCGTCACAAAAAACACTTCCAAAAAGTTAAAAATAAATGGAGTTTGCCTTTTAACTTTAACGGTTGCCATGTCGGGGGACCCTAATTGGTTAAGCACTCCATTATATTATCGGAACAATTCAAGGTCCCTCGACATGGCAACCGTTAAAGTTAAAAGGCAAACTCCATTTATTTTCAACTTTTTGGAAGTGTTTTTTGTGACGGGGGTTTTTTAAATTTCAATTTAATTTTTATTTTATACTTTTTAAAGTGATCTACTAGTCAAGCTCTTTCATTTGATACCCATATTGAGGGAGTTACGAAGAAATTCGTATTCTGATATGTTGTGGCGGCGGCCATCTTGGACCGATTTTTTCCAAACATAGCTAAGAACACTCCTGACTACATTACCTTTCAAATAAAAAAAACTACATCCAAATCGGTTTATCCGTTTGGGTGCTACGATGCCACAGACAGACACACACACACACACACACACACACACACACACAGACACGTCAAACTTATAACACCCCGTCGTTTTTGCGTCGGGGGTTAAAAACTCAGTATGCCCAAACAGCAAGTTGGCTAAAAATTATGAAGCCTATAAAGCAAAAAGCTTACAAAGCAAATTGCCTAAAATTAATCATGTCTAAACATGTCTAAGAACCAGAAAGCCTACCGAGAAAAATGCCTAAAATAATAACAAAGTCGGCCTTTGACTATGGGATATATGTATATTACATCTTGAGATAGAATATTTTATCGCTTGTCATACATTTAAAAAGTGTCATTTTACGTTTAAGTCATTTAATAACGTAGTCCGTATCCGATAAGAGTCGTTGGAGAACGCAGAAAAATGGCATACCACAGGGCAGTGTCCTGGCACCCCTACTGTTCAACATCTATACCAACGACCAACCCAGGAGCCCACGCACGAACCGCTTCCTTTATGCCGATGATTTGGCCCTCACGTCACAGGGATCTTTTGAGAAGGTGGAGGCAAACTTGAACGGCGCACTCGAAGAGCTAAGCTCCTACTACGAGAGCAACGCACTGAAGCCTAACCCCTCAAAAACACAGTCGTGCGCATTTCATCTCAGCAACGGGCAGGCAAAACGGAAGCTGAACATACACTGGCGTGGCGTCAGCATTGACCATTGCATGTACCCCAAATACCTGGGAGTAACCCTGGACAGGTCCCTCACTTTTAAGCAAAACTGCGAAAACGTCAAGCAGAAGGTCTCAGCACGCAATAACCTTCTCAGGAAGCTGACGACCACAAACTGGGGGGCCACACCACGGGTACTGCGAACAACAGGCTTGGCACTGTGTTATTCTGCGGGGGAATACGCTTGCCCCGTATGGTGCAAGCGTATTCCCCCACAATCAATCCAGCCATGCTGGACTAGTGGATGTAGCTCTAAATGAAACCTGCCGGATAATAACTGGCTGCCTCAAGCCGACCCCGGTAGGGTTGCTATATCCACTGGCTGGCATCGCACCCCCCAATATCCGAAGATGCGTGGCGTCGTCCGTAGAGAGGGGCAAGCTGGAGTCGGACGGGCGACACCCCCTTAGCGGTCACCCTCAAGTGCCACTAAGACTGAAAAGCCGCAGGAGTTTCTGGGCGTGCGTTGGCCCAATTGTCGGTGACCCCTCTCAAGCCAGAACCGAACACTGGAGAGCACAGGGTCCACTACCAACCCCTTTCGTCCCGCTTTCAGAGGAACTCCCGCCTGGACATGATCTGCCCTGGAACAGATGGAAGTCTTTAAACAGACTCCGGACTCGGGTTGGCTGAAGCAAGGAATGCCGGGCCAGATGGGGGTTCTCGGAGGGGGCGGACCTGCGATGTGAATGTGAAGTTACTCCTCAGACAATGGCCCACCTGTTGACATGTGCTAAATGCCCATACACATGTACACCGCAGGACCTTATGTGCGCCTCCGAGAACGCCATACAGGTGGCAGCACACTGGGAGAAGATAATGTGAGGGCCGAGGCGCCATCGCCACGATAGAAGAAGAAGAATAACGTAGTCATTTCAAGTTTTAGTCTTTCTAGTAAGCTAGTTTATTTACTATAACGGCATTCTGAAAATAAGTCGTTTAGCGATTTAGGCATTTTACTTCATAGGCGAATTAAAAATTAGTCACTCTTTCTTGGTGGCAATTTGCTTTTTAGGTAATATGATCAGGAAAGGTTTGAAGTATAAGTTAAAAGTTAAAGCTTGGGACCCAGTCATCCACTTAATCAAACCCAGTAAGCAGCAAAATCCAGCAATACTTAACAACACAGTGAGCTCATTCTGTGTTAATAGGAACACCAATGCTTTGCAGCAGCCATGTTCGCGGTGTGAGTGTGTGACTCATGATGGTAGTTGTCACATAGTTTGAAGTATAAGTTATCTCAAAATACCCGAATCATGGTGAATTATTGGTGTTCCTATTAACACAGAATGAGCTCACTGTGTTGTTAAGTCTTGCTGGATTTTGCTGCTTACTGGGTTTGATTAAGTGCATGACTGGGTCCCAAGCTTTAACTTTTAACTTATACTTCAAACTATGTGACAACTACCATCATGAGTCACACCGCGAACATGGCTGCTGCAAAGCAGTCGAAACGTCGGTTTAAAAGTAATAATAACAAATATATCGCGATAGAATCCGTAAAAAGTGGTTTTATTTCAATGTCTGATATTTAATCATATCAAAATAGACAAAAAGGGAAGTGGTATACCCCATCCTTATTCAATTATAAGCAGCAGTGCGAGCAGCAGGGTCGGCAGCACGAGTGTGACGCACCTGGTGTTGCACATGTCTAAAGGCCACGGTAACCGCTTCCCATCAGGTGGACCGTGCGCTTGACTGCCACTTAAGCGGTATAAAAAAATGGTTTTCTCTGAATTTTACTAGTCGACGAGCCCGCAGCAATCGACCAATCCCCTCATAGAACAAGGTTGTGCTCGCCGACGATTCTATGATGGGATTTGTCGATTGCTCTACGACGAGCCAGCAGCGCTGTGTTAATTTTCGCAACCGATGTTTATTGTAAAAAAACAACATAAGCTTAAAGATAGCTAGAAAATTATAAGTAGCTAATAGACTTAAAATTAACAGGCCACTTATCTAACGTAAAAGTTTATTTTCACAACTAATGCTATAAAAAATGGTGATTTGAAATAGCCACAACATTGTAGCTAAAAAAACTTTCCACTGGTATACCGAAAAGGTTAAGAAATTAACAAATCACTTAATTAAAGTTAAGGTTTTGAATGCCATCTTTAAAATTGGGTATGAAAAAGCGAAGGTAACTCTGTCTGTCTGTCTGTATTTTACGCTTTCACGCCTAAGCCACTTAACAGATTTTGATGAAATTTGGTATAGGGGTAGATTAGACTATGAGAAAGGACCTAGGCTATGTTTGCGTGGATGTCGCTGTAACCGACATCCACGCGGGCGGAGCCGTGGCCAAAAGCTAGTTATCTACATGACCATGTTCTGACATTTATACATTCCGTAAACCTGATAATTCTTGACAAGCCATAAAACAAAAGACAGAACACAATATTTAAATCAAAATGTTCTGAAAAGGTTTAAGTTCTACGAAAGTTGTATTCTTAAGGGGCCAGATCGTGAAAATCACCGAAAAGAGTGTTACAATTTTTCATATTTAACCTATTTAGATATGATTGATATCAATGATACTTTGTATATATTACAATGAAAGACCAAAAATTATGGTATGCTTATATTAAACTCTTAAAACCTAATAGTTGTTATATAATAAACGTCAACAAACGCACAAAATTGAGAAAAAATGCAAAAACATGCCTTCGTATTTTTCAGATTTAACCCAATAAATCAACACAAATTGATAAAAAGAAACACTTTTTGAACACTGAAGAAACCAATAAAATATAGTATGTACGTTTTTTGTACCTTTACAAACAAGGACTTCCTCTTTTAAAGCCCTAAAATCTAGATATGTTTTACGTAAATTCTCCATACAGGCTAAGTGAAATAGGCTCCAGTTTTTGAGTAAATTCATATTGAAAATGAGTGATTTTAGCAATGAACCGGTATACATTTGAAAGTCAAAGACTTCTTGATAGGGAAGACAAAACTTATTTGATGATACATTTAGTAATCAATCTAAAAAATCAATTCAAAGTTACTGAAAAACGCGTAAAATAGTGTCTTTTTTCTGCCATATTTATTCTCATCGCCCGTCAGTCGCCCACGGGCCTTCGAAGCAGGAGCACGTCTTTTTGGCGCGTGATGACAGTTCATGCATACACAAATAGGCCTACCAAGAAATATATGAAATGAAAAATGGCGCCACCGTCTTCATAATCATTTGGACGGCAATAAAATAGTATGCATTTTACAGTGACAACCATAGTTCCGATTTTAGCCATTTCACACTTTCGTTGGTACATTTATAGCATAATGTATCAGATTTTGACATACTTGCTTTAAGGTTTGAACTGTAAAGTTGGGGATATACCTAGTTAAAATATTTTTTGTAGAAACAATATTTTTAGGTTCTGTTGTAATGAAATTATAATTAGATACTAACTTCATGGTCTATTTTATATGATTGTATTACCTATACAATCATATAAAATAGACCATGAAGTTAGTATCTAATTATAATTTCATCATCAGCTACTTTACAATATCATATACATATGTATATTGTAAAGTAGCTGTTTCCGTACATATTAGTAATAAAAAAAGTTTCGTTGGCTTATGTTATATTAAAGATACTGATTCATATTTAGCAGCATCACTAGAGTCGCAGGAGTCGCGGGTATCAGTTAGTGCGACCACCAGTAGACCTGGTGCACTGGATTAGAAGCCTTATGTATCGCAATGTCGCAGATACGCAAGAGAGCCGCCTTCATTGGTACGATCACGTCATCCGAGTGCCATCATTGCGACGCGAGCGACGTCACGGGACTGCACACGCTCACCGAGTGGCCGGCAAGGTGGGAGCTCGTGGCGGCCCTGGGAGTGAGAGTTCTCATCCTCGCCACCTCGCTCACGGCAATGGTCCGCTGTGCGGACGCGTGGGTGGCCAGCGTCTCCTTCTGCGTCCTCCTTTTTTTTTTCTTTCTAATGGTCGTGAAGGAAACGGCGGAACGGGAGTGGCGGCGTGAGAGAGAGAGACTTACAGATCACACCACCCGCGTGCGCAGGCAACTCTGACGGATAGAGCCGCCTGTCACCCCAGCAGAAGCAGGCCACGGCGGCGGCGTGCTAAGAATCGCGCCTCCCCACTCTAGGGCGAGTCCTGGTTTTTTCCTCCCGAAGAGGGCCAGACCGCAAGGGATGGCCCTGATGGTTAGCCGGGGTGCGAGGGATATGCCAAAGACAACCTCACCTCCGGCCTAGCACCACGACCCTCAGTCGGCGTGCGGTTTTAGTCGGTTTAAGTCCGACATAACCTCCCCACCCGGCTCCAGCCGGGGAGGAAATGTAGGAAGAAGAGCTGCAAGACGGACCCTGAAACTGTGCAATTGGGTTGCTAGGTGCCTGCAGGATCGCCGTATTCGTGTCCTCTCTCCCCATCACTCTCTTTCTTCAGTTTTCATTGCTATGCAGATGATAGCACCTTACACGAGAGTTATCACGGAAATCCTGCGGCTACACAGTCTGATATCGATGAAAAAGGGTAGCTTCTTATCACTGAGATTGTCCGGATCGTGGATCACATTTTGCAATGGCGCTCTGAGAACTTGGTGGAGTTCAATGCTAAGAAGACGCAGGCGCAGCAAAGGTAAATGCTGGCGTGCCGCAGGGTTCCGTCTTATCTCCCACTCTCTTTCTTCTGCATATCATGCTCTGTAACGGAAACATTCACTGCTATGCAGACGACAGCACCTTACACGGGAGTTATTACGCACATCCTGCGGCCAAGCAGTCTGATATCGCGGAAAAAAGGCAGCTTCTTGTCACAGAGTTGGACCGGATCCTGGACCACATTTCTCAATGGGGCGCTAGGAACCTGGTCGAGTTCAATGCCAAGATGACCCAGGCATGTGCGTTTACAGCAAAGGTATCTCCTTTCCTTTCCCTTCCCACTCTTCAGAGCACACCACTGCCACTGCAGGATCACCTCACTATCCTCGGTATGGATGTTCGCTGCAAACTGAATAACAAAAACTATATCGAGAGTATCATCAAATCAGCCTCGCGTAAACTCGGAGTCCTGAACAGAGTGAGACGTTTTTTCACGCCGGAGCAGCGGTGTCTTCTATACAAGACCCAAATTCGTTCCTGCGTGGAATACTGCTCACATCTCTGGGACGGCTCCGCAAAGTACTTATTAGATGCTCTCGACAGGTTGCAGCGACGTGCGGTCCGCATTATTGGGAATCCTGAGGTCACGAACACCCTCGAGCCTTTGCAGATGCGTAGAGATGTTGCGTCTTTGGCAGTTTTCTACCGTCTCTACCATGTTCTGACGAGCTCTTCCAATTAGTCCCACCCTCCCCTTTCCTTCACAGGACGACACGTGCAGGGCTAAGATGCCATCCATTTACGGTGCAGAGTATACCTGCTAGAACCAAGCGTTTCAGTGATTCATTCCTCTGCCGCACCACTAAGACCTGGAATTCCCTGCCAGCTCACGTGTTTCCTTCTTCCTACAGTCCCGGGTCCTTTAAGCGGGGCGTGAAAAGGCATCTAATGAGGCCGTCAAGCTGAGTGCCACCACTGTTAACATTGTAAATGTTTTTCCCTTTTTCCGAGACTTTGCCTTTAGCTTAACATCAGGCGAGGTGAAGTCAAATTGACGTGTCCTGTATAAAAAAAAGCTATTTTCTTTTCTTACACCATTCCACTCTTCAGAGCACGCCACTACCACTAAACGACAATCGGATCGGCATCTAGTAAGGTCGTCAAGCTGAGTGCCACCATTGTTAACTAAGTACGTGTTTGTAATGGTGGCCCTTTCTTAACACTTTGCCTTTATCTTACCGTCAGGCGACGAGAAGTCAAATTGTCGTGCTCGGCTCCTATGCATTTAGATTAATATGCGCGCTCTATACATAAAATATAAACTAATGTGATCTTCGGTATCTCGTAGTTTGATATTTCGTACAGGTTTGAACTTCGGAATTTTGTAATTCGGGCTTTTAAATATCGTTTCTTTTGTACGTAACTGGCAGGTATGGTCTGTCTACGCGGTGGGCATATTAATTTTATGAGTATTTTCAGTATCCTCAGATATCAACAATTAGGTGTAGGTATGTCCCCAGCCTTATTTTGCTCGAAATCTCATAATCTCTGTGAAAAGTTGAACATGCTATGTATGACACTGAAACAAAAGACATGCCAATGACGTCACGTAACATAATATGACAGGGATGAATGTATAAGAAGAAAAGAGATACGAAATGTAATTGACAGACGTAATACGTCACAATAAATCATATTACTCAAAAATGCACTCTAACCACAAGGCTTAAAATAGTTTTTTCATCATTGGTAAGACAATTTTCACCATTATTTAGACTGGTAAAGAGCGTCTTGCAGCCCACTGTGCATCTCGGTGATGTGTGCGTGCACGGCTGCGTCTGTATGTTGACAGATTTTGAGTCGTGCGCTCCGCGGACCCGGTCCTTAATTCAGGTAGGTACTTTTGAAAATTTCTGATACAGTTTTACTTTTGATAGATAGTTTTTTTTACATTATGAAAATATTAATGTACCTAACACTTTTGCGAAGTGATTTTGTCAGACTATTGTGATATATCTTGCAATGCATTTCTTTTGGAGAATTCAAATACTATGTTAAAATTGATGTTGACTGTACTTCCTGGGTGGTGGATCGTGCTGGCCTAAAGCCATGCTGACAGTCCGATAGTAGGTTATTTTTCTCTAGATAGTTTATTAATCTGCTATTAATTAGTTTCTCCAGAATCTTTGATAACCCTGTTAAGACAGAGATAGGCCTATAGTTATTAACACAAGTCTTATCACCAGATTTAAATACTGGTGTGACAACATGTCGTGTAGTAGTCGCGGCAACGCAAATTATTCAGCATTTTGGCTCCTAATAGAAGTCGTATAAACGTAATGAAAACGTTTATACAACGCGATTTGGGCCCATTTTATTCAGCAATTCAGTCACATAGACATCGTATAAAGG
The DNA here is from genome assembly GCA_914829495.1 of Eilema sororculum. Lineage (NCBI taxonomy): Eukaryota > Metazoa > Arthropoda > Insecta > Lepidoptera > Erebidae > Eilema > Eilema sororculum. Next base: position 23,888,014 of record OU618536.1, read on the forward strand.
TAACTTTTTTAGTTACATCGTCACGTAATTGTCGCCAGAGTGACTGTTACAAGCTTAAGTTGCGCTATAACTGTAACTTATATGACATTTATGTTACGTTTGTTTGTTAAATTAAGCAAATGCGTCGTGTTGTGTTTTAAAAATTATAAGTACAATTTATTTAGCAGACATGTTAATTTGTAGGTTGCACCAAATGTAGGTTCGTAAACTCACGCATAGGTTTGCAAAGTATTGCGGAGGTAAGTTTTTTGATGAAATATACTAGGTTTTATCATAAATATTTAACGCCCCCCTTTAATTCTTAGTAATATGAATATAATAACAAATATTTTTATATCAATATTCATTTGTACACCATTTATCCTGCTTACAGGTGGTATAATAGCTTCTTATACAGCCAATTAGCAGTATAAGCGCCATGATACCACGCTGATTATATTTTAGGGTCCCTTAGACCTTCCTAAAAAGATTTCTAAAAAAGATCTTTTGTTTATTTATTTATTCAATCAACCACTTATTGTACACAAGAAAACTAAGACAAGTGATAAGTGAGCAGTGCAAGCAATTATACGACACTTGGCACTAGGCTATACAACATAATAGCAGTGTAAAAGCAACGATGTAGCTTTTACTCGACTGTGTCATAAGAAAGCTATATAATGTGCTTTTACTCGAAGAAATAGTAACATAAGCGTCGTATACTAGCGACTTATACAGCAAATCTTATACGACACTTTAGTCATATAAGCACGCAGAGTAAACGTTTACTCAGCATCATTATGTGACCGAAATGCTGAATAACTAAAATGCTATATAAGATGCTTTTATACGACACGTGCTGAATAATTCACACTTACTCGACTTTTATATCACCGAAAAGCTGCATAAACTCAACCTTCTTAGACTAATTTGCTCTTGGGCGCTCTTTTGAGTTAATCCGGGAATATTCCTTGAGTTAGGCATAATTGAAATATATGGGTCAGAGGAGGTGCAAGAAGCAGCCTATATGCTTTAAGTATTCTATTAGGTATGTTGTCCGATCCGGTGGCGCAATCATCTTTTAATCCTGTAATTGTTAAGAGCTCCACCAATGATGAGGACCATGGAGGGGGCGGAGAGACGCGCAGGTAGCACAGCGGCCTTCGGCACCCCGCTCCCCACACTCAGACATCTCGGCTAGACAACGGCTAGTGCGCCGCTCAATCAATTTAATTATTGTATTGTTTAGTAATAAATCCTTTGTACCAGCATTTATAGTTTATTTGAGTAATCAACGCCAAACTTAACATTGGAGGCCCCGACGAGATACGACGGAGTGCTTTGCTGCAAGAAATATTCGTAACTACCACGACGTACTACGTGTAAGTCTACAAGGCGCTGTCAAGGTGGTACGGAGGTCAAGCGGACAACAGAACTGCGAGCAGTACCTTAGAGAAGATTTAAGTACACCTAATTTTAGTGACCTAGTGTTAATTAATACACCTAAATTATTAATATTTTGCCTTATTTGCCAAAATAGTGTCGGATATTCGTGACTTCTCAATCAATCGTGAGTCCGCAATTCCGCTAATTATTTCATTACGCTTGCACCCGTGTGTTCTTCATATATTTCACGTAAGTAATTATTTCTTGCACTGCTGTCTATCTATAGACATAAGCTGCAAGTACTTTCATATATGCAGGTAGCATATTTCTGTGCTAGAAACTCATTCTTTCACGCTTACATAGCCATAAATAAGTCGAGTCAATTACTACCTAATATAATAATTATAATCAAATTAGTAACTACTCGTGAACTAATTGCGTAATAATGCTCTAAATGCACATCTCTGCTTAGTGTATGCTGGCCTATATCTATTTTTCAGCTGCCAAAGCTATACTAGTGCTTTGCATTCTTATAATTATTATAATATAGCATTTCGCGACCGGTAATTTGTTTATAGTCACCTATCTTATTTCAGCTAATATATAGCTACCTGTGGCTATACAAACACGAGTACGAATACCTAATTAAAATTACTAATGAGTGAGCGATATTGCTGTTAATATTTCATTTATTTTCGTCTTGTAGTCACCTTTCTATAATCAGCTATATTATGCTCACCGTGGCTACACAGACACTAAAAATATTATCTAGTTATAATCCATAATTATATAATAAACATACTCTGAAAGTTTGTTAACATAATAGGCAACATATTGCGGTTAACCTCAACTTTAATTGTAGGAACATTGTCCTGCCAAATTGGATTGGTTATCGTTACATATCGTTGCTATCAATTCCAGGCTTTCGCTGCTTCTACGCCTGCCCACTGGAATTTGCCGAGCTGCCACGAGCGGACAAATGTATGGCGAGTAAGCAGGTTGCGCGTGAGTCATATATTACCGCAGTGCACTGAAGTTGTTTTGGTTACGCGTAGGTACATTGCAAGTGCATTGCGTGTATACTTTTATTTATTTGATTGTTATCAGTTACTGCGTTAATTCATTGCTTGCCCCAGCATCCCTTCATTATCAGTAATGGGGGAAGAACAATTTAAAGGAGTTGGTCCATCAACGGGGCACTATTAAAGCGAGATTAACTAATTTTCAAAAGTATATCGATATAGTGAAAGGCGGTAGGTGTCAAAACAGTAAACAAGTGTCTGAAATTGTTCCAAACAATTTAAATAGTTTTTATTTATATTTTCCAGTTTTTTTCACATAATCTTTTATTATAACTAGTTACAAAGTAATACTCACGTTTGTGGCAGTATATGTGAACTGTAACAAACACTAAACACCACCTGCCAGCTTCATACAATAACAAGAACATTTTGCAAGAGCAGATTACAAGCACTGAAAATGTCACAACTAGATGAAATCCAATCCGTGCAGAAAAGCCTTGAGGAAAGTTTCATTAGAAAAATGGATGAACTTCAAGCGCAACTACAGGTTGGAAGTACAGCCAAGGACACGGTAGCGAAGGTTGCGGATGAGTTCCGAACATTCAGGGAGCTTATATTCAGTATTTTGGGGCTGCTCCGGAAACAAATATCCGAATGTATCTCGGCTACTGATTCGGTTGATGCTTGGCAGCGTCGCAAAGCTATCATCTTCTCAGGTATACCAGAAGCGGATAAGAAGGAAAGCTGCACCAATACCATCATGGGTATCTTGCACGATCAGATGAGTTTGAAGGAGATCAAGACCGGTTCCATCAAAACTTGTCATCGCCTAGGGGCGCTTATGGGGCGGGGTGGAACCAGTCCGGGGACCTTGCGCCTGGACTAGGTGAAGCCTTATTCTCAGCATCATTCCAGTGCTGAGGGTAGTAAGGCCATGGGGGGAGCGCAACAGTCGCACAGATCCCCACGGCAAGACCAGAGGATATCCTGCACGAGGTATCGCCTGCTGTTTGATCTAGTTTCCATAAGAAACAGATGTAACAGAAACCTCGGTCGAAGCCCCCCCCTTTCCCCATCTCCCATCCTCACCACAAACCCTCTTCCTATAACCCACCCATCCCAATAAACCCATCCCCCATCCCCCATCCTAAAGAACCCCTCCCTCTCCCAACATCTCTCCCCTCCCCAAACCTCCTCCCAAAAACCCACCCATCCTAAGATACCCCTCCTAACCCAACCGTCCAAGCCCCCTCTCTCCTATCACCTCCCCCTACCCTAAACCCAATTCCCAGTACCCATCCATCCAATAAACCCAACCCTTACCCAACCAAACCGGCAATCCCGGACAACGACAACATGAACAGCGCAAATGAAAGAAGTAAATTACCCCAGGAGGGTACCGGCCAAGCCGGAGAATCCCTCCTTGTACCTCAAAAAGGTGCAAGCCGTCCTTCGTATTCTGGGGGGGACACATCTGCGCGAACCACCAACAACGACAACAACCAAAGCAACAAAAGTGGCCCAAGCCTACAGCCAACACCCGGGAGATCAGTTTCTGAATCTCTAGGGGATGGCCTCGCTGCAGTAGGCATTGGTAGCAACACCAAGGAAGGTGAGTGGACCACCGTCAAATACAGACGGAGGAGGACTCGCCGAAAGAAGACCTCAGAAGGCCCCTCTGGCCAAATCCAACTGGGTGCGTCGACCAGTTCGGGAGCGACCGCGACAGAGGACTCAGGTAAGAGGGCCAATAAGATTAAGCGACAAGGCACTGACCCGGGGGAGCGGACTCAACAGCGCCCCACCAAGAGACCCAAAATCGAGGGCCCGCCAAAACCCACTGCGGGTCAAGGCGAGCTCTCGGTTATCATAGAACGGGGAGACGGTATGGCGATGGACGAGGCCACGGCGACAGTCATAAGGACGAGGTTAGTGGACCTGATTGAGTTGGCGGCACTTGGCGGAGTAAGCGGCCGGAGCCTGCAATTCGTCGCCTCGGGCCTAGTGGCGGAAGGATATTTCCTGGTAAGCCCTAGGAACGAGGAGGCGATGGCGTGGCTCCTGGGCTGCGACTTCGGGAAGCTCGCCGGTGTGACTCTCAGGCCCAGAAAGTTAGACCTCCACAAGGTGGCAATATGGCTCCCCGGCAACGCAGGTGGTATTAGGATACAGCCTCTGGAGCTAATCAAGATCCAGAACGGCGACCGGGAAGAAGACCTTAAGATCTCCGAGTGGAACCTTATCCGCAAGGAAGTACTCCCTCTGGGAGTCCGACTTGTGGTAGGTGTTCCCCGGATAGCGGCAAAAGATACTTGGCTCAACTACCAGGCAACGGTCGTCTACGTCCGTGCCTTGAGTAAGCCAACTCAGACAACACCAGCACCGGACATGTGCACCTGCCCTGTCCACAACTCAAAGACACCGGTTGTCGAGCCTAGCGGCAGTACCGATCAGTCTGTTGCCCCGAAGGTGGGCACAACTGAAACAGGTACGCCGAACCTAAAGCGCTCCAACCAAAACAGCACACAACAGGCACCGCACACACAGGTGACGTTGGCTGTCGGCGAGAGCAGCAATGATCCCCGACCAGGAACCTCGAAAGAGGCCATACCTGGGACTGGGGAGCCTCGTCGACAACAACGTCCGGACGTTCAAGTACACCCCGCCCCTGCAAAGCGTAGTGATCGGGCTCCTCCACCAAGCGCTGCAGCACTGCTGCCGCCTTGGATGGAGAAGAGTCCACCTGCGTAATGCAACAGAGGACGGGAGCAGTTACACACACTAACAGACAAACGCAACACACTCACTCACACATGAACACAAACAGTAACACACCACAAAAACACACAAAAAAAATAAAAATAGTTCAAGTTAATCTCCATCACTGCCGTGACGCTATGATTGAGTTCTGCAGACACGTGGTTGATGAGAAAATAGACATTGCTCTGCTGCAAGAGCCATACGTCGTTAAAGGACGTATATCCGGGCTGAGCTCCCTGGGAGGAGAAATTATCTACCACGAAAGCGGTGAGTCTACCCCCAGGGCATGCATATACGCCAGCAGCAGGGTAAGATCGATAGGACTAATAAAGGCAGATTGTTACAGTGACCTAGCCAGCGCCACAGCAACAATGCAGTTCAATACAGGTGAAAGAATGAGGGTGCTAATAGTCTCCGCCTACATACCAAGCGAAAGAGACTACAAACCACCATCGCCAGAAATGGAAGAAATAACAAGGAAATACAACGGTAAGAACATTCCCATTATCCTAGGTTGCGATGCAAACGCCCACCACACGGTGTGGGGAAGCACCGACTGCAATGATAAAGGTGACTTACTTTTGGACTTTATTAGTTCAGCAGGTTTTGACGTAATAAATGAGGGCAACACCCCAACATTCGTCACAAAGGACCGGAAAGAAGTGCTGGATATCACCATTGCCACAGACAGGATAAGCCAGCACATCACAGAGTGGAAAGTGGACGAAAGGGACTCAAAATCGGACCACAGACGGATAACCTTCAGTCTGGGAGCCGATACTGAGAAAATTATGACAAGGAATGCGAGGAAAACTGACTGGACCGCATTTGAACACCAAATAAAAAAGTGGACCCCAGCAGCCCGCGACACGATAAAGAATACCGCAGATATAGAAAGAGAAGCCAACCGACTGGACGAGGCTCTCAGGGAGGCATATCATAGGGCATGCCCACTAAGGGAGATAAAACCAGGAAAAGGTCAACCATGGTGGACAAAAGCACTTGAGAAAAAAAGGAAAAAGACTCGGCGAGCCCTCAGGACAGCCCTTAGAAAGGGCGACGAGGAAAGCTGGCTCGCTTATAGAACAGAAAGAAACGTTTTTAAAAAAGAATGCAGAAGGGAGAACAGGAAAAGCTGGAGAGCCTTCTGCGAAGGCGTCGAGAAGTACCCTGACGCAGCTAGACTCGCCAAAATGTTCCCCAAAACCAATACCTGCAAACTAGGCAGCATCAAGAGAGGGAACGAACTAATATCTGACCCGGAAAGTATACTGGAAATAATGCTGGAAACACACTTTCCAGAATGCGTAGAATACACAAGCAACGAAGTGTCCGTGGACACAGGAAACCCGACGGACACTGAGGCAAAGACACTGATCACCAAAGAACACCTACAATGGAGCATACAATCATTCCAACCGTATAAGGCGGCCGGACCGGATGGTATATTCCCGGGAATGCTCCAAAAAGCAATCAAGCACATTGAAGACGACCTACTGGAGCTATACAACAGTAGCATTAGAATGAAATATATCCCTAGGAAATGGAGGGAAGTACGGGCGGTATTCATACCAAAGCCTGGTAAGGAGACTTATCAAGAGGCAAAAGCCTTTAGATGCATAAGCCTCTCCTCATTTCTACTAAAAACCCTAGAAAAGATACTGGATAGACTAATAAGAGAACAAATAGCAGCTAGTGGATCTCCGCTCCATAAAAACCAACATGCATACATGGAAGGCAAATCCATAGAAACAGCACTGCATAACTTGGTTAACAGGATACAGAGGTCATTAAGCAACACAGAATACGCACTAGGATGCTTCTTCGATGTCGAGGGGGCCTTTGATAAGGCAACCCCAGCTTCAATCGAGGAAACCCTTAACCGCGAAGGCATAAACAAAGATATATCAGGCTGGATAAAAAACATGCTTAACCAACGACTGATACAAGCCGAGCTAGCAGGAACGACACGCACGGTGATAGCAAGGAGAGGCTTTCCACAAGGAGGATGCCTATCGCCCCTGCTATGGTGCCTGTTAATAGATGAGCTAGTAAACAAGATAAACAGAGAGCACATATACACACAGGTATACTCTGATGATGGCGTGCTCCTGATAACAGGCAAAGTCCTCAGCGTCATATGCAACATAATGAACAGAGGACTTAACATAGCACTAGAATGGTGCAGGAGCAAAGGCCTGAACCTCAACCCCGACAAGACCAAATTAGTACTCTTCACGAGGAAAAGAAAACTAGGACGAGCTGAACCGGTACGGCTGAGCGGACAAAACCTCGAAACGGTAAAAGAGGTTAAATACCTAGGGGTAACGCTAGACAGCAAACTGACGTTCAGCACTCACTTAAGCAACGCATGCTCAAAAGCCAAAATGGCCATGATGCAATGCAAAAGAGCCATAGGAAGAACATGGGGAATTAAACCCGCCATAGTACTGTGGATCTACAAGGCAATCATAATGCCTAGAGTTCTACATGGTGCCCTAGCATGGTGGCACAAAGCCAATATAGGGAGAAACAAAAAAGAACTGGACAAGGTCCAAAGAATGGCGGCACTAATCACCACGGGTGCAATGAGAACAACACCCACTGCCGCGCTGGAAATAATACTGGGACTAAATCCCCTAGACCTAGAGGCAAAAAAGAAAGCAGTTGAACAATGGTTCAAACTAAGAAGCACTGGCCTATGGATGGCAAACAGCTTCGACGAAGGCCACGCAAAGATCAACCAAGGATACGAAGACAAACTGTCAATGATTCTCTCAAACAATGACCTTATCAAGAAGGAGAGAACGTTTGACAAAAAGTACAGAATACACATAGGACAGAGAGACGACTGGCAAACAAACACAGATGGCACCATCTGCTACACAGACGGCTCTAGGAAAGAATCAACAAAGCTCTCCGGCTCCGGAGTACACATCAAATGTGAAGACGGGACGGAGCTAAACAGTTCAATACCACTGGGTAAGTTTGCAAGTGTATTTCAAGCAGAGATCTTTGCCATCATGGAGTGCGCGGATATGACAACACACCTGAACACAGGGAAGGTCACTATCTACAGCGACAGCCAAGCAGCGCTGAAGGCACTCGGCAAGGTAGAAACTTCCTCGGCAGTGGTCAAGGAGTGCAAGAAGGCGTTAGAAAAGCTGGCCAGAGCAGCCGAGGTGACGTTGGCCTGGGTACCCGGCCATGAAGGCAACACGGGTAACGAGGTAGCTGATGAACTGGCCAGAAAAGGAGCTGATGAAAACCAAGTGGGCCCTGAACCCAGGCTGCCAATTGCCCACAAAATCACTAAGGGAGTCATCAGCCGAAGCATAGTGGCAGAGACCAATAGAAGATGGAAATTATCGCCTGTCATGAGACAATCGAAAATTTTCATAAAAGGCATAGATACAAAAAGAACAAGCACCCTGACGAAACTTTCCAGGAAAAACATGAGGCTTGTCATAGAAGTGATAACAGGACACTGCCGACTGAACAGGCACCTGACACTAATAGGAGTAAAGAACGACCCCAGATGTCCGGAGTGCATGGACGCCGAGGAAACCAGCCTCCACCTGCTGGCCGAATGCCCTATGTACTCGCTGAAAAGATGGGAAATCATGGGAACAGACAGACTAGAACAAGAAGACATCGAAAATCTGAAGGTGGAACAGATTGTAAGTTTTTGCAAGGAAACAGGTAGGTTCAACGAAACGCCGTGATTGCCGGACATCCCACATCCCATCCTAGGAATTAGGGGAAATGGGTGAAATGGCCCTACGCAAGAGGGCGGATCACCCGTCCGGCCGCGGCGTCCCCTGCTGGCAGTAAGTAAGTAAGGGGCGCTTATACCAGGCCGCAATCGCCCCATCCTAGTAAGGTTTGACACGACGGGTACAAAGTCTGCTGTCTGGAGCGCGAAGACGAGGTTAAGAGGGTCCTCCATATCGGTCAAGGAGTTTTTAACCAGGAACCGACAGGCAGTATTCATCAAGGCCCGCCTGCACTTCGGGATGCGTTGCTGTTGGACGCAGGATGGCGTTGTATTGGTCAGAGCGCAGGACGGACAGCGCTGCAAACTCACTACATCAGAGGAACTCCAACGTCTCATCGAGAAGTATCCCAAGCCAACAAGAAGAGCCAATGACTAGTGTTCTCATAAGTATTGTACTTCTATTCTTATTTGTGTCCGATTTCGCAGTGCTGCAATTGCATATTTCTTACCCTTAAATAATTCCTTGTGCCCTAAGTCCATTATCTTGTTATTTCTCTGAGTCATGACGGTATGTTTGCAATGCTTGTATTAAATTCACATAGACAGTCTTTGTTTACCTACTTTTCATGTTATTTTCTTTTGTAAAATCTAAAATCATAGTACTTCAGAGAGATCCGGTTCTTAGCATTCCATGGATTCACCGTGCGGTCGCCGGGTCCATGGCGTGGTACAGAGAGGAACACTGTGACGGCGCCTGGGACTTGCGACCCAGGTGTAGGTTTAGGGTGGCCACCTTGTGATGCATCAGCGCTCACCTCCACCGTCAGTCGTGTTCCCCCCTCTACCTATCCAAATTTGGTAAGATCCTATCAACGCCGTTTTAGATATTCGTTTGAGTAAAGAGCTTACTGAAGCTCTTGGCAATCCGAGGTCTTTACAATGTCCCTTTCAATGTCACTTTGACGTCTGACTCAAGTTTGACGTTTCGACTTAATTCTTTCTGGCACAAGGGTTTTTTGCACTATCAGATTTATATAAATTTTCTCCATCGTATTATTTTGCTGTGTTACCTACTTAGTGTGTTAAAAGAATTTAAATTTTTCAGTGATTGTTAATGTTTGCTGGCGGGTGGTGCAGAGACTGAGATCTACAACTACTCAGCGTATTTATTTGACTGGTACATATTTTTTATTTTTTATACTATTTATTTAATTAATATGAGTGATTGTGACTCTTTCCACTCTGCTTATGATACTGATACACCGTCTGATGATAATAGTTTCTGTTCGATTAATAATAATGCGCCAATACTTGGTGATATACTTCGTGAATGTTTTGAACAGGATTTGGGACGGTCATTTAATGTTTGCCACATAAATGCACAAAGTGTGCCCGGACATTATAGTGACCTCGTAGCAACCTTTGCCGACTCTCACGTTCATGCAATATTGATTTCCGAAAGCTTTCTGAAACCGAACCTTCTCTCCACTTATTTCCCACTTCCAGGATTTGTGTTGATAAGGAACGATAGGTTGGGTAAAGAGGGGGGTGGTGTTGCCATATACCTTCGCAGTGACCTTCCTTTTAAAATGGTTGCCTCATCTCCCTCACAATACTCAGCTAGTGCGGAGTTCCTCTTCCTGGAGGTTTGGGTCAGGGGTGCCAAAACGCTCCTTGGCGTTGTCTACAGTCCCCCCACGGTTGATTATTTCACTGATTTTGAATTGGTATTAGAATCTTTGGGGTCTGAGTACGAGCATCACATCATCATGGGTGACTTTAACACCAATCTTCTTGCAGTGGACTCTTCAAGGGCTCACAAGCTTCTCCACATAGTCGAGTCAGCCAGTCTTCATGTTTTACCACTTAAGGCCACACACCATAATAAGGATGTTGAAGACACTTGGCTTGACTTGATACTTACCTCTATTCCTAGTCTTGTTAACTTTCACGGTCAGTTCTCGGCACCGGCCTTTTCTCACCATGATCTTATCTATGTCTCTTATATCCTTAAACCTCCTAAAGTCAAACCTAAAGTGCTGCATAGGCGTTGTTTTGGGCGCATGGACAGCAATAAATTGTGTGCTGATGCCGCTGTGATTAACTGGGCACCATTAACGGACGCTACCACAGTTGACGATAAAGTTTTGTTTTTTACCAAAGAGGTAAACAGCCTCTTTGACAAACATGCCCCTGTTAAGAGAGTGAAGTTAAAGTATCCCCCAGCACCATGGCTTACAAACGAGGTTAGAATGGCCATGAAACGCAGAGACCGGGCATTTCTCAAATATAAAAAGAACCGTACGGACATAAATTGGGACACTTACAAAACTGTCAGGAATCGGTGTAACATGGTGATACGGAACGCTAAACGCCGACACATCTTTGATAATATAACTTGCTCATCACCAGCTGATGTCTGGAAGTTTCTTGGGACTTTGGGAATTGGTAGAACAAGGCAGTTGGAGCTACCCAAGACAATTGAGTTAGATTCCATTAATCGTCATTTCTCCACCTCTCCTGCAATTGATGGCCTAATCAAGCGTCAAACGGTAGACTTCATAGCCGGACTGACCAGCCCCAGTTGCACACCCTTTCAGTTTTCTCCAGTCACGTCGGATGAGATCTTAAAAATCATCTCAGCCATCAAATCAAAAGCAATGGGCTGCGACAATATTAGTCGCCGAATGGTTACCTCCATCCTTGATCATCTCCTTCCGGCAATCTCCCATATCATAAACTTTTCTCTAGATACTGGACAATTTCCTACATTGTGGCGGAAAGCTTATGTCCTTCCCCTTCCCAAAATTTCTAATCCCTCCCTTCCAAGCCACTTTCGCCCGATCTCAATCCTACCCTTTCTATCCAAAGTGCTGGAGGCATGTGTGCATAAACAGTTATCTAATTATATACATCGTAATAACTTACTAAGCCCCCTTCAATCAGGATTCAGACCAGGACATAGCACTACCTCCGCACTCCTAAAGGTAACGGGTGACATCAGGGATGGTATGGAGAAGACTATCGCTACGGTAATGGTCCTAGTAGACTTTTCCAACGCATTTAATTGTGTCAACCACGACATACTTTTAGCCATTCTCACCCATATTAAGATCTCATCCGACGATCTGGATTGGTTCTCATCATATCTTCGGGGACGTCAGCAGTCGGTTTGTGCCGGTGAGATGTCATCGAGCTGGTGCAATCTGGACTCTGGGGTCCCTCAAGGCGGTATACTTTCTCCCCTTCTTTTCTCCATATTTATAAATTTCATAACTCCTGATCTTCAATGTACGTATCACCTGTACGCCGATGACCTGCAGTTGTACAGCCAAGCCCCCATGGACAACATTTCAGAGGCTATTGGCAGAATAAATGCAGACCTGGGTTTTATACGGAGCTGGTGTGACAGGTTTGGACTGGCCGTTAACCCTGACAAATGCCAGAGTATCATAATAGGCAGCAGTCATATGATGAGTAGGTTGAAGGATGTGGCCATGCCAGCAGTTATGTTTGATGGGAAAGTCATTCCTGTCACACTTTGTGTTAAGAACCTGGGCTTACACATTGACTCAACCCTGAATTGGCGGGTACAGGTCACTAACGTTTGCCAGAAGGTAACGGGAACACTAAGGGCTCTCTACCGCTTAAAAAACTTTCTTCCACCCAGCACCAAGACAATGCTTATGCAGGCTTTGATTTTTCCTATCTTCGACTATGGTGATGTGTGCTATTTCGACCTGAATGCAGATCTGCTCAATAAACTTGACCGACTTCTCAACAATTGCATTCGATTCGTCTACAATCTTAGGAAGTATGACCATGTTTCGGATCAACGTGCAGAGCTGGGTTGGCTACCCATCCGACGGCGACGCAGTCTAAGAGCTGTCACTTTGATCTATACCCTGTTGAATTCTCCCAATGCCCCTTCCTACTTAAAATCCCATCTCCACCTTCTCGGTTCGAACCATACTAAAAATCTACGCTCCTCTAACAATCTTCTTCTTCACTGTCCCACTCATACTTCAAGCCTTGTACACTCCTCCTTCTCTGTACAATCCATTCTCCTCTGGAATGCGCTACCGTTGGAAGTCAGGATGTCCCCAAATCGTTCAATATTCAGAAACAGAGTACGGCAGATCTATAGCGAACCATAGGCAGAATAATAATAATATTATATAAGATTTTTCTATAGGACATATTATATATCTATATAATATATTGTGTAATCCGGTGTATGTACAGTATAAAGTATTTATGAACGTATGTATGTATGTATGTATATGTGTATGTATATATGTAGGTATATGTATGTGTGTGTATGTATATATTTAAGTATATTATCATATTTGCCGTTTGTATGTATCATAATTACTACGTACTAGATCGATACTTCGAGCACCTACTAGACAAATCTCTGCATCACCCTAAGGTTGACTGGTAGAAAATGCCTACGGCATTAAGTCCGCCTTTGTACACATATCGTCGCTTATACAACAATACCGCGCAAGTAAATTCTGTCAATTTTTCAGGAGAGATAAATAACTGTTTTAATTGTATTCAATATTACGTTCACGTTTAGTAAATTCGAAAATTGATTTAAATTGGCTTAATTTTTACTTTTATAGGTCATTGATGTGATTATTTAGGGCTGTAGAACTACACGTTGGACTTGTGCGGTTTAAGTTCGACAAAACAAAGACTTCTGCGGTGTTTAAGATTTTTATTAATCACATTTTTTAAGGAACAATAATTGAATCTTACAATGTTTTATGTTTACTTTATTACATATACCTAAACATAATAGGCAATTTCGATTGTGTACAAAATGTAGAATCATATGCAGGATTTACTTCTTACTACTTCTTGGAGGCCTTAAGGTGTCATGATAGACTTTTTTCTTAATATTAGTATCCTTGTCTCTTCTACAACCAAAAATAAGCCTCAACTTTCATTCTCAGACCTTTATTTAAATTTCTTTTCCATTTTTGTGGTTCTTTATTAGGTTTATCCCTTTTTCTATTACTCGTTAAATCGCCGTGATACATGTTCTCAGTGTTTTCAAGAGGTAAGACGACAGATGATGCAGCATCGTTAGGTTTAGGACCGGAAATCTCATTATCAGCGGGAGTTTCACCGGGGATAGGTATCTCATCAACAGAGGGGACATCTTCAGGGTGAAGCCATGCTACCTCACCAACAACAAGATCTTCGGTTGCTTGGGGGTTCGACATTTCGCCAACAGCGAGAATTTCTACTTGTTGAAGACAGGACATCTCACCAACAACGAGAACTTCTTCTCGTTGGAGACAGGATATTATCCCATTGACAGCAAGCACTTCTTTTGATTGAAGGTTGAATATTCCATCATAACCGCGAATTTCATCCGCTTGGGGGCCTTAATATTTCGTCAACAGCAAGAACTTGCTCCTGTTGGAGGGTTGATATTTTACTTCGTCAACGTCAACGGGTGATCTTCTGGCGTACGTGACCCACCCTTGGGGTGAGGCTATGGAAAAGCACGGCGAGTCACTGGCAATTAGTCTTGACATCGCCAAAGCTTTCGATAGATTATGGCACAAATCGCTTCTTTCCAAGCTACCAGCCTTTGGCCTGCCTACCAGACTGTGCAAATGGGTTGCAAGCTTCCTGCAGGGGTGCCGTATTCGCGTCCTTTGTGATGGACGTACTTTGGAGTTCTTGCAGGTAAATGCGGGCGTGCCGCAAGGTTCCGTCTTATCTCCTTCTCTCTTTCTTCTGCATATCTATGACATACTCTCTAACGGTAGCATTCATTGCTATGCAGACGACAACACCTTACACGGGAGTTATTACGCACATCCTGCGGCCAAGCAGTCTGATATCGCGGAAAAAAGGCAGCTTCTGTCACTGAGCTGGACCGGATCCTGGACCACATTTCTCAATGGGGCGCTATAGGAACCTGGTCGAGTTCAATGCCAAGAAGACCCAGGCATGTCCGTTTACAGCAAAGGTATATCATTTCCTTCTCCTTCCCACTCTTCCGGGCACACCACTGCCACTGCAGGATCACCTCAATATCCTCGGTATGAATGTTTGCTGCACACTGAATAATAAAAACTATATCGAGAGTATCATCAAATCAACCTCATGTAAACTCGGAGTCCTTAACAGAGTGAGACGTTTTTTCACGCCGGAGCAGCGGTGTCTTCTATACAAGACCCAAATTCGTTCCTGCGTGGAATACTACTCACATCTCTGGGACGGCTCCGCAAAGTACTTACTAGATGCTCTCGACAGGTGACAGCGACGTGCGGTCCGCATTATTGGGAAACCTGAGGTCACGAACACCCTCGAGCCTTTGCAGATGCGTAGAGATGTTGCGCCTTTGGCAGTATTCTACCGTCTCTACCATGGTGAATGTTCTGACGAGCTCTTCCAATTAGTCCCACCCTCTCCTTTCCTACACAGGACGACACGTGCAGGGCTAAGATGCCTACGGTGCAGAGTATGCCTGCTAGAACCAAGCGTTTCAGTGACTCATTCCTATGCCGCACCACTAAGATCTGGAACTCCCTGCCAGCTCACGTGTTTCCTTCTTCCTACAGTCCCGGGTCCTTTAAGCGGGGCGTGAAAAGGCATCTAATGAGGCCGTCAAGCTGAGTGCTACCACTGTTAACATTGTGCATGTTTACGATGGTGACCCTCTTTCCGAGACTTTGCCTTTGCTTAACATCAGGTGGTGAAGTGGTGAAGGTGAAGTCAAATTGACGTGTCCTATATAAAAAAAACCGCTTAAGTTCCATAAAAATTGTCGAGAAAACACAGCGTAAGTCGTGGCAAACTGACGACTTGTGCGGTTGTAACTCGTTCGACGACTTGCGCGGTGCCGTTTCTACTTGAATAAAGTGCTGTTATTAGCTAATTTCGAAATTTCATATAACGCTATTGGATGCGGGATGAAAAGATCTATCCAATGACGTATAAAACGTCACATGGCCATTTTTCGACTTACGCGGTATTGTTGTATAAGCGACGATATTTTATATTTGTGCATAAAGAATAAATAAATAAATAAATAGTGAAGTTAATCGAGCCCGATAAAATGGATAGTATTACGCTTGGTGAATTGCAGTTAAAGTTAACGCGTTTACAGGAGTTATTTATTACCTTTGATGAATGTCAAGGTAAAATTGAGTCGTTAGTCTCCGATATCGAGTCCACCATTGGGGAACGCGAGGTTATTGAAAGTCTTTTTTGCAAATTTATTTCTTTGAGTCAAAATATTATTGAACTATATAACACTCGCCATAATAATAATGCAGTAAATAAAAAATTGTCTTCCTCTAATGGTAGTCTCAATACACGATCATCGTGTTCAAACTCGAACGCTTGCGCTGCCGTTCATGTTAAATTGCCGACTATCCAGTTGCCTACGTTTGACGGCAACTATTTAAAGTGGTTAGAATTAAGAGATATGTACGAATCGTTAATTCACAAAAATGAATCGATTCCACTAATAAGTAAATTTCATTATTTGCGAAACTCGCTACAGGGTGGAGCAAAGGTGGTAATAAATTCAATTAGTTATTCTGCCTCAAACTATGGGTTGGCATGGGATATGCTCTGCAACCGTTATAATAATAAAATAATTTTGGTGAATAATCACATCAAGTCTTTATTTTCTTTTGAGGGATTTACTAAGGAATCTTACAAGTCTATACGTTACATTATAGATCATTACTCTAAACATTTACGCTCCTTAGATGACTTATAGGAACCTGTGGCTTTATGGGACACTTTAATTATTTATATTATGTCATCTAAAATAGATGGCACCACAAGTCGCGAAGCGAGCTTCTTGATTTTTTTGAATTTATACGTAACCGCGCTGACGTGCTTGAAACGCTTCAGCATAGTCCCATTGATCCTATCAAGTCCGATAAAACCACAAGTAAAGACAATAATAGGTCCGTTAAATCTTTCAGTGCTGCTAGCAGTGGTGACGTTGAGAATAGTTGCATTGCCTGTGATCAAAGTCACCATCTATATAAATGTGACAAATTCAAAGATATGTCAGTCCGTGAAAGGCGTGATGTAGTTTCCAGTCACGACTTGTATCAGAATTGTCTTCGTTCTGGTCATAATTCTTCTCGTTGTCGATTGCATCCATGTAAGATCTGCAAAAAAAGACATAATTCGTTATTACATTAGCAATTAGAAAAGAGTGTAGATAAAAATAAAACTGCTCAAAATTCAGCAGTAGCTGCAGGTTCTGGTCCCAGCGATTTAGCGCCCTCAAAAAGTGTATCGCTTTCCGCTATGGTAACGGGTCAAGTTCTATTATGTACAGCAGAGATGGATTTAATTGATTTGAAGACTAATAAAATTTATAAAGTTAAGGCCTTGCTTGACAGTGGCAGTCAGTCCTCGTTCCTGTCTGAAAAGGTGCAACGAGAATTAAAATTAACTTGCACACGTACTCAGCCTATTTCTATTCATGGTGTTAATAATACCATGACCAATACTGTTAAATTTTGTGATGTACGTTTCAGGTCTCGAGTTAATGATTTCGAAATTGATGTATCTTGCTTGATCATTCCCATCATAACCAATAAACTGGTTCGATTGTCGATGTTTCTCAGCTTAACCTACCCGCTAATATTCAGCTGGCTGATACTAGTTTCTTTCAACCTTCTGAAATCAACGTATTACTGGGAGCTGACGTATTTTGGAATATTGTTGGTCATCAACAAATTAAGCTGGGTCCAAATAGGCCTATTCTACAAAGTTCTAAATTTGGCTGGCTCGTCGCCGGTCCTATGGGTGACATGTGCAAGCCTAAGAAAACCTATAGTAATTTCTCACAGGAAATTCGCGATTCTCTTGCGAAATTCTGGGAGGTGGAGGAGTTGCATCATTCTTGCAAAGTTCTGTCAAAGGATGAAGAATATTGTGAAGCTCATTTTTCAGAAAATACTGTACGTTTGTCAGATGGTAGATTCTGTGTTAAGTTGCCATTGCGTGAGACTCCTGAAGATGCATTAGGTTCTTCATATCCTGTCGTTAGGAAACGTCCAATTAATCTAGAAAAAGATTCGAAAAATCAGGCATTAAAAATGATTACGCTGCATTTTTGCGTGAATATAAGGAATTGGGACATTTAAGTGAAGTATCACGTCCCCATTTTGGATATTATATACCTCACCACGCTGTTTTAAAGAGTAATAGCGAAAATACAAAATTACGGGTAGTGTTTAATGCCTCCCATAAAACTTCTACTGGTAAATCATTAAATGATATTATGTATGTTGATCCAGTGGTCCAGGATGATTTATTGTCTACTAGCTTTTGCCCGCGGCTTCGCCCGCGTGGATGTTGGTTATCGTGACAAAACATTTCACAAAAGATGTAGGTGTACGAAGTTTCATGCTTCTAACTTTGAAAATGACGAACTTTCCATACAAACGTTTATCACCTATTTTACCCTCTTAGTAGCTAAATTTAGAAAAATGCTGATACACGTGTTCATTTTCTTTAAAGGTCACAGATTTATGAAATTTTGTGCATCTAGCTCTGACAATGACGGACTTTCATACAAACTTCCATCTCTTATTTTACCCCTTTAGTAGCAGAATTTCAAAAAATCCTTTCGTAGTGGATGCTTACATCATAAAATACATCTTCAAACCTACTACAAAATGAATGAACGAAAACGTGATCAAACAAAAGAAAACATCCTACCTACTGGAATAAAAAGAAAACCTACTGGACCTACCTATACGCGATAGGTACGAAATAAAACATGTACCTACCTACCTACTTGAACTTGCAACCCACTCCTATTATTAATAAAGAAATAAATTCACAAAATAGTTGTGACTACCTATAAATTAACCTACGCAATATTTTAGTTATAAACAAAACTGTACCTACCTACTTGTCTTGAACATGGAAGCCCACTACTACCATTCCTACCTACCTATGCTAGGATTGTGTGGTACTGCTAGCATAAATATATTTATGACCGTATTTTTACTGATCAATTTAATCATACACACATCCATGTTTGTAATGTGTGTAAATTCTAAACAGTCTCTCAGACAAACTTTCATTCCTCATTCCAAACCCTTCATACCATCGTCATAAACAAAACGTAGCTTTATCTAAGTACCATATTTCATCAGGATATCTTCAAAAATTACGAAGTTTCGTCGCCAACCTCTTTTTAACGCTTTTAAGCAAAATAAGTTAGCCTATATCCATTCCCAAACTCTAATCCACCTCTCTACCAAATTTCATCAGGCTATTTTCATTAATTTCATAAATTGTATAACACCTATTTTCCCCCCTTTAACCTCTTTTCCTTCATTGAAAGGTAGCCTACGTCCATTCCCGATATGTAATCCATCTCTGTATCAAATTGCATTAGGATTACTTCAAAAATAACGAACTTTCATATAAAGTTTCATACCCTATCCCCCCCCCCGCCTCTTTTACCCTTTTTTGTGGATAAAAAGTAGCCTATATCCGTACTCAAGCTCCAATGCACCTCTGTACCAAATTTCATCACGCTATCTTCAAAAATGACAAACTTTCATACAAACTTTCAAACCCTATTTCCCCCCTTTAACCCCCCTTTTTCGCGACCAAACATAGCCTATGTCCATTCTCAAGGTCTAATTTACCCCTATACTAAATTTCATCAAATTCGGTTCAGTGGTTTAGGCGTGAAAGCGTAACATACAGACAGACAGACAGACAGACAGACAGAGTTACTTTTGCATTTACAATACTAGTATGGATTTCATACAAACTTTCAACCCCTATTTCCCCCCTTTCATCCCCCTTTTTCGCGACCAAACATAGCCTATGTCCATTCTCAAGGTCTAATTTACCCCTGTACTAAATTTCACCAAATTCGGTTCAGTGGTTTAGGCGTGAAAGCGTAACATACAGACAGACAGACAGACAGACAGACAGAGTTACTTTCGGATTTATAATATTAGTATGGATAGCTTTTGCCCGCGGCTTCGCCCGCGTGGATGTTGGTTATCGTGACAAAACATTTCACAAAAGATGTAGGTGTACGAAGTTTCATGCTTCTAACTTTGAAAATGACGAACTGTCTATACAAACGTTCATCATTCTATTTGTTGTATTTATCGGTGCTAATTCTCCTTATGCAAGGTTGTGTAAGGTTATAAACCATTGTAGCCATCTGGTTGACGTCCACTTCGATTCACAGCTCAAACAGAAGTCAATTTACGAAATGCTGTCAAAACTGACTTAGTTTCTAAGTTTCTTAGTTGTAATATTGTTTCTTTTTTTTTTAAACAAATTCTACCCACTGATGTTATAATTCGGTCAATCATGTGTTGCTGTGATAGTACGTAAGCTCTTTTTTTAATGTTGTTTTTGAGTGTTGTGTCTACCTATAAGTGGTTGTTACATAAGGAATGTTACCTTTATAACTTTTGTTTAAGTGTAAGATGTAAACAACTGTTGGTGGACCAATAAATAAATAAATAAATAAATTAAACCTATTTGTTAACGCCATCTATTAGCAAAATTGAACATTACGCAACACTCAACAACCAATCAACGCCGGCGACGATCTCACGCGACGAGCGCCAGAGCGGAGGTGGGGAGTCAAAAACGAACAGACCTTTTTCAAATTAGAAGAACTCTTACCTGTGCATTACTTTCTAAACCTTTGTACTCGAATATTGTAAAATCGTAATAAACTCGTATTATAGAAAATTCAAAATAAAATATTCATTTTACAAACCCAATTCGAACCAAGTCCTAAACATATGGTCTTCGAAGCCGAATCTACACTTCAGCGGAAAAAGTACCAGCGAAGAAATCAACGGGAGAAAATAAAGGTCAGAGCCTCCATTCCTATCTTATCCTTCCCTTATATTTAATGTGTGTTTTATAATATAATTACAGTTCAATTTGATTTTATTATTCCCTGATAGTTGAGAAACGAGCTTTTCTAGCTTTAAAAATAACTAGTGCGTAGCTGGGGGTAGACAAGCTTTATCGTTTCCCAAAATGACTAACCCAGATGCTAATAGTGCAAGCACGGGTATAAGTACAGATAAGCACGTTATTTCTCAGGACGTACTTAAAATTACTGAGCTAAAAAAGCTTAGGGGTACGTTAAAGGGTCGATTAACGCTATTTGACAAATATTTTAGTAAATTTGAATCGGTGACAATAAGCGAGACGCAAGTTACCGAAATAAATCTACGTATTCAATCAGCTGAATCATGTTTCGATAAATTTTCTAATGTTCAAAGTGAAATAGAAGTACTGGTTAATAGTTCAGATTTGGAGCAGCAGTTAGAATACCGGGAACTAATAGAAGAACAGTATTATGAGTCTATTGCTATCGCTAAAAATCTCATTAAAGGAAACGAAGATACTAATTCTAAGTGTTCGCATTCTCAAAGTCAAAAGGTCGTGTCCGTTAAGCTACCTGTTATTAAGTTACCCTCCTTTGACGGCTCCTATGATAAGTGGTTGGAATTTAGAAATTCGTACCTAACCATGATACACGAGCGTACTGACTTAGATGCTATTCAAAAGTTTCATTATTTGAAATCAGCTCTCACTGATTGCGCACTACAAGTAATCAGTGCATTAGAATTTACAGCAATTAATTATATTCACGCATGGGAATTACTCGAGGGCAGATTTCATAATAATAGATTACTAGTATATAACCATGTGAGATCATTGTTTTCCGCGCCAGCTGTTACCAAAGAATCCCCGTTGCAAATACGAACATTAATCGACGCAATATTAAAAAACTTACGCGCCCTACACACTTTAAATGAACCAACCAAGTCGTGGGACACGTTAGTTATCTATTTAATTACAACTAAATTAGATATAGCCACTGAAAAGGAATGGGAAACCCACAAAGGTATAATTTCGAATGCACACGTAGATTCTAACTATAAATTAAAATTAGACGATTTATTTACCTTTTTAAGGAATAGGGCCGATATGTTGGAGGTCACCTTTAATAATCATAAGGCTCCACATAACAAACAAGGTCTTGAACGGAAATCGATATCCGAGCTTAAAAAGCAATCAAATAATTCACTACAAAAAACCCACAGTCATGTTTCTACCCACACAAGTGCAAATAACAAGAAAATTTTTAAGCGCACCTTTGTGTGTAATTTGTGCAAGGATAATCATGCACTTTATACGTGTATTACTTTTTTAAATATGTCTATCACAGACAGATTGAAATTCGTTAAGGAAAATAATTTATGCGGTAATTGTTTGCGCGCCGGACATACGATAAACGAATGTTCGTTCGGACCGTGTAAGCAATGTCAACAAAAACATAATAGTTTGTTACACATAAATAATTCCAACCCGGGCGACGGATCAGCTGGCCGTGCGCATAATTCACCGTTAGCTGATAAGCCGCAGGACTCGCTAAACGCCTTCCATTCGCAGACAGAGTATGCGAGTAACCTAAAGTCGAACTTAATGCCGTTGCAACAAGTTCTATTATGTACTGCACTTATTGATGTTATTGATAGCAAAGGTAAAAGTATTACTATACGCGCTTTGTTAGACAACGGAAGTCAACATTGCTTTATTACGAACAAATTATTTGCAAAGTTAAACGTTCCATTTATACAGTCCACTATGCAAATATCGGGGGTAGGACAAGTCGTCACACAGTCTAGTTCATTATGCGAAATTACTATACGCTCTAAGATATACAATTATAAGACAGTAGTCAAGTGTATGGTTTTACCGTGTCTCACTTCAACTCTGCCCACAAAACCTATCGAATTTAATTCATTACGTGTTCCCAACGGTATTGAACTCGCAGATCCTTCCTTTAATAAACCGTCCGAGATCGATTTGTTAATAGGAGCGGACCTTTATTGGGACTTATTACAAAATAATAGAATAAGATTACCGAGCGGACCATACCTACAGAGTTCGAAATTAGGATGGTTAGTATCGGGACCGGTTATTTCAGACACGCGTAGTGTTAACCGACTTCAGTGTAACCTTTCACAAACTTTAGATTGTCAATTAAAACAGTTTTGGGAACTGGAACACGTCAATCATACTAGTGCTATATTAACGGAAGAGGAACATATATGTGAAAGGTTATTTACCGAGACTACCAAACGCGATCCCGTTACCGGTAGATTTTCAGTGCGCATTCCATTACGGGAATCAGCTGATAGCCTCGGTGACTCATACGAGTTAGCCAAGTCGCGGTTTTTCGCATTAGAACGTAAGTTTAAACGCTTACCTCAGTTCAAAAAAATGTACTCAGATTTTATTCGTGAATATTGTGATATGGGTCATATGGAAAAAATAGATAGATACGAAACTCCGAATTATTTTTTACCCCATCATGGAGTTTATCGAGAGCACAGCACCACTACTAAATTACGGGTCGTGTTTGACGCTAGTGCTGTGACTACTTCAAATAAATCCCTGAATGACATTCAGTTAGTGGGACCAACTCTTCACAATGACATCTTCGCCATACTACTTCGTTTTAGACAGTACACTTATGTAGCTACTGCTGACGTGGAGAAGATGTTTAGACAATGTAGTTTGCAAGAAGATCAAAGAAATCTGCAACTCATAGTTTGGAGGGAGGACCCAACTGCGCCATTGTCAATTTATAGATTAAACACGGTCACGTATGGCATGTCTTCTGCGCCTTACCTAAGCATGCGCTGTCTCAGACAACTGGCCCTTGACTCTGATGATGAGTTAGTAGCTAAAGTTATTAAGGAGGATATATTTGTTGACGATTTAATTGTAGGCCAGGACTCTAAGGAGGCCCTGTTAAGTATTTGCGAAAGAGTGTCTCAAGTATTGTCATCGGGTTGCTTTCCGTTACGTAAATGGACCTTTAACCATGATATTAACTTCAGCACTTCAAGGGAATTGTGTGTGGGTGATCATTGTCAAAATAAAACTCTGGGAATAGGTTGGTACAACACTAGTAATGAACTGCATTTCACCACCGCGCTTACGAAATCGTGTCACTCAGCTACAACTAAAAGAACTATGTTATCAATTATAGCTCAAATATATGATCCACTAGGATTGTTAGCTCCCGTTACTATAACCGCAAAAATTCTGTTACAGAAATTGTGGTTGTGTAAAATTGGTTGGGATGATGAGGTTTCCACCACCATTAGATCAGAGTGGATTAAGTTTGTTGACACCCTACAATATTTACACACCCTTCGTATTCCGAGACACGTAATGAATAGTCAAAACATAATAAAAGAATTGCATATTTTCACAGACGCTTCGCAGAATGCCTATGGCGCGTGTGCCTATATACGTACTTATAATGCAGATGATGATTCCCTAGTTACGGTTCGGTTGTTTTGCGCGAAAAGTAAGGTAGCACCGATAAAGGTAATTACCATTCCCAGACTGGAGTTGTGCGGTGCCCTATTAGGTGCTAAATTATATCAGAAGATCATGGAATCTCTCCGATTAACATTCGATAAGGTATATTTCTGGACCGACTCAACTATAGTCATGGGATGGATACGTATGTCTTCTCATGTATTAAAAACCTTTGTACAACATCGGGTAACAGAAATTAATGAACTGACTGGTGATTCGGCGTGGCTACACGTAAGTGGCAAGGAGAATCCGGCCGATTTGGTGTCTAGGGGAGAATATTTAGATGCACTCGTTCACTGTACGTTGTGGTGGGACGGCCCTGACTTTTTACGTAATAAAAATATTAGTTTCGAAGTTATACGTAATACTTATGATGACGCTAACTTGCCGGAATTAAAATCCCAAGCAGTATGTGCAGCTACTAAAATAATTACTTCACAACCTTTTATTGAATTTACACGGTTTTCGTCATTCCAGCGACTTATACGTAGCGGTGCTTATGTATTACGCTTTATAACTAATACGCGCGCTAAGGCTACGAATCAAAACAAAAAAACCGGTTCGTTATCTGTTGACGAGTTAGACGCGTCAGTGGCTATGATGGTTCGCATTGTGCAGCGACAATCATTTCGGAATGAATATAATCGTTTAGTATAACAATTACCTATAGACAATAAAGTTTTTTTTAATAAAGTAGCCGGTCTTAATTTATTTTTAGATGAAAAGGGATTAATTAGAGTCGGGGGGAGAATCTCTAACGCGCCTGCCTTCGATTATAATAAAAAACATCCCATATTGTTGTGCAGTAAACATTATTTTGTCCTGCTTTTGTTTAGAAATGAGCATTTAAAATTATTTCATGCTGGGCCACAGTCCCTTTTGTATACAATCCGGGAGACGTGGTGGCCGCTGGCTGGTAGAAACGTACGTCAGTGTATTGTGTGTACACGCATGAAAGGGAAGGTCTTAACACCAATAATGGGTAATTTACCTACAGAGCGCTTGGCGCCTGGTCACCCTTTTATGCGTTGCGGAGTTGACTATGCCGGCCCTGTTATGATAGCGAGCCGCCGGGGGAGGGGAGCTAGACTTACCAAGTGTTATATATGCTTATTTGTTTGTTTCCTTACGCGTGTGGTTCACTTGGAATTGGTATCAAGTCTTTCTACGAATGATTATTTACTTGCTCTTAAGCGTTTCATATCACGTCGTGGTAAACCTACAGAGATATTTAGCGATAATGGTAGACTTTTTGTAGGCTCCGAGAAGGAGTTATCTATATTTTTAAATGACAATAGTGAGGAACTAGTAAGTTATGCTGCTAATAACGGTATTAAATTAAAGTTTATCCCAACATATGCGCCTCATTTTGGAGGATTATGGGAATCGGGAATCCGACTTTGCAAGGCTCACCTCAAACGTATTTTAGGGAATCGAAATTTAACTTTTGAGGAATTCAGCACTGTTCTCATACAAGTAGAAGCTATTCTAAATTCTCGTCCTATGTGCCCTTTATCCTCTGATCCTACTGACTTCCTTCCACTCACTCCAGCTCATTTCCTTATTGGGCGGCCTCTGACCGCTCCACCTTGCAGAGATTTGACTACTACTGCAACATCCCGTCTGATGAGATACGAACTCATAGAACAAATGAGGCAGCATTTCTGGCAGCGCTGGTCAAAAGAGTACGTGTCCGAGCTACAAACCCGTACGAAGTGGAAGTTTCACCAAGCTGACATCGAGGAAAACACTCTGGTCCTCATAAAGGAAGACAATTTACCACCCTTGAAATGGCGGTTGGGCCGAGTTGTAAAAGTCTACCGAGGCAAGGATGGAGTGGCAAGAGTCGCAGATATTCGAACGGCATCGGGCTTAGTACAGAGGGCTACTTCTAAGATATGCCCTCTCCCAAGGCAGCCTACCGAAGAAGACGCTTAATCGAAGACATTTTGAAAGCCTGCTGCTTCCAAAGGCGGGGGCATGTTAACGCCATCTATTAGCAAAATTGAACATTACGCAACACTCAACAACCAATCAACGCCGGCGACGATCTCACGCGACGAGCGCCAGAGCGGAGGTGGGGAGTCAAAAACGAACAGACCTTTTTCAAATTAGAAGAACTCTTACCTGTGCATTACTTTCTAAACCTTTGTACTCGAATATTGTAAAATCGTAATAAACTCGTATTATAGAAAATTCAAAATAAAATATTCATTTTACCCTCTTAGCAGCTAAATTTAGAAAAATGCTGATACATGTGTTCATTTTCTTTAAAGGTCACAGATTTATGAAATTTGTGCATCTAGCTCTGACAATGACGGACTTTCATACAAACTTCCATCTCTTATTTTACCCCTTTAGTAGCAGAATTTCAAAAAGTCCTTTCGTAGTGGATGCTTACATCATAAAATACATCTTCAAACCTACTACAAAATTAATGAACGAAAACGTGATCAAACAAAAGAAAACATCCTACCTACTGGAATAAAAAGAAAACCTACTGGACCTACCTATACGCGATAGGTACGAAATAAAACATGTACCTACCTACCTACTTGAACTTGCAACCCACTCCTATTATTAATAAAGAAATAAATTCACAAAATAGTTGTGACTACCTATAAATTAACCTACGCAATATTTTAGTTATAAACAAAACTGTACCTACCTACTTGAACATGGAAGCCCACTACTACCATTCCTACCTACCTATGCTATGATTGTGTGGTACTGCTAGCATAAATATATTTATGACCGTATTTTTACTGATTAATTTAATCATACACACATCCATGTTTGTAATGTGTGTAAATTCTAAACAGTCTCTCAGACAAACTTTCATTCCTCATTCCAAACCCTTCATACCGTCGTCATAAACAAAACGTAGCTTTATCTAAGTACCATATTTCATCAGGATATCTTCAAAAATTACGAAGTTTCGTCGCCAACCTCTTTTTAACGCTTTTTAGCAAAATAAGTTAGCCTATATCCATTCCCAAACTCTAATCCACCTCTCTACCAAATTTCATCAGGCTATTTTCATTAATTTTATAAATTGTATAACACCTATTTTCCCCCCTTTAACCTCTTTTCCTTCATTGAAAGGTAGCCTACGTCCATTCCCGATATGTAATCCATCTCTGTATCAAATTACATTAGGATTACTTCAAAAATAACGAACTTTCATATAAAATTTCATACCCTATCCCCCCCCCCCCCTCTTTTACCCTTTTTTGAGGATAAAAAGTAGCCTATATCCGTACTCAAGCTCCAATGCACCTCTGTACCAAATTTCATCACGCTATCTTCAAATATGACAAACTTTCATACAAACTTTCAACCCCTATTTCCCCCCTTTAACCCCCCTTTTTCGCGACCAAACATAGCCTATGTCCATTCTCAAGGTCTAATTTATCCCTATACCAAATTTCATCAAATTCGGTTCAGTGGTTTAGGCGTGAAAGCGTAACATACAGACAGACAGACAGACAGACAGACAGACAGACAGAGTTACTTTCGCATTTATAATATTAGTATGGATATGGATTCTATTGCGCTTTCGCGAAAACGTGTACGTCGTTACAGGTGACATCGAAAAGATGTACCGACAAATTAACGTTGATGAGTCTCAGCGTAATTTACAGTTAATTATTTGGCGAAATAATGAATCGCAACCATTCAAAGTATTGCAGTTGAATACGGTTACCTATGGTACCGCTGCTGCTGCTGCTGCGATGTTTGGTACAGTTGGCCAACGAGTGCAGTGACAAGGTTGTAGCTAATGTTATATTACATGATTTTTACGTAGATGATCTTAATACTGGTTCTAATTCAAAAACTGAGCTTAAATAGATTGTGAATGGCTGTTCACTGTTCACTTGCGCAAATTCCGATCGAATGTTCCTGAGATACTTAAAGACATTCCTGTCATCGATCAGGAACAAGATTTCTCCAAAGAATCTACGGTTTTAGGTTTGAAGTGGTCACCTAGTTCAGATACGTTTCAATTCTCTGCTAATTATGAACCTGCGGTGAAAGTCACCAAAAGAAATATACTGTCAACATCTTCTAAAATTTTTGATCCCCTCGGTCTATTATCGCCATGTACCATCATCGCCAAAAATTTGTTGCAAGATTTATGGCGTTTGAAGTCAGGATGGGATGACCCGGTTCCCAATAATATTAAATTAGAATGGGAAACCCTTGTTAACATCTGTATCGTAACGGATTAAGTTATAAAAGCTCCGTAATAAAAAGTGTTTATAAATTAGAAATATCCTTTATTGACATCTACAAGTGTACAAATAGGTAGATAAACAATTAATAAGTATATACTAACGTTTTCCAAGTGATGTGTTTGCTATAAAGTGTATAATAGTCATAAACGTTTATTGTGGACTAGTGTTGGGGTGCATACATTACAACTTGGTGTGAAACTTTATACAGTTATATTGGAACGATCTTGCAGTGTATTGTGCCTGGAAAAAACATAGTGGCGACATTCATTCAGCATAGTGCAGTGTTACGAAACTATAATTAGAAAATCTCGTGTATATTTACTGATCGTGTGGGTGTTATTGTACCATTTCTAAGTACACCTACCCGTAGTCAGCTGGCGATCAGCTGAGCTGAGATCAACGGACGTAGCGACATCTAGTTGTTTGGTGTCGTACTGCCAACCTAGGCACTGAGCTTCGGGGCTGCGATCGATAAAATTAAGAACATGAACTGCAAGGCTTGTGGCCGTTATATGAATAAAGATGGCGCTGTCTGTGCCACTTGCCCTCTTTCATACCACTTTCAATGTGTGGGTGGAACTAAGACGGCTAGGCAACCTAACTGGTCGTGCCCGGAGTGCATGAAAAATAAACCACGGGACAACCGTTCGGACACTCCGGTAAAGAATGTCGCAGAGACAGGACCATCACCGGGTAAGACTGGGAAGACGGTGCCTAAAGAATGTCTGGACGCCGCCACCAATATCGACTGCAGTGACGGTGGTCTGGTCGTTTTGACGAAGGAGATACGGCTTTTCCGGGAGCAAATGGGCCTAATGCAGAAGGAACTGGAGTTGCTGCGCCAGGACGTACAGGAGCTACGGGAAACCCTCATCAAGAACTCCTCACGTTTTGACTCGTTGGAGGACAGTGTAGGCTTGCTGGAGGACAAGATGGGGAAAGGGACGTATACTCCGGGACGTCTAGAAAATGTAGTGCAGGAGCTGAAATCTGAACTCAATGAGCGTGATCAAATGTTACTGGCCAATGATTTGGAGATAGCGAATCTTCCGGAGAGCAGAGGTGAGAACCCGCTGCATGTGGTCACCTTGATTGCTGCCAAGTTGGGTGCGGCCTTGGATGAGCGGGACATCGTATGCGCCGAGAGGGTGGGTCCGAAGGTACCGCAGGGCAGTGACCGCGGGAATGTGACGTCTAGGCGCCCTCGCCCTCTCGTGGTAAGGCTTACACGCCGATCAGTGCGAGACGACCTACTTAAAAATATGCGTGTGCGACGCGGGGCAAACACTGCGGACTTCGGACTAGGGGAGACCCCCGTCCCATTCTTCATGAACGAGCGTCTGACTAAATACAACCGGCAGCTCTTCTTCAAGGTACGCGAAGCGCGCAAAAGGCTGCAGTGGAGATTTGTCTGGATTAGGAACGGGCGTATTCTTGTGAGGCAGGATGAGGGCAAGCCCACCTTTACCATACAAAGTGAAGCCGACATAGGGCGGGTTTTTGGCGCTGGACACAATTCAACCGGTCAGGCTTCAGAAGCATAGTATGTGAAGTAAAACATATAGCATCACTTGTATTGCATAGGTATTTAGTTGTAAGATCTATAGTAGGTAGTAGAACAAATAACATTGTAATCCAATATTGTTTCGTATCACACTCACTGCTTATAATATCACTTGAAGTACTGATTATGATACTTTGTATAATGTATTATTGTAGGTTGGTATTAATTACAATTAACCATAATGTAATATATTGTGGGTACCTCAGTCTGTTAGAAATCGGTCGCGCGCAGTTAAGCTTACTAAAATGTAACTATAACGTAAACAAATGTTCTCGTGTCGCGCGGCGTCGTGTGCCTGCGGGCCCGCTTCGTCGTCGCCGTCGGTGGGGAGTGTGTGCATTGATGAGTCATATGGTGCGGCGGCCGAGCTATGCTGTCCTTATCTATGCTGTCCTTATCTATGTACAGTTATGTTTTTGTTGTGTAGATTCGCAGCTCTCGTTGGCACCAGTTTTGTGTCTGTTTTTTACTGCGTATCTCGGATCATTTTCATTTGTGTGTGTGTCATTAACATTATACAATTTTATGTGCGTAAACTATGGGTATATGTATACCTTTTTTTTTTTTTTTTTTTTTATACAGGACACGTCAATTTGACTTCACCTCGCCTGATGTTAAGCTAAAGGCAAAGTCTCGGAAAGAGGGTCACCATCGTAAACATTTACCATGTTAACAGTGGTGGCACTCAGCTTGACGGCCTCATTAGATGCCTTTTCACGCCCCGCTTAAAGGACCCGGGACTGTAGGAAGAAGGAAACACGTGAGCTGGCAGGGAATTCCAGGTCTTAGTGGTGCGGCATAGGAATGAATCACTGAAACGCTTGGTTCTAGCAGGTATACTCCGCACCGTAAATGGATGACATCTTAGCCCTGCACGTGTCGTCAAGTGAAGGAAAGGGGAGGGTGGGACTAATTGGAAGAGCTCGTCAGAACATTCACCATGGTAGAGACGGTAGAAAACTGCCAAAGACGCAACATCTCTACGCATCTGCAAAGGCCCCAATAATGCGGACCGCACGTCGCTGCAACCTGTCGAGAGCATCTAATAAGTACTTTGCGGAGCCGTCCCAGAGATGTGAGCAGTATTCCACGCAGGAACGAATTTGGGTCTTGTATAGAAGACACCGCTGCTCCGGCGTGAAAAAACGTCTCACTCTGTTCAGGACTCCGAGTTTACGCGAGGCTGATTTGATGATACTCTCGATATAGTTTTTGTTATTCAGTTTGCAGCGAACATCCATACCGAGGATAGTGAGGTGATCCTGCAGTGGCAGTGGTGTGCTCTGAAGAGTGGGAAGGGGCAGGAAAGGAGATACCTTTGCTGTAAACGCACATGCCTGGGTCTTCTTGGCATTGAACTCGACCAGGTTCCTAGCGCCCCATTGAGAAATGTGGTCCAGGATCCGGTCCAACTCTGTGACAAGAAGCTGCCTTTTTTCCGCGATATCAGACTGCTTGGCCGCAGGATGTGCGTAATAACTCCCGTGTAAGGTGCTGTCGTCTGCATAGCAGTGAATGTTTCCGTTACAGAGCATGTCATTGATATGCAGAAGAAAGAGAGTGGGAGATAAAACGGAACCCTGCGGCACGCCAGCATTTACCTGCAAGAACTCCGAAGCTCGTCCATCACAAAGGACGCGAATACGGCGCCCCTGCAGGAAGCTTGCAACCCAGTTACACAGTCTAGGAGGCAGGCCGAAGGCTGGTAGCTTGGAAAGAAGCGATTTGTGCCATACCCTATCGAAAGCTTTGGCGATGTCAAGACTAATTGCCAGTGACTCACCGTGCTTCTCCATAGCCTCACCCCAAAGGTGGGTCATGTACGCCAGAAGATCACCCGTTGACCGTTTCGGTCTGAAACCGTATTGCCGGTCATATATCTGAACTGTATAAACGTGGGTGTTAAAAGTAGTTTCTACGGTATAATTAGCAATTACTAACAAATTCTTTAGCGTCGGATTGTATAACCCAGGGTCTTTGGGTAAAAACCACACCACTATTTTAGCGACAATAGACCGTCATCAGGTAGACCTGCTGGCTATAAATGAGACATGGCTTAAGCGGGGGGAAGAAGGTCGCGCACCAATCGCGCCAGGATATCGGTTGCGGCATACCCCATGTCCCAACGGGATCGCTAGTAAAGGTGGGGGGGGTGGTTTTTACTGCAGGAACGGCCTGCATGTAAAGGTCTGTGTCCACCCTGTGCACCCGACTGTTGAACAGATGTGGGTCAAAGTTAAGATAAATCATAACAAAATTATAGTGGGCACGGGCTACAATCCTCCTACGGGCAACGTACGACAGTTTCTAGATGCAATGACGGACTCCATAGGTTCCTTCTCTGACTACGATTACATTGTTCTTGATTCTGTTGGGAAGGTGCACGGACATGCATTTGTAGGATGTGAGATGTTGTTCCGCAAGCCAAGAATTCCACCTAAGGTAATAAATTGTCGACCGTTCCCGGATATTGACATAGATAGGTTCAACGTGGACGTCGGGTCTTTTAAGTGGAACCATATACTGGGCCTGGAGGATGTTGATGACATGGTGCAAGACTACACCAAACTAATAAATTATTTATTTGATTTACACGCTCCGATAAAAAGAAGAATCATAAGGGATCGACCAACCCCTTGGCTAACCAGCAATGTAAAGTTTATGATCGGCTTGAGGGATGCAGCACTGAAACGAGCTAGGATATCTAAGCTTGAGCCACATAAAATCTATTACAAAGAGCTGAAGAAACAAGTTGACATAGCCGTGAATAGTGAAAAGAGGTGTTACTTTAGGCTCCAAATTGATAATAACATCAAGGATCCTAAAACTCTGTGGAAAAATATAAAAACAAACTTGAATCCGCACAAGCGCCTGGATCTTCCCGCGCACCTGAATGACCCCAACGCAATTAATCAGCATTTCCTAAATGTCCCTGGCGATGCAAACGTCCCATTGTCTACACTTACTTTCTACGAATACAATAGGTTCAGTGACTTTACTTTCGGGCTGTCGACTGTTGACTCATCAGCGGTACTCAAAATATTAAAGGAGCTTAAATCAAATGCTGTGGGAGTCGACGGCATATCACTGAAAATGATACTTTTGCTGATTCCTGAAACTCTAAATGTACTCACTGCTATTATGAATAAATCAATCTCGACGTCTAAATTTCCCACCAGCTGGAAAACTGCTATAATTAAGCCCATCCCTAAAAATAATGCAGTACTCGGTTATAAGGATCTACGCCCGATTAGCATTTTGACTTGTTTGTCAAAAGTTTTAGAGAAGGTGGTTGCATCACAGCTTAGGCACTACATGGAAACGCGAAACATTTTAGCAGATGTGCAGTCGGGTTTTAGAAGGAATCGGGGCACGGCTACAGCCTTGTTGGACGTTACGGACAATATTCTTTCAGTTCGGGACCAGGGCAAAGCGACGGTTTTGGTCTTGTTGGACTTCTCTAGGGCTTTTGACGGGCTTAACGTTTCTCTTCTGCTCTCTAAATTAGCTTATTATGGGTTTGACAGTGAAACAGTGCAGTGGTTTCATTCCTATCTAACTGGCCGGGCCCAGTTTGTAGAGACCCAAAACAGTGATGGATCTACACTGAATTCAACGTTGGCAGCAGTGGGTAGGGGTGTACCACAGGGATCGGTTTTGGGACCCCTGCTGTTCATACTCTATATTGCGGACATAGCTCAAGTCATAAAGCACTGCAGATTTCATATATACGCGGATGACGTCCAGATTTATTTCTCTTTTGCGGCTAATGAAACTCAGGAAGCCGTGGCAAAGGTAAATGAGGACTTGAGCAGTATCTGTCGATGGGCCCGTCAGAATACACTCGTGCTGAAAGGGAATAAGACCAAGTACCTAATACTTGGCTCACAATGTCAAATTCTACATATAAATAATCAAAATCCCGTAATAAATGTCGATAACACTCCTACTGAGCGAGTATATGAAGCTAGGAACTTGGGCTTGCTGATGGATAACACTCTGAGGTTCGAACGGCATATTGCAGATTGCGTGAGAAGCTGTTTTTATAGGCTAAAGCTACTTTATAGAATACGTAGCTTCCTCAGTATTGAGCTACGTGAGAAGTTGGTTGACACCCTGGTACTGTCCAAATTTAACTACATGGACGTGGTCTATGGCCCACGACTACTAGCGAAAACGGCCAATTTGGTTCAAAGGGTGCAAAATGCATGCGCGCGCTTCTGTTATAATATACCACCAAGGAGCCACGTGACGCCATTTCTGAATAATAACAATAAGCTGAAAATGAAGTTAAGGAGGGAATTACATCTGGCAACACTTCTTTTTGGTATTGTCAAGACAGGAAAACCTTTATACCTATACTCGAAACTGAAATGGCTCAATGAAAATAGTAGGTATCTGACAAGAGGGTCGCATGTAAACCTGCATGTACCAAAACATAGAACTGCGACGTTTCAGGGCAGCTTCAGATATCGGGCTAGTAAAATATGGAATAATATTCCTCCGCCTCTTAGAAGGCTATCAGGTGTACATGGCTTCCGATTAAGGTACAGAAATATCCTACTTAATGCCCAGAAATCAAGTCTGTAATTGGACTCTTGACTGCGCGTTTTTAGATTCTGGCTGTCTGAATTGTTATTGTTATTATTTATTATTATTTTGCTAAATATTGTAATCATTGCTAAATATTGCTAAATATGTACTTATTTATAGTAACATAATGACTAAATGAAATAATTTCACACGTTTAAACATAAAATTGTAAGGTAGGTAAATCGGCAATCGGAAAACTACTGAAAAATATTTAATTGTAGTTTAAAAATATCCAAAAATTGTGTAAATGTGCTGTTTATATGTGACTGATGTGTAATACACCCAACATGATCTGAATTTATAGGTTTGTAATGTCAGCGGGCATACCTATGTACTTCTTGTGTGCATAATGCCTTCGTGAGTAATGTATAATAAGAGTGATAAATGTAGGTACATCAAGTTACCTGGCTGGGCTGGGCTACGGTTGAAAACCAGCGCTGCAGATTGTACCCAATCTGTAGCATTTAGCTGAACTGTGGCCATTTAGACACACACTCCACACCGACCGACATTTATGTAAATGACACACCTGTTTATGTAGGCGTAGGTTGTTATACGTAAAGTTATGTATAACGTCGCAGGGATCGCGTGGATTCAGACGGGTCGGCACTGGCATTCTTCCTTCCTTGTCATGCGGCCTGCGTGGAGCCGCGTCGCTTGGCACTCAGCGGTTCGTGGCCTAGAATTGAAATTAGCACTTAAGTAAAAGTAGGTACAGACCATATAAAAAAAAACAAATGGAAATGACACTCACCCTCAGGGAATGGCCATTAAACTTGCTGATGTGGCCGGCGGCGCCGTGGTTTCACTGTATGGCTGGTGGCAGGTGTGGCGGATGTAGGTGCTAGTACCTATTGTTGTGGCTGGGCCAGCGATTCCGTGAACTTAGCAATGCTTCCATCGGTCGTCACTTCAAAATTGTTGAATTCTGCCCAATTCACGGGGTCGTTGGGTCATCTGGGTGTAGTTAGGTGCTATGCAGACGCATGGTACCTGCCTATGCCTGTCGTACGCGCTCTGCCTGCGCCCGCGATGGCTCGATCTGTGATTTGTGGCGCGTGCGTCCCGTGGGTATAATCGGGCGACTGATCACAATTGAAGTGATGAGTCATGGCGGCGCGTAGCGAACTGTACGCGTTTTATCAATATTATTGTATGTTTTATTTTGTATTTTTGTGGGTGTTATTTCTTATATTGTATTTATGTGTGTGTGTGTGTGTGTGTTTAATAAACGCATTTTCTTTCTTTCTTTCTTTCAAAACAATTTACGTCACCTATCTGCGCTTAGGATACCAAGATGTGTCTTACCTAGCAAATTGACTAACGTTGAGATACATTGTTTTACAGATGCGTCTCAAAAGGCTTATGTCACTTGTAACATAACATAACATAAACTCACACCTGTATTCCCCGAAAGGGTAGGCAGAGGTGCTAGCACCCACATTTCGCCAGTTTATGTTTAGGTCCCAATGTAATAGGTGGCGAGCCTATTGCCATTAACCGGGCACTTATAAACCTGCGATAAATACACACATAACTTCGAAAAGCATCGAAAAGTCATTGGTGTGTGCCATGGTAAACCTGGGATCGAACCCGAGACCTCGTCTCAGCAGTCCATTACCCATACCACTAGGCTACCACTAGCTTCACTTGTATTTATATTAAATCAGATGATCAGGTAAATCTCTTGTGTGCAAAGGCAAGGGTTGCTCCGATAAAACCCGAGGCAACTATACCTCGTTTAGAGTTACTGGGGGCCCTTAATGGTGCCAGATTATATTCCAAAGTCGTGACGTCATTTAAAGGAATTGTTTCAAGGTCATTCTTCTGGTCAGATTCTACTATAGTCCTCGGTTGGCTCAAAACTCCGCCTAAAACGCTCAAAACTTACGTGTGTAATAGGATAGAGGAAATTCGCCAGTTGACCGACGAATCTTCGTGGCGACACGTACCCACTGAATCGAATCCAGCGGACTTAGCTTCTAGAGGAGTGTCTCCACAACAATTGTACGATAGTTCCATTTGGTGGCAGGGACCTTCCTTTCTCACAAAGCCGGAAAATATGTGGCCTGCTAGTCCGTTAAAGGGCGTTGAATTACCTGAAACAAAGGTTAGTCTTATGACACAAAGTTCTGATCATGTTGGCATAGTTCCGTTCGACAAATATTCCAAGTTTTATAACTTGCAAAGGATATTTGCTTATGTTCTGAGATTTATTAAAAATTGTAAATCCAAAGAGATTGATAAGAGGAAGGGTAATTTATCTAGTATTGAACTTCATGCTTCGTTAATGTTCCTTGCTGCGGAGTCACAAAGAGATTCATTTGCTACTGATATTGGCGCGTTATCTAAGCATAAACAATTAAATTCAAAATCAAATATCTTACCTTTGAATCCATTCTTGTATAAAGATGGTGTGCTTCGTGTTGGCGGGCGCATCCAGAATGCTTTGCATTGTCCTTACGATAAAGTTCATCCTGTTTTATTGGACAGAAAACATCCGTTTACTAAATTATTATTTGTTCATGAGCATATACGGTTGCTTCATTGTGGCCCTCAGCAATTGCTTTATGCTATACGCGACCGCTTCTGGCCAATTGGTGGCAAAAGGTTAAGTACTAAGATTGTCAATGATTGTTTGAAATGTAAAAGATTTAAAGCTAAACCGTGCCAACCATTAATGGGTAACTTACCATCACCTCGTGTTAATCCAGCTCCACCATTTGAGACTTGTGGTGCCGACTTTGCCAGACCTTTTTTAATATCCAGTCGTAAAGGACGCGGAGCTAAAACGACGAAATGCTATTTATGTATTTTTATATGTCTTTGCACTAAGGCTGTCCATCTTGAGGTCGTTAGTGACTTGACCACTAATGCATTTATATTATGTCTGCGTAGATTAATAGCTCGTCGTGGAAAGCCACGCACTATCTATTGCGATAATGGTTCGAATTTCGTAGGAGCAAGCAATGAGTTAGGCAGATTACTGAAATCATGCGTTAGCGTTGTCGGCGATTTCGCGTGTGCCGAAGCTATTGATTTTAAATTCTCACCTGCTTACGCGCCAAATTTTGGTGGGATCTGGGAGGCTGGCGTAAAAGCAGCCAAATTTCATTTGAAGCGAGTTGCGGGAAGTAGTAGCTTAACCTTTGAGGAATTATCTACACTTTTTTGTCAAATTGAGGCGTTACTTAATTCTAGTCCGTTGACACCTATGTCTACGGACCCGTCTGATATGACACCCTTATCACCAGGTCACTTCCTTATTGGTCGTCCATTGACTGCGCTACCTTCTCCGGTGAGCGAGGAAGTCAGCATCAACAGATATCAACTGATTGAACGTCTCCGTCAACATTTCTGGCATCGCTGGAAGAAAGAATTTTTACCTTCAACAACGCGTCAAATGGCGAACGACGAGCAAAGCTGTCAAGATTGGCGACCTCGTCGTTGTTATTGACGATCAGCTTCCACCGATGAACTGGCTTCTGGGGTGAATTCATAAGTTTTATCCCGGTCAAGACAACATCGTCAGAGCTGTCGACATTTATACGAAGAAAGGCATCATCAAGAGAGCTCTTTCTAAAGTTTGTGCTCTTTATGGAAATTCCCATGAGCCTCTTGAAAGCAGTTCTTTCAAGGGGGGGGAGGATGTTAAGAGCTCCACCAATGATGAGGACTACGGAGGGGGCGGAGAGACGCGCAGGTAGCACAGCGGCCTTCGGCACCCCGCTCCCCACACTCAGACATCTCGGCTAGACAACGGCTAGTGCGCCGCTCAATCAATTTAATTATTGTATTGTTTAGTAATAAATCCTTTGTACCAGCATTTATAGTTTATTTGAGTAATCAACGCCAAACTTAACAGTAATGATTCTTATTATTTCCTGAGTGTCGGTATCTAACAAAACCAAAGAATTCACTGGAGTCTTAGTAGGTCGATATCTTGTATTATTACAGCGTTTACATGATTTTTGAAAGTTTTCAGCTAAGTTTTTACCAACGTTTATAAAGAACTCATTGATACGGTCTATGGTGTTATGTGGATTTTCGGCTGGAAACAGCAGCTCGAGTAGTTGGTCAGGTGGTTTCGT
This sequence comes from Eilema sororculum, assembly GCA_914829495.1. Lineage (NCBI taxonomy): Eukaryota > Metazoa > Arthropoda > Insecta > Lepidoptera > Erebidae > Eilema > Eilema sororculum. The sequence goes on from OU618536.1 coordinate 23,926,776, forward strand.
TCTAAATGTATTTGTTTTTTAGAACTTCCAGATAAGCTTACTGTTATTGCCTGCTTTTTGTAGCTCCTTTCTCTCAAACTGATATTTCAACTTTTTAAGGAGGTTGTTGCAAAAGTTTCTATATCTTTTATAAGTAACAGCAAGTATTTCAATATTAGGCGTTAGTTTTAGTTTAAGATGTAAGCTATCCCTATGTCTTATGCACCGAACAAGCCCAGGCTTAATCCATGGTTTAATATTCTTATATTTCCTAGGTACTCTTTTTGTTTGTGTATTTTGTTGTATGGCTGATTGCAGAGAATGAGTAAAGTAATTCAGTGAAGTATTTGGATTGTTTGAGTTGAAAATTGGGTCGAAATTAACCTTACGTAGGTCATATTCGAGGTAAGACATATTCACTGTTGTTATCAATGATATTTTATACAAGATATGTTACGTTCACAGTAACTGACTCCTCAAATCTGATCAAGCAATGTGTCAGTGCAGAATAGTTGACAATTAGCGTTAAAGTAGTATGAAAGATGGGATAAGCACGTGAGTAAAAAAGATAGCTATAATTCGGAATGATTCGGACTGCAATCGTCTCGTTCGTTCCAGTATGGCTTTTTAGCATCATAGATTATGATTTTGTTAAACAGAAGGGGTATTTCTTTGGTAGGCAAGAAATGAAATTCGATGAAAAAATAATACGTCATTATTTACTTCGGAAAATGATAACAATTAAAAAAGATGATAAAGAAACTTCTCGAAAATAAAACCATAGTGACGCAATGACGTTATAATAAAAAATTAAACGCCTTCAAATGAATTTAATTTATTTCTTTTCTGCCTCTTAGAAAGTTTTTTATATCGGGATTATTTTTATGAGCAGAATGAAGCCGAAAATATACCACATATTTGTCAATTATTTATATTCTTCCTCAGCAATGTTCGACCTTATTTCGAAGTATATCTCTCAGTGGCTTCAAAGTGATTGCTACAAATTCTGCTGCTTTTTGAAGGTGTCCAGTCAAACTCATTTCGTTGTTCCCTAACAATTGCAATCCACTCTTGAAGTCGAACTTCATTAGTCGGAAACCTTAAAAAAAAGTTAGGCTATTACAATTATTTAAAGGATAACAAATAAACAAAAAAAAATTTTGTCACTGAATTTAAAATAACAAATACAACTGAACAACATGTCAATTATTATTTTGTATCTAGGCAGTAAAGTGAAAATTAACCTATGTCGCGTCTGTACTGATAATCTATGCAAGTAGTGTTGTTGTGTCCTTGTCGTACCTAGATCAAAAAGTGTTTCTATCTTTTTTCTCTGCCGCCATTATTTTAAAAATATTATTAAACCATGATATTTTCTGAAGTTTACGCGAATGTCACTCATTGAAATAAAACCACTTTTTACGGATTCTATCGCGATATATTTGTTATTGTTACTTTTTAACCCGGATTATATATGGAAGCCTTCGACGCCCCTTGCAGACGGCCGCCTTCACGCCACGGATTTACAAACGGTACGTAGATGACATCTTCACAATTATTGGGTAGTATTATACTACCAACAGATAGTGTAAATACATTCCTGAACCATCTTAATTCCATTAATAACAACATTCAATTCACTATGGAATCAGAGGCAAATAATTCATTAGCTTTCCTAGATGTTCTTGTTATCAGAAATCCTAATAATACCTTGAGCCACACTGTGTATAGGAAAAAGACTCATACTGATAGGTACCTAAACGGTGAATCTCACCAACACCCTAAACAGTTAGCTACCGTAGCAATGTCTTTGTTTCAGAGAGCCCGTGGGATCTGTGACAAGAAATACCTGAACGCTGAGCTTCAACATGTCAAGCAAGTACTGCAAGACAACAAGCTCAAACCACCGCGCCTGAGTTACAGATCCCGAGAAAAACCAGCCACGGTCAAACGCCAGCCTGCTGTACTACCGTATGTACGAGGGGTCATTGACAAGATTGGCTACATCTTGAAGCGAGCTTCAATCAACACATACTACAAGCCGCCAACGAAGATAAGTCACTTTTTACCATCTGTCAAGTGCCAACTACCTCTACAAGATGCAGGGGTCTACAAAATAGACTGTGACTGTGGGCTCTCATATATTGGTCAAACCAAGCGAAGCATTGGCACTCGGGTCAAAGAACACATAGCTGACATAAAACACCAACGCTCAACAAAGTCAGCTGTATGTGAACACGCGCAAAAAGACACCAACCATTACCTAAGGTTTGATAAACCACAGATACTCGCCAAAGAACACCGATATATTCCTAGAATGATCCGCGAGGCTATAGAAATTAAAAAACACCCAAATTTTAATAGAGAGGATGGATGGACCGTACCACCAGCTTGGGACCCAGTCATCCACTTAATCAAACCCAGTAAGCAGCAAAATCTCATTCTGCGTAAATACGAACACCAATAATTCACCATGATTCGGGTATTTTGAGATAACTTATACTTCAAACTATGTGACAAGTACCATCGTGAGTCACACCGCGAAAATGGCTGCTGTAAAGCAGCCGAAACGTCGGGTTAAAAAGTAACAATAACAAATATATCGCGATAGAATCCGTAAAAAGTGGTTTTATTTCAATATTATTAAACCAATTTTGATGAAATACCAGTGTATTTCATTATTATCGGTAATATTATATGTACTTACATGTGATTGGAGATCCCTCGTGTTTTATTAATTTAATATCGTAATTTGTACACTTTTTAAGAAACACGATGGCATTTTTGTTGCAATTTTACTATGCGGTTACATACGTGACAACTCGGCGTTTGCCAGACATATACTAAATGCGATACGTCCCAATTGGGACGTTTTCGCGTCTTCACCAGGCGCACTTTAATAACATATCTGCCTCTTTTTATATGTAATATCATTGGTTGTTATGTTATGTGTGCATTTTTGCCTAGGTAAACACGTTTGCATCGCCAGCAAAATAGCTACATGGTCAGTTAGCCAGGAGTTAGTTACTAAGGTCTTGGTCGATAATTTGGATTTTATAAGGATGTCCAGGTCCATGCATGAACCGGTTTGGAATGTCATGAAACTATGAGTAGGTAATAGGCCGTGGGCTGAACACATGTTAAGGTATCGGTGCGCATTTTGGTCTGCGTGCTCAGGAACGATATCTATGTTTATGTCACCTATGATGATAATATTTTTTGTTGAAGATAGATGTTTTAGTATTCTATTTAGAGCATCTAAAAACATTTATATACTTTGTGAAGGAGGGCGATATATCGCAAGAATTGCTGTATCAGGTTGAGGTTTAACTATTAGGCAGTTGCTGCCATCTAGTAGTGGTTCCTCAATGGTACAGATAAGATCTCGTTTAATAAAGACTGCAAGACCATCATTCTGGTTGATGTAATTGGTCGAGGTATGGGACAGGTATCCAGGTAAGGCGGGCATATTTTGAGCGTAATCTGGGAGCCAGCATTAAGTTAGTATAATTATATCACAGCTTATGTTAATATCGTGCAGTAATACTTCCAGTGCGTTCATATTTTGGTTAATGCTACGAATATTTTGGGTTAGTAAAGTTAGCTTGTTACCCGAAGATAGAATTTTTTCTTACAGTCCATAGCAAAGTAAATATATGTTTCTGACACGGAAAAGTTGTCTAGATCATCTAATAGCTGATTACATGTCATAATAATAATAATTGGTGCAAAATAAAATATAAAAACTACTTTTAGTGTGCTAAAAGTAAAGGTTGTTTTTTTTTATCGTGCGATAAATCCCCACGGATACCACCCCCACGGAGCCGGTGGAGGTGGTTATTTCGGACTCGAACCGACTAAAACGCACGCCATCTTGGGTCCTTGGTTGCCGGAGGTGAGATTGCCAAAAGCATATCTCTCGCACCCCGGCAGACCCAGGACCATTTCTTTCGAGATGGCCCCCTTTGGGTTGTGGGGACCACAGGGTCCCCATCTATCATCGGCCACGGTTATGGGGAGGCGCACTTGGCGCCGCCGCCGCGGCCTGCTTCTGCTAGGGTGACAGGCGGCTCCCCCGGTAACCCCCAGGCCAGCGCTCATGGAGGACGGAGGTTTTTCTGCGACCTCCGACGTCCGGTTCGCCTTCACTCTGCGCGGGCTTCCCCGGCCCGAAGTCTAGTCCGGACCCGACCGGCCACCGCCTTCTCGAGCATTACTTGCTCGCAGAAGGAGGCAGCCGCACCCCAAGCGTTCGCGCATCGTACCATCGTTGTGAGCAATGTGGCGAGTGTGAGGACTCCCACCCCCAGAACCGCCACTAGGACCCGCCTCGGCGAGTCCCACGCCGGGCACTCGGTCAGCGTGTGCAGCTCTGTGTCCTCGCTCGCATCACAGTGATGGCACTCGGACGTTGGCTCCTTCCGGATCCGACACAGGTAACTCCCGAAACACCCGTGTCCGGTAATCACCTGCGTCAGCCACTCCTCCATGATGGGTCTTACCGCCGCTATTACGGCGTGCCCTGCGCTTGGTCGCCCAAGTCGTAGCTCCCATTCTGCTACCATGTCCCTGTGGAGCTCAGACCTCACGGCCCGAATTTCTTCGGGCTCGGGTTCCCATCCCTGCTCCCGCGCCTCCTTTCGGTACAAATATAGCATCGAAAGGGCCCTCGCATCCAGGTTCCACGGTAGGGATCCGGCAAGGAGACTCGCCGCCTCCAGGGATATCGTGCGGTACCCCCTGATGGCCCTGCTGGCCATTGCACGCTGCGGACCATGCAGCAGACGTGCATTATGGACCGTCAGGGTCTCCGCCCATATTGGGCACCCATATGACAGCCTCTGTGGTGTGGTGGTAGTGCACGCGACTGCCACGCAAGGAGGCGCGGGTTCGATTCCCGCTCAGTGCAAATATTTGTATGCATGAATATGGCTATTTGCATTGGTCTGGGTGTTTCTATGTATAATATGTATGTATTTACAAAAAAAAATAAAAAGTATATAAGTATGTTTATCCGTATTCTAGATTCCATAACACAAGCTATAAAAGCTTACCATGGGTCTAGATAGCGTTGTGTAGAATGTTGTGGAATATTTATTATTATTATTATTTATATAGGGCCATGGACCGCACGACTCCCGCGTAGAGTCTCCTACAGGAGTCATCCGGCCCCCTCATGTTGGGCAGCAGCCGCCCCAGAGCGGCAGCTGTGTCCATCAATTTGGGGGCCAGTCTTCGGAGATGCTCCCCGAAGTTCCACCGGCCGTCAAGCACGAGCCCCAGATATTTCATCTGGGGCTTGATGCCGATGGAAATGTCTCCCACTGGCACACACAGGCTGGAATCCTCCGGTGGCACGCGCCGAGGCCCATGAAAGAACATGGCCTCGGTTTTATGCAGAGCCACCTCAAGGCCCAGCCGCCGGATCCACTCCACGACTTGGGCAACCGCGGTCGTGGCCTTCAGGGTCGCTTCGCGGTATGTAGCCCCGCACGCCGTCACCAGCGTGTCGTCCGCATAACACGTGACGGCAGCACCGTCCGCGAGCTCACCGCGAAGCACCCAGTCGTAACCGATGTTACACACCAAAGGGGGCCACAGTAGCGGTTCCAGGACTGATCCCTGCGGAACACCGCACGACATCTCTTGCCGACCGAGCCCGGTCGCACTTTGGTAGACGACTGAAAGTAAAGGTTGTTGGTGACGCTCTTAGGCGCCTTCATAGTCTATAGAGTTGATATAACTAGCTTCGGTATATTTGCGTGCTGGGCAACTCTCATCACCTGTTTGATGGTCACATTTCCTGTTGAAACGTTTACACGTCGCGCACACTGGGGGAGAAGATGAAGATGAATTGAGGGAAACACTCATATCAATATTTTCTAAAGATTTTGATCTTGATGCTGGTTTTCTTATAGTTACATTGCATTCTGAATCCATTTTAACACTCTTTGCTGTCGTTGCGGTACAAAGTTGGAAAATAATTCAATTGATAAAATAAATTCCTGTCAATTAAGTGTGGTTTAATTACTATTGGTCAATTTCAATTTTTGTCTTGCTCAATTTTGTTTTGTTGACTTCATGTGTAGCTCAGGGGGCCTACCACAACCGTTTACAAAACAGTCTTATTGCAGGAGAGTTTTGTGTCAAGCTTGAAGTAATCTTGCTTAAATTCGTACCACAACCGTACATTGTGCATGTCATGTATTCCTGCTTAGTGCTTTTGTGACGTCAAATTAATTTTAGTTCATTCAATTCGTACCATGACGAGATTTTAGAGCAGTATTGTATTTAACATTATTGTTTTTATGTCAAATTTAGCCGTTTTAAAAAAGTTGCTAGGTAGCAACTTTTTTATTATTTTTTTGCAAAATACTGCTCAAAAAATCATTTTCGTAACCCAAAAAGCAAGTAAACCGTATTTATATACATTAACTCAAACAAGAAATGGTCAAGCTGACTATTATAACGGTTTAAAAGTACTTTTTATTGTGTTCCACGGATACCTCCCTGTTTGGCCAACACGGCCATTATATCTAACTCAAACCGACTAAAACCGCACGCAGTTTCAATTAGGTGGATCAATAAGGCATTTTCGTCACCCACGCTCAGTCTTCTCCGGTTTTTAGCTAGCATGGTGCCCAGTGAGAAGACTCGCATCCCGGGAAACGCCTATAATTACAAGTATAAATTGTATAGAAGAATGCATAGATATTGCTTAGATATTAAGCAAACAAATACAATTCTAAAAATTACAAGTATTTTACTTCAAAGTAAAAACTTCTTTTTAAAAATCCTTGTTGAATAAAAAAACTCTATGGTCTTCTAAAAAAGAAATCACTGACATTAGGCGTAGGGCTTGACTCCAGGGAAGATTTTAGTATCCGGTGATTTTTCTCTAGGTTTAATAAATCTTCGAAAAGCCTCCGGACATTCTTCGATTATGCGGAAGTATATTTAGTCAGTTTCGTAATTTTTTTAAGTACCTACCCATTTGAGACATTGTATTACTATTATTATCATAATCCTCTTATTAAAACATTATGAAAACGTCCAATTTGTACACTAATGAAATCAACTTACTACCGAATTTGTGCCCGGAATACGGCAATAGGTGGACCGACCGAATGCAATGATTGATGAAATGTGGGTGTTGATAAAACACTCCGGGAATATAGGCGTGATTATATGTATATATTACCTACTTTTTAATAAATGCACGAACATCTATACATCATATACTTCTATAAAATCGTATCGCTATGGAATCGAATCATATAATCAAAAATATATAGTAAAATAGTGTTCATGAAAAAAGGCGAATATTTAACTCTATATAAAATTTCCGGAGTTTTTGAGAAAGAAAACCGGTTGTTCGCAAAAATGTCCAGAGGTGCTCCGGTCTTTTTGTCTCCGGAGTACAGCCCTAATGCGAATGAATTATTGTAAGGAATACATAACTCTTTCTAAATAGTTCATTCATTTCCGTCAATAAGCAGGAATAAAATAAAACAGTATTGTACGCTCATGGTACGAATTTGAGTAAGGTTATTTTTGTGCCTGCAACAAGCCTGCAAACAAGGAAAAGAGAGATCGCTGTACGTTCTGTCATACTGTGTAGCGCCATCTCTTTCTCACACAAAACGGAGCAACATTCACGTAATTTGTAAAACGTTTTTGATATAAATACTCTTTAAAATTGAAAGAAAAAAAAAAGAAAACTATCTGTCATCTGACATTAAAATAATTTTATTATGACATTTTATTTTACACCTACACCGCAAATAATATGTAAAGCCTTGTAAAGCCATTAATAATTTTATAGTTTTTAAATTGCCTGGGCATTTTGATCAAATCATGCAAATATTATCTATTTATATTTTATATGTACCATTTAAAGTGGTAGTAGAGCGGGGTTGTAACTTGTAAGCTGGGAGTCCGAAGCAACGAGCATCTACTATGTCAACTGCTTATGCTGAATGAAGAATATAATTATTATTATGTCGCTATCCGAAGCTGTGAAAGAGCTCTCCATCTAAGGCTACTGCTGAAAGACATGACAGCAGTGTTTAATGAATGTGAATGATTTTCAGTGATAACCAAGTGGCATTGAAGCTATGTGAAAATGCTCTATCCTAAGAAGCAAATTAAAACACATCGACCTAAGAAAGCACTTCTTTGTTATACAACGTGGAATAATTAGTGTGCGATACAAAGAATCTTCAAATGCCTCAACATCTAAACCTAAGTAAACGCAGGAGGAGTGTTGTTTTGAACCCTCTTTGTGACAAGCATGCAAACTTAAGAACAAAATACAATTCATTCATATTCAATGTCTTCATAACAATCGTGAATTTTGTATTGTAGGAACCTACTTATGTAAAAAATTATTTTCTACCGCAAATATAAAGCCGTAATAATTTTATATGTTTTTAATTGTCTGGGCATTCATGATTACATCATACAATTATAACAGGTGCAAGGGGTGCGAGGCAACGGGTCCTAGGGACAAGTTTTATTTCAGCACATCGATAGCACCGTTTCGAGTGCGATACGTATGACGGAGTGGCACCCGAATTAAGAATACTGCTTTTGAACTTGACGACATTCAAGGCTCTCGAGTCCCACGTTTAGATAGAGCTTTTTAGTGCATTCCACAATGGGACAGATTTTCATTACCTACCAATTTATTTTGGTTATACCTATTCAGTAGGTAATAGTCCACACTATAAAAAAGGCTTTGTCACAACAAAGAGTACATTTTTGTAAAATGCACACTGCACATCCTTTTGTCTTTTAGTTGGCTTCTATTATCTAGATCTCCGCGCCACCCGCTCTAATAGCTCAAATTCTAATTAAATAATGCTTGATACTCGCAGCTTGATAGATATTTACACTTAGCGGTCATCACCTCATCGACATCATTACAATCGACTCTCGCTCCGGATCGTTTTTGGTGCTGAGGCTGGCCATCGCAATCCAGCTTCGAAACGCGGCAAGTGTGATGGTGGAAGCAAGCGTACAAAGATGGTTATTCGATTAATATAGACACCATATTATTTATTTAGTAGATATTACATGGAATAATTTATAAAAGCAATTATATTTGTAAAATAGTTATTATTATAACTGGATCTTAATGCGGCCTTTCGAGCAACCGTTGAACTCTTGAAATAGCCATCATGCATGTTATTATTTGTGCGTGGTTGTTCACTCAGCTTATCCTATGGCTCTCGCTTCAGTTGCCTATAAAATTGTAATGCAATGAACACCTAGAAAAAAACAACTATGTTAAGAACATGATATATTTACGAAACTAATAGTGGTCAATCACACATTACAATACATTAGCGTGTACTTAATTCAATATAAATATGGGCTTACCTTAGTCTTTACAGAGAACTCTGTAGATAGGGATTTTCAACAGTATGGACTCTATTCATCACTCTGTGGGAGTCTCTTTCGCTTATTGAACCAATTTCATATTGGTAATGGAAAGGGTGTCATTTTTATCGCGACTGCATTCTATGACGATTTCGTGAATAAGCAATATTAGCATAGCTTTTAGAAGCTGATAAACTCCTCGAATATTGTTTTTTCAATCGTTGTTTGTAACTATTGACTTTATAAAGAATGTCATATTTGACGCTGAACGAACAAAAAGAACGAAAACTATGGGTGACGTCCCAAAACTGCTAATTTAAACAACATTATTGTAATATTGCTTTAAGAGGTCGTGGTACCAAAACACGAAGTAAGATTGAAATAATACTGCTTTAAGAGGTTGTGGTTGGCCCCCTGATCTTATCTCAAAATCAAATGCAGTCAATTTATCGATCCCAATTGTAGTCCAAAGCTATTCGATTATGGAAGCAATTTTTAATTTATTTCTATTTATTTTTATTTATAATAATTATTGAATATTATTATTATGTACATAATTGAAGTTTTCTAAGATAAATAAATTTTTAATGTCACTCTGTGTTAATGTCATACATTTATTTCTATTATTTCAAATAAGAAGTACCACTTGTTATTATTTTCCCTATTTTTGTTATATTTTAATTCTTATGGCAACACTGCAACTTGCAAAACCGCATAAAATTATCCTGTATATTGTCTTTGGTCACTAACTAATTTATTAATCATTCATTCATTGACAGCACATCACTATTATTGTCTTTGATATATTTTCTTGTCTATGGTCTTTGTTTTGGTCCAATGTTCAATTTTGTCGACAATTTGAATTGAGATTTTTTCAAACGGTTTTCCCGTATTGAGATTTAATATATATTCAGTCTTGATGTCACTTAATTGTAGCGTATTAGCACTAATAATGTTCTTTGAAGGTTCTTTGGTGTATTTTTCGGCTAGTAAGGCGTAAACACTGCCACTATAACATGTATTAACATAATTTTATGAAAACGTTGATGGATGATTATTTTGATTTCGGGGGTCAATCGTCCAATTGTCAAAAACCCAAAAGCTCGATTATGTCCAACTGTTACATTGAATCTTTGTTAAAATGATCCATTGTTTAAATGTGAAAGTGTTAAAATGTCCACATCTTAGTATTTACTAAAGTCAAATGCACATGATGTTATTACGTAAATTTGTCAATTTGATTAATTCTGAAAAAGTCTACAGAGAGGTTGACACTGGCCGCTTACTAATAGTAATTATTGATAGACTAAACTGGGAATAAATGGGACTGACTGGATGCGTAGGGCTGAGGATAGGAACCAAAGACGCGCATTAGGAGAGGCCTATGTCCAGCAGTGGACTGCAGTAGGCTAATTGATTGATACTTAGTCACTTCAATTTCATCTTATTTAGGTATTTGTTATAGCCCACGTGAAGTTGAAAACACAATGGCAGTCCTTTTTTGGTATATTAACAGTTGTACGTTCTGACCAGAAGGAATTATTACAATTGGACATTGTGTCACTTGACCCATATTGTAATCAAGGCGTTTAGACACATTCACGTTTTTAACATTTGAACATTTTGTGTCTTTGTCAATTTGTCACTAAAGTTTGAAGTTTGGACATAATGACAAGTAGACGTATTGACAGTTGGACGTATATTATCCGAATCCGACCGTAGCGTAGGCCCGTCACTGCTCTGAGTTTCTACAAACTGTGTCTGACCATTTAATTAGGAGTGAAACCACTGTATAGTATCACTATCAAACCCATAGTAGGCCAATTTGGAGAGCAAGAGGGAAACTTTAAGTCCAAAAGTCCAATAACACCAGAATAGTAGCTCTTCCCTGGTCCTGAGCTGCCAGTATATTATCAGTAACGTCTAAAATGGCAGTGGCTGTACCACGGCCCTTCCTAAAGCCCGACTGTACATCTGGTAATATACTTTGCGCTTCCAAGTAATCTCTAAGTTGAGACGCTACCACCCTCTCTAATATCTTTGACAAGCAGGGCAAGATACTTATTGGGCGCAGACTTATTCTTGGTGTCAAGAACATCGTTTATTTTAGGAATAGGTTTAATAATAGCATTTTTCCAACTCGTGGGGAATTTTGCCCCATAATAGACCCATTTATAATTGCAGTAACAACACTCAATGTTTCCGGAAGCAACATGGTTATCATTTGCAGTGATATATCGTCACTACCCACTGCGTTCGACTTAAGCTCCATTACAATTTTGAGAACAGCTGACGAGTCGACGGGCGTCAGTCTAAAAGTACTTTCACTAAACCTGTTGTACTCATAGAATGTTAGTGTAGACAACGTGACGTTTGTATCTCCAGGTACATTCAGAAAATGACTATTATTTCGATTAGGGTCATTTAGATGCGCAGGAAGTCCCGTAGACTTATGGGGGCTTATATTATTTTAAATATTCTTCCACAAGGTTTTAGGGTCCTTAATATTATTGTCTATTTGAAGCCTAAAGAAACACTTCTTTTCACTATTTACGGCTAGATCTACTTGTTTCTTAAGTTCCTTATAATAGATGATATGAGCCTCAAGTTTAGATTTCCTGGCTCGGTTCAATGCTGCGTCCCTAAGGCCAATCATAAACTTAATATTGCTAGTAAGCCAAGGGGTTGGACGGTCTCTTACAATTTTCCTCTTTAATGGAGCGTGCAGATCGAATATGTAATTAGTCAACATCGTATAGTCCTGTACAAGATCGTCAACATCCTCCAGTCTCAATAGACGATTCCACTTTAAAGAGCTCACGTTTACATTAAACTTATCCATATTGATATCCGATATATCTTGGGAGAGATTTTTGGTTTGCGGAATAATAGTTCACATACAATAAAAGCATGTCCATTGTAACAATAAATTTTATCTACTGTAATTTGATTACTACTAGCGCCACCTGTGGTGATCTCAGTGGGACTCACATCAGTTAGTCGGTGTAAGAACTTTTGTGCTAGCTAGCACAAGATGGCGTTCGATTTTTTCTTTTATGTTTCACTATATGAATTAGAAATACTCATAGCACCTAGATGGGAAAATTAATTGTTTAATTATAGGCTATCTTATTTAGGATAAAATTAAATTTCCTCAGTTAAATTAAACAGGTTCAAATTCCGCATGCTCAAAACCGGAATATTCAAGGGAAAAAAATGTGGGTATAGTCCAACTAATTTGAGATGATACTGTATTTTGTTTTGACTCATACTTGGCAGGGTAGTATTGAAGTTGTTCGGGTGTTCACCGGTGATGTGGTGTTTTTGATCGTCGTTTGTACTAATTTAATTAAAAAAAGGTTGTTCGAGAAGCGTCCATCGGAAGTAGTATAAAACTGAGGCCGCGGCTACATAGAAGATATTTTTACTTTCTGCATTGTGACTGGAACATTTGTATTGTTGTCGTCTTGGAAAATACTTTGTACTTAGTTAAATTCGTGTTGCCCATTTTTTGGTAAGTGATTTTACTTGTATTTATCAACATCCTTCTGCAATCTAGACGATTCTTAGTGTTATTTCGTTCTTAAGGTTTCTAGTTCGGGATTAGAGGACACCTTGGTCCTCAAAATCCATCTCAGCGTGTTCTGTGGTCGAGTTCCCAACCGCTGTCGGCGCAAGCCTGTAACCTCTGGGTCAGCCGGTGACTAGTCCGTCTGACACGTTCAGCGGTTACACCATATTCTTCACCTACGGAATCCATGGTCGTACTACGCACCCTCGCATTTGTGCAGACCACATCGATCAGCGTCTGACTGTGATCAGTAAGATGAGTTGCGTCCTGTACATACTGCGTCAACCCTGTGCAGTGCAAAAACGTTTTAAATTGACTGTATCTTGCCTCTGTATGCTTAAACAAGTTGATATTAAAATCCCCCAGTAAAACTATAACGTCATAATCAGAGAAAGAACCTATGAAGTCCGTTAACTCATCCAAAAACTGTTGTACGTTACCAGTGGGTGGGTTGTGTGCACAGGGTGGACACAAGTCTTTACTGCATGCCATTTCTGTGGTAAAAACCAACCCGAGGGGGGGTTGGGGGTTAAGCTAAAAGCAAAGTCTCGGAAAGAGGGTCACCATCGTAAACATTTACCATGTTAACAGTGATGGCACTCAGCTTGACGACCTCATTAGATGCCTTTTCACGCCCCGCTTAAAGGACCCGGGACTGTAGGAAGAAGGAAACACGTGAGCTGGCAGGGAATTCCGGGTCTTAGTGGTGCGGCATATGAATGAATCACTGAAACGCTTGGTTCTAGCAGGTATACTCTGCACCGTAAATGGATGACATCTTAGCCCTGCACGTGTCGTCCTGTGAAGGAAAGGGGAAGGTGGGACTAATTGGAAGAGCTCGTCAGAACATGGTGAATGTAGAGACGGTAGAAAACTGCCAAAGACGCAACATCTCTACGCATCGGCAAAGGCTCGAGGGTGTTCGTGACCTCAGGATCCCCAATAATGCGGACCGCACGTCGTCGCTGCAACCTGTCGAGAGCATCTAATAAGTCCTTGCGGAGCCGTCCCAGAGATGTGAGCAGTATTCCACGCAGGAACGAATTTGAGTCTTGTATAGAAGACACCGCTGCTCCGGCGTGAAAAAACGTCTCACTCTGTTCAGGACTCCGAGTTTACGCGAGGCTGATTTGATGATACTCTCGATATAGTTTTTGTTATTCAGTTTGCAGCGAACATCCATACCGAGATAGTTAGGTGATCCTGCAGTGGCAGTGGTGTGCTCTGAAGAGTGGGAAGGGGAAGAAAAGGAGATACCTTTGCTGTAAACGCACATGCCTGGGTCTTCTTGGCATTGAACTCGACCAGGTTCCTAGCGCCCCATTGAGAAATGTGGTCCAGGATCCGGTCCAGCTCTGTGACAAGAAGCTGCCTTTTTTCCGCGATATCAGACTGCTTGGCCGCAGGATGTGCGTAATAACTCCCGTATAAGGTGCTGTCGTCTGCATAGCAGTGAATATTTCCGTTACAGAGCATGTCATTGATATACAGAAGAAAGAGAGTGGGAGATAAGACGGAACCCTGCGGCACGCCAGCATTTACCTGCAAGAACTCCGAAGCTCGTCCATCACAAAGGACGCGAATACGGCGCCCCTGCAGGAAGCTTGCAACCCAGTTACACAGTCTAGGAGGCAGGCCGAAGGCTGGTAGCTTGGAAAGAAGCGATTTGTGCCATACCCTATCGAACGCTTTGGCGATGTCAAGACTAATTGCCAGTGACTCACCGTGCTTCTCCATAGCCTCACCCCAAAGGTGGGTCATGTACGCCAGAAGATCACCCGTTGACCGTTTCGGTCTGAAACCGTATTGCCGGTCACTAAGCAAGGAGTGATCCTCTAGGTGGCGCATGAGCTGTGTGTTAATTATGTCCTCGAACACCTTGCACAGCACTGAGGTGACGGCTATGGGTCGATAGTTGGCTGGGTCCGAGCGATCCCCCTTCTTGGGGATCGGCTGGACATTCGCCTCCTTCCAAGCCGAAGGCACTGTACCCGAGCTGTAGGACAGTCGGTACAGCCGCGTTAGCATAGGAGATAACTCCGCTGCACATTTTTTAAGTACAACCGCTGGAATACCATCAGGACCACTGGCTTTCCGGACATCGAGTGATTGCAGTACTGCACGGACATTGCGTTGCCTGATACGTATATCAGGCATTGCGTGGTCACCAGTGGGCATTGTCCGTGGTTGCATACCACAATCATCGACTCGGGAGTTGGCCGCGAAAAGATTGACCAGCAAATTTGCTTTCTCTTGCGGCTCATGGGCCAGAGATCCATCGGGATTGCTCAGCGGGGGCAGCGAGGGCTGGCAGAAGTTGGCTTGCACGGCTTTGGCCAGTTGCCAGTAGCCGCGGCTACCCGTGGGATGCGCCACTAGCTCTTGGCCCAGTCGTGCTATGCGCTGTGCATCCGCCCTGACGCATGCCCTCTTGCAGACCTTTGTGGCTCTGTTGTACGCTGCCTTGAAGTGACCCACGTTGGGATCGCGCGTGGCGCGTGCCCGCACCCAGGCGCGGTACGCAAACTGTTTATGCTCAACAGCCTCCGCGCACTCGCGCCCGAACCACGGACGCGCTCCGCGGACTCCGGTGACATCGGTGTATGGGATATAGTATTCCATACCTAGACCGATCTCACCGGCGACGACGACTGTAGCGCTCTCAGATGGGTTCTTACCCTCAAAGCAGCGTTCAACCCACGGGATGGACGCATAATAGTCGCGCAATCCATCCCAGTCCGGTGACGAGTAGTGCCATAGCCGCCTCTTCCCCTGCATGGGTCGTGGGGGCGCTACAATGGGCACGGTGGAGCGGACCAGACAGTGGTCGGAGTTAACTAAAGCAGCACTAACCGAGACACTGTACTGGTCCGGGTGACTCGTCAACAGAAGATCTAGCAGAGAGGGCTCTAGGCCGGACTCTCTTGGTATCCTCGTGGTTGGGGTTTCTGGGCCGGTAGGCGTTTATATTTTTAGAAATGATACACGGAGAAGATTTTGTACAGATCTATAATGGCGAGTGGAGTACAACCTCATCAATGACTTAAACTAAATAGAAGCGCCCGATAAAATTAACATATTAGGTACTAATATCCTATCTCTTCAAATGCAATCAGTGCATTTTAATCGGCGTTAACATTCCGGCGGCCGTAAAAACTTTATTTTTACCCAGATACTGGGAGGGGGCAAATCTTGCTAAACGAACGCCGAATAACTCCTGCTGATGTCCGTATGTCAGCTACCCGGGCGATGCCATCTGTCCCAGGATGCACAGCCACTATCTGTCCTAGTTTCCACTTCAACGGTGGAAGGTGATCCTCCTTAACTACCACTAAGGTATTCAGCTGGAGACTGTCCTTGCAAGATCGCCACTTCACCCTGAGTTGTAACTCCGCAATGTACTCCTTGCTCCATCTTGCCCAGAAGTGTTGACGGAGCTGTTCTATCCGCTGGAATCTGGATAGGTTACTAGTACAACGACTATTATAATCTGGCTGTGGTAAACTTGTCAAAGGTCGCCCGATAATAAAATGACCTGGCGTTAACGGGGAACAATCAGCTGGATCAGAAGATAATGGAGTTAACGGTCGGGAATTCAGAATGCCTTCAATCTGAATCAAAGTGGTGTTGAGCTCTTCATATGTCAGATGACAATTTCCCAACACTCTTTGCAAATGATACTTGGTAGATTTGACGCCTGCTTCCCATAGGCCTCCCATATGAGGACTATAAGCCGGAATAAAATGAAACTTAATGCCTTCACTGGCCACACTTTCGCCTAAAGAATTGCAGTTTTGCTTTAAAAACTTAGCCAAATCATTGTAAGCACCGACAAACGAGGTGCCGTTATCTGAGTAGAGGTTAAGAGGCTTTCCTCTTCGCGAGATAAACCGATGCAAAGCCATTAAAAATAAATTGCTCGTCAAGTCACCTACTAATTCAAGGTGGATAGCCTTGGTACTAAAACACACAAAAAGCGCGATGTATACCTTTGCCAATCTACAACCTCGACCTTGACGAGTAGCAGACATTATTGGTCCAGCATAATCTACACCTACGTTTTCAAATGGGAAACCGGTAGATGAAACCCTTTGCCGGGGCAAGTTTCCCATCAGGGGAGTGGCAATTTTGCCTGCCATGCGACTACATCGCACGCACTTGCGATAGCAGCGTCTTGCTAAATTTCGACCACCTATGGGCCAATAAGTCTCCCTGATAGAAGCGAGGAGCAGCTGCGGACCAGCATGCATCAGCCTACGATGCTCAAATTCAAATAATAAATGTGTAAAAATATGAGAGGACTGTAATAGAATGGGGTGTTTTTTATGATAACTATACTCGGAATTATCTAGTCGACCACCTACGCGTAAGATTTTATGTTCATCCAAATATATATTAAATTTTAATAATGAACTTTTCTTTGGTAATTCCTTACTACCATATAAAAGATTGTATTCTGGAAAAGATTCCTTTTGACATTGTCTGATAATTAAATACAGAGCACGTCTCAGTTCAGTTTCAGTTAAAAAGGATGATGGTGCAGGCTGTTTTTTGCAACAATCTATCCATTTGAGAACGTAAGCTACCGTACGCAATAGTCGAAGATAATTAGAAAAACGACTTATATCAATTAACTCATTTGGTTGAATTTTGGTAGTAACAGTGGTTAATGAAACGGTGGGCTTGGTCTCAGGTTAGCCACATATTTTGGCTGAGAAGGTACCTGAATGGGTTCGTGACTAAGAAATGCAGGACCGGTCCACCATAACGTTGAAGTTTGCAGGTAACTAATATCCATACCGCGGGATAGTAGGTCTGCAGGATTCAGCTCAGTTGGGATGTGTCGCCAAGAACAACTGCCAGCCTTATCTAAAACTTCAGCGACGCGGTTACGCACAAATGGCTGAAGCTTAGAAGGTAGCATTTGCAACCAACCCAACACGATGGTGGAGTCGGTCCAGAAACAAACCTCACTAATGGGCATTCTTAAAGATTTGATAATCTTTTCATATAGGCGAGTGCCTACTAATGCCCCACACAATTCCAATCGTGGAATGGTTGTAGGCTTGATAGGAGCAACACGACTCTTAGCCAACAACAAGCGAACCATAACTTCTCCATTATCGTTGGTACTACGAACATACGCGCAGGCTCCATACGCGAGCTCTGACGCGTCTGTACATATATGCAACTGTACCACTTTATATGAATTACAAACTACTATTCTAGGAATCCGAATATCATTAATTAATGGTAACGTTTTCAAGATATCGTTCCAATACTTAGAAATCTCTGGGCTTAATGGTTCATCCCATGAGAGTTTTTGTAACCATAATTTTTGTAATAATATTTTCATACTAACTACAGCAGGAGCTAGTAGACCAATTGGGTCAAATATTCGCGCAATGGCCGATAGTAAATCTCGCTTAGTATTGCCCTTTGGTAGGACTAAGCCTATCGGAAAACAGAGATAATCTGAATCTGCGTACCAGCCAAGACCTAGAAGCTTGCTGGATTCATGAGATCCGATATTTAAATCAAGAGGTGTACGAGAACTATCGGACACCAGTTGTGGCTCATTAGATTGCCATTTTCTCAGCGGCATGCCAGCTGAAGCGAGTGCAGCAGTTACCTGCTTGCGTATATTTAATACTTTAGCCAGATCATCCCCACCAGTGAGCAAATCATCGACATAAAAATCATGCGCAATGATTTCAGCGATTTTATCATCATTGCATTCTAGACTAATCTGTTTTAGACATCTAGTTGCTAAATATGGCGCACTTGCGGTACCGTACGTGACGGTATTTAACTGAAACATCTTTATTGGTTCATTCGCATTATTCCGCCAGAGTATTTGCTGTAAATGCCTATCAGATGGGTGAACAACAATCTGTCTATACATTTTCTCAACATCGGCTGACAAAATGTATTTGTGTTGTCGAAACCGAAGCAAGATTGACAGTAAATCGTTCTGAACAGTCGGACCAACCATCTGAAGGTCGTTGAATGAAATGCCTGACGAAGTGGAACTACTCGCGTTAAAAACAACCCTTAACTTGGTTGTCGTGCTTTGATCACGACGTACACCGTGATGTGGAATAAAATACCCACTTGTTCTTGAAATAGGTTGTTCACATGCAGACATATGGCCCAAGGACTCATATTCTGACATGAAGTTGCGATACATTTCACCTAAGTCAGGCTTAAGTTTTAATGTACGCTCAAGAGAAACAAAACACTGAGTTGCTCGTTTCAATGAGTTACCTAAAAGAGCAGGACTCCTCTTTAGAGGGATCCTCACACAAAACCGACCGTCCACAAGACGAGTGGTATTTGTAATAAAATGTTCCTCACAGAGTCTTTCCTCAGGTGAGTAAACACATGACGACGAAGAATTAATTTCCTCTAACTGCCAAAACCGTGTTAAATCACAATCATCACATTCAGATTTTGGCGAGGGACAATCGTCAGGGGTTTTAACAAAATAACACCATGAATTAGTTGTCAATAATGAGATATGACTACCAGAAACAGGTCCTGATATGATCCAACCCAATTTTGTTTCATAGAGCATTGGTTTTTTATCACCCAATTTTATTCTCTGCGACCCTAACAAATCCCAAAAGAGATCAGCACCTAACAGCATATCAATAGCAGCAGGCTTGTAAAATGTAGGATCAGCCAAACAAATGTCTGAGGGTATCTTAAGATCACTAATGTCAATCTCATGACTGGGTACATCATTAGTTATACACGGTAAAACAAAACAATAAAAGTCAGAGTTAAAGTTATCATTCAATGATTTAATACTCACCCGACAAGTTTTACCTACATGTGAAGTAACGTTGTTGATGCCCAATATTGACCTATCTATGGTTCGCGTTGTTAACTTTAATTGTGAACATAAACGTTCCGTAATTATACATGATGTACTACCACTATCTAGAACTGCCCTTACGACATGTTCCTTATTATTGTTATCGTAAATCTTCAATAATGCGGTAGACAAAAGCACATCGAGCTGCTCAGAAGAAGTTACCTTTGCCGCCAAAGTTTGATCACTACGCCCAGCGTTGGGCAACGCGGAAGGTACATTCTCAGGTAATACTACATTATCATTCTGTGTGTGACTAATAACTGCAGGTTTATGCTCAGTTTGGTGAACTAGGCTATTATGTCGACGTTTACAAATACTACAACCAGGTTTTTTACAGTGATTTGCGAAATGACCTGACTTTAAACAGTTGAAACAAACCTTTAATGTTGGCAACAGCTTAAGTCGAGCTTCATTACTAAGCGCTAAAAACTGTGAGCAGCTTGGTAAAATATGGTCACCCTTACATTTGGGACATAATATTTTACTTGATGTATTAGTAGATGAATTTGATTTATTAGTATTTTGTTGTATTGAAACCATAGACTTGGATTTAGAAGTTGATTGTGTATGATGAGTATGAGCAAGTTCCAAACTTTCTAAAAAGTTAGCATGTTTACATAAAAATTTCATAAATTCACTAAACTTATTGCATTTATCATCATCTAAACGACCCTTGTACTCTTCCCACTTCCTATTAGTCTTTTGGTCCAATTTCCCACTTATTATGTAGATTAACAGCAAGTCCCAAGTGCCAACAGGCTCACCCAAGATAGCTAATGCTTGTAAATTCCTTTTAACATGATCAATTAAACGTTTTAAACTAACAAAGGATTCTTTCCCTATCTTTTCAATAGAAAACAAAGATGCAATATGATTTTGCAATAATAATCTTTTGTTATCAAATCGCTCGCATAATAACTTCCACGCCACGTTGTAATTAGAAGATGAAAATCCTACTGATTGAATGACTACCTGTGCAGAAGACTCCAAGCTAGTACGTAAATAATGAAATTTACTTATGTCATCCATGTCATCATTCGAGTGTATGAGACTGGCAAAGGTATCGCGAAATTCAATCCAATTCTCGTACGAACCATCAAACTTAGGCAATTGAATTGTTGGCAGCTGGACGAGGTGACGATTACTTACTTCACTCTTAGTACTGCCCGACGACGGTACAGTACACATACCTAGTATCTCAGCCGCAACAGCTAGCGCTTTATGATATTGTGAATCAAAATCCGCACGAGCGGCTGACTGTACCTGGTCGGCAGCATCGTCTTCAATTAGACACTCAATTTTCAACTGCACCTCGTCAAAGCGGTCATACAAACCCTCAATTCGAGCTAAACGTGACTGCAATTCTCTAGTGGCAACAGAGGTCAATGGCGGCTTCAATTCCAAACAATAATTACTAAAAAAGGTTAATTGACCTTTATAACTGCCTCTCTTCTTAATTAATTCCTTCATCGACTCAGATGTAGGCATAATGGGAAGCAAGCGCGATCACCTGGAATTTATAACAAACTCTAAATACAATGGCACAATACCTATAAGCCTATTGTTGCAATGTATTCACTATAAGCAACGTAGGTACCTATCTGCTTACTAACTTTAATAGATACAAGTACATAGGTATTTTAAAAATGCAAAGCTAATTAAATGTAAAGGAAAAACTTTAAATGCAGTTAAATATTATACCTATAACCTTTCGTTAAGTAGGTACCTACACATCAATGTACTAGAAATTAGATTTATAGTTAATCACAAGTATAATTACTTATATTCACAATAACGTTGTTATTACGCTTTTACTAGTCTCGCAATAAAATTAACAAATAAAATAAATCTGGCACTAAAACAATCTACAATGACTTTAACTAAAAGTGAAATTGTTCTTTACTAACCTTAATTGCGTTGATTTCTTAAAAATATTAATTAACTATACCTTTGAGAGTGCTGGGTTATAAAATATATAATAAATATTCACTCAACACCACGAAATCAAGCGCATTCCAATGCACATTCCAATTGCAACGTGTGCCACGCCAACCGGTCTTCACAAAAACGATGATTATTCCCGTTTTTCAGTAAATTCCAGGTCTGATAACGGTAATCCTTGGTTTCTTGAATGATTCGGCTACGATGGACCAATGGTTGGGGTTTCTGGGCCGGTAGGCGTTTATATTTTTAGAAATGATACACGGAGAAGATTTTGTACAGATCTATAATGGAGAGTGGAGTACAACCTCATCAATGACTTAAACTAAATAGAAGCGCCTGATAAAATTAACATATTAGGTACTAATATCCTATCTCTTCAAATGCAATCAGTGCATTTTAATCGGCGTTAACACCTCGTGACCTTGTGCACCAATTGAGTCAAGTCATGCGCCAGGGCAAATGCATGAGTGGCTCTTCCCGCATGGTCTGTTTTGGCGGAGCCCAACCAGATCTTGTGGTGGGCGTTAAAGTCCCCCAAAAACACCAATTCGGCGTTCGGAAACCGCTCCTGCGCATCATCTGCCGCCTGACTCAGGTATTCGAATAGTCGAGTTATCTCTGCATCTCCTGTATGGGAACGGTAAAGGCACACATAGATCTGACTCGTGGAGCGATGGTCTACGTGTACCCAAAGGATGGAAAAGGATGGGTCCTCTAGACAGCGCAAACGGCGACAACAAATATCCGCCCTAACAAACACGCACACCCCGGCTTTTGCTCGGAAATTTTCCTCGATAACATAGCCGGGGTAAAGCAGGTAGGTCGTGTCGTCAGGGTGGCGTATTTGTGTCTCCGTTAGAAACAGCATAGCTGGTTTCGCCGTCTCCAGGTGTTGGTGGACGGCGTTGAGGTTCTTATGGAGCCCACAGATGTTCGTGGACTCCACCTCAAATAGAGTTTTTGTGGGAGAGTCCCTAGCCGCTGTTTCAACAGTTTTTGTTTTGTGCGCTGCCATGAGGTGAAGGGTAAGGGAAGGCGTGAAAAAGAGGTGATTGTCGCCGCAGCACCGCGTGACAAAACATGGGAGATTGGTTTTATCTATGAATGTGAGGCGTGACTAGAGCCGACGCGCCGAACGGAAGGGCCCCCGTACCCTCCCGAATATGGTCGCCGGGCTCCCGTCCGGTCGCCAACCGGCACGACGAGCCATATCGGGATTATGCGCGACCTGGTGGGACAGCCTCCCAGGGTGGTTAGTCCCAGTTGGGCCCCTGTACTATGCCGCGGGCGGCCAGCGGCACCACCGTTTCTACGGGTCTCCCTGCCCGGCGCGGCGCCCCGCGTCACACCCCACTGGACTACGCCAAAACCCACCGGTCCCACTAGTGCTGCGACTACTATCACCTCGGCCCGGCTATGCACTTGCTGATCCCTGAACGCAATCCAACCGAGATTGGATTACTATGGAGGGTTTTACGCACTTGTGCACGGTGGTACCAACCCGGTCGAAATAAGTGTCAAATTTGTGCCATCAAATTTCTACCACCTGTAAAAACAATAACACCGTTCAATTGTTTTTTCTTACAAAAAGGCTTTCAGTCCTAGCTTACGCTCATTCAGAAATCTGATTTAGTGAATTATAACCGATACAAGATATTTTTCGCGGAAAGTAGTGATTGAAAAAATGCCAAGAGGATTATCAGAGGTTTTACGAGCTAAAATAGTAACTTTGAGGGAAGAAGGATACACCACGAGAGTAATAGCACGCAGACTTGCTATATCCTAATCCTGTGTCGTGGCTACGTTGCAGAGGTACCACGGAATGGAGAATTTAGCTGACCGACCCCGCAGCGGTCGCCCAACTGTTTTGACAGCTGCCCAAAAGCGCTATATTAGATTGCTGGCAGCCCGTGATCCCACAATCAACGCCACTAAAATAAAAGCAGAAGTCAGGGCCGCCTCTGGGCTTGAAGTTAGCACGCAGACCGTTCGCAATTGCAGGCTGGATTACGAGCACAGAGGTCATGGCGAGCTTCGCTCAATTCCCGGCAACGTCAACAACGAAGATTGCAGTGGGCTAGACTTCGGCAAAATGAAGAAGGTGAGGAAGAAAACATTTGGCAAAACTGTCTCTTCGTTGACGAATCCTGAATCTCCACTCATTCAGATAACTGACGTGTCCTTGTCTGGAGAAGACCAGGCGACCGTGAAAGACAAAGAACTGCCACTGGAACAGTTCAGTAAGGCGAAAAATCGGTGTCTTTTTGGGGTGGCATTATGATTGGAGCTAGAACGCCTTTGATCCCATATCGGGGCTTCATGACAGCAGACATGTACAAAGCAGTTGCTATTGATGATATCGTCAAACCATTCCGAGTAAACCATGGGCACCAATTTGTACTGGTCGATGATAATGCGCCCGCACATCGAGCTCAACGAGTCAATGCTGCTCTTCAAGAATACGATATCACACGATTAGACTGGCCTGCCGGCTCGCCCGACTTAAACCCAATAGAGCACGCGTGGGATGCTCTTAAACGAGCTGTATGAAACCGTGAGCCACATCCCCAGACAGTTCCAGAGCTCAGGGAAGCCGCTATTGAAGAATGGGATAGGTTACACCAGGAAATGCTGGAAAAAATAATAATAAAAAATAGTTTTATATTTTAATTTCAAACAGGGTATTCCTATTTAAAGAAAGCATACAACATAGAGTTTCCTCGCCCTGTATCTCTCCGCGACGATCCTTAGGGCGAACGCCGGATCCATAGTCCCGTGTCCGGGGCGGAACCCATACTGCACTCCGAGAGGGTACTCTCCTGTCGGATCCGGGAATCGATTATCCGCTCGTAAAGCTTCATGGTGTGGGACATTATCTTTATACCTCGGTAACTACCACACTCTTGCACCGATCCCTTGCCCTTGAAGACTGGCGTAATAACACTCAGCCTCCACTGGTCTGGGATTTTACCGGTGAGGAGGATACGGTTATAAAGATTTGAGAGAATGCCCACACCACGGGCACCCATTGCCTTCCAAGCCTCGATGGGGACTTCGTCGGGTCCGACAGCTTTCCGGTTCTTCATGCGACGAATGGCAGTCTGAACTTCAGCAGGCGTTATCGGTGGCACTAGTCCTAGATTTGGAGGGAGATCTGGTGGCTGCACCTCTTTATGCTGCTTATTCAGCAGATCGTGGAAGTATGAGCGCCATCTCTCCTTCACCGCGACTTCGTCGTACAACAGGTTTCTTCCAGGGTCTTTGATGCAGCGGCACTTGGTTATAGCCTGCACCGCTTTGGCCCTGGAGCGCGCCTACTTGTAGATGAGCTTTTACCCCTCAGACGATTCCAACTTGTTGTATAGCGGTTGCAAGTGGTCTCGTCTGGCCCTGGCTACGGCTCTCCTAGTGGCGCGTTTAGCCTCTTTGTACTCGTCGTGGTCTTCGGGAGATTTGGACGCTTGCCACTTTTTAAAGAGGGCTTTCTTCACCCTGATCTCCTTCTGGACTGTGTCGTTCCACCACCAGGTGTCCTTGTCACACTTGCGTCCACCCTTAGACGTGCCGAGCACTGCCTTCCCCGCCTCAAGGATAGCTGCCTGAATCTTGTCCCAGCAATCTTGCACTGTTTCGTCTACAGCATTAGTGCACTTATCACCGATAGCTGAGACGAAACTCTGGGACTTGGCTTCATCAAGCAGCCACCACTTGATTCTGCGTTGGCCGCGCTCAACTCGTTTGCCTTTGAGTTTTACGCGGAGGTCCATGACAAGGAGACGGTGTTGCGTAGTGAGACTCTCCCCGGGTATAACTTTGCAGTTGGCTACCCTACTGATGCTGTGCCTCCTAGTGCAACAACCTTTGCATTATTATAATATATTTCATAGCCAGTTCTTTATGATCACTAGAGTGTACTTACTCAATAAATAACAAGAAATAATATGTCTACTTTATTTTGTTTTATTTCGAGGAATTTCCATTTCAATACCATTTTGCCTATTTGTTATTGAAAATTAGTCACCGAGGTCCATACACCTACCTAATTGCAAACTTTACTTGCTAGCCGGTACACCTGCTGAGTAAGTAACACAGTGTCCTCTCGGGGACTATAACATCGTATAATTATATAATAGTCTTCCCGTGGTTAAGAAGGGGAATGAGGAATAGAGCAGATCTCCATCTGACAGTAAACACCTATCATAATCACAGTAAGTTAATACTGTCACACCATATCATTATTTACACCAATTTACACAGTTCA
Organism: Eilema sororculum; assembly: GCA_914829495.1. Lineage (NCBI taxonomy): Eukaryota > Metazoa > Arthropoda > Insecta > Lepidoptera > Erebidae > Eilema > Eilema sororculum. Next base: position 23,952,795 of record OU618536.1, read on the forward strand.
TCCAGTGTAAATATCGTCACTTATCAGCAATACCTAATTAAAAAAATACTAATTTTGGACCGGACGCGCTTCACGACGTTACTATCTAATATAAATTATTTGCCTATTGTGTCCAATTGTACTTTTAAAGTTGCCACATTCATATCACTCCTATGTCAGGAATACTTAGATGTTGTAATAATTTACATATCTGTAAGTTTAAAGCCAATTCTCTTGTCTTTCAGTAATAACTTTGTAATTCTACACACACAAACACTACACAGTTACCGTGCTACATATCTCTATCTAGCCCCCATCTGCATAAAAAAGGCTGTAGAAACAAAATTACACTTCAATTATTACCCAGTTAAAATATACATATTAATGACTTCTCGCCCATATTTAATTTTAGATCTTCGCATTCAAAATGGCTATCTATGTTCCAGTGTGATGTAGTGTACATGTATTTAGACCTATTCAACCTATATATGCTATGATTACTCCGAAATATAGTCAGTATACGATCGGACCTCATGCGTTTGATTTCATCTCCAAACACCCTGCCTCACATGGCGACCGTGACACAGGAGACGGTGACCGCCCGCGAGCATATTCCTTATAAGGACTAGATATTTTAAACAATAAACTAAGTGGAATGTTACAGTGATTTTTATAATGGAACAAAGAGTTTTAAGCTGTACATCGCGTAATACGCGTCTAAGTGGTGTTTTTACGTACTTTTGCGAATTAAATTTTAACAATGGGTGGTTCTGAGTCAAAAGAAGAAGTTGTGATTGCTCAAAACGCTGGAGTGGGTTCCAATTCAGCCCGAACAGAACAGCTACAGGAACATACAAATACCATTCTGGTGGTAATTTGCACGATTTTGGCGATTGGCATATTTATTATTTTGTACAAGCTGTATAACCATTGCCATAAGAAGAAAATACAACGGCATATAAATGAAATGTCCTTAAGGCGTTACGCCAGCATTTTTCGGAGACACCAGACACTGGAAGCTGGTCTACCAGAAGCTGCGAAGGTCGAGGGCATAGGCGTTTGACCGAGATTATCTACAGTCGATTCCCAATCCTTACGGCGCGGCGCGGCCCGGCGATGCAACATGATACATCCACAGGCTCACGGCTAAGTTCAAGGATTACGTAAGCAATTTATCACGGACACCTCGAACAATATATTATACTCGCGTATAGAGTAAGTACTAGAGATAATTATTATGAATATATAAATGTGTAATAATAAGATACAGCCAGGCACTGTTATTTTGATACAGTTTTTTTTGTCTATTCCTATAATCGATACTTTGTATATTCCCTAATAAATAAGTATCAAATAATAATACATACTGTAATTTTGCAAAATTATTAATAAGTGTCGTTAAAGCTAATAATATGTTATGGCCGAGGAATTAACCCTAATATTATTAGAGCTGAAAGCCATAAGAACATACTTAATAAAAATAGGCCCCGCTCGTCGAGTAGGTAATATTTTAGAAGCCAAAAAGAAAGAGGCGAATATTGTTTTATTAAAGTACAATAAGTTTTTAGAAATATACAGGTCCTCTGTTGAAACATTGTCGAATGAGGAAGTTACACGTATTACTAAAATCTGTGAAGAATTTGATAAATTATTTTCAGAAATTATTTCATTGTGTAGTGACTGTAGTGTACAAGAAGAGAGTAAAATAGAGAGTAAAGAAGAGAGTAATCTCTCATCAAATATCATGGCTAGTACATTTGATTTAAAGACAGCACTGCAGCTTTTACCGATTATGACTGATAAGATTGATAACACAAAACAACTTATCGAGAATATAGAATATTATGATTCTGTGTTAGAAAAGCCTGAGTGTAAAACGAAATTAATACAATTTGTCCTCAAAAGTAGACTATCGCAGCACGCAAAATTATTATTATTACCGAATTACGAAAGTGTCAATGAGCTTATAAAGGATATGCGTAAATTATTGTTACCGAAAAAAAGTTACACTGCTATCCAATCAAAATTGCAGTACTGTAGGCAGAATAATAAAAGTATAACTGATTTTGGCAAAGAAATTTCGGAACTTTTTGTAGATTTAACTATCTCGCAATCCGATGGCAACTCAAATAGTTATAGCGTATTAAAACCGTTAAACGAAAAGTTAGCGATTAAGCGATTTTCTGATGGGCTACGTGATCGTCGTCTAAGTACGGTCATTGCCGCGCGTAATTTTTCTTCTTTAACGGAGGCCATCCAGGCGGCTCATGATGAAGAGGCGCCATTCCAGAGCGGTTCTTCGGAAATTATGGGTATGTATAGATACAATAATTCGGCAAGACGGGCACAGCGAGGACACCGAGGTCATCGTAATTTCTATGCAAGGGGTCAGTCACAACGTTCCAACGTACACCAGCATCAAGGTCAGGAGTCACAGGTACGTTACTCTAATAATAATAATAATCGTAGAAATTTTAATAATCGCTTTAGATCTACGAACAGGCGAGGTAATGACATTCGCCGAGGTTTCCAATTACCGAGGCATATCAATGCCATAACAAGTGATAACCAAGAGGCTTCGAGCGCTTCGCATGATGAGTCACTTAATCATCTTTTTCGTGCCTAATGATGTCATTATGTCATGCAAGAATAGTTTAAACAAAGTGTACTTTAACATCATGCATTGTAAACATAGTTGGTTAATTGATACCGGCGCATCTATATCTGGAATAAAGTTGGCATGTTTAGAGCGATTGCAGATTCCTTTCCATATACAGAAAGTTAGTATTAAAGGCATTGGTGGATGTTTATACTCGGAAGGTTACGTGTTTTTAACTCTTAATTATAAGAATTATAGTTTCCCCCATAAATTCATAGTATTTAAGGATTTACCGTGTGCGACTGACGGTATTGTAGGGCAGGATTTTTTAACATATTACAGAGCTATCTTAAATTTCGAATTAAACACGTTGCAGTTAGTAACTAATAAGTCTGAGTCAATAACCTTATCGTTTGAGAATATTCAACAAAGTTGTAATAGCTATTTGACCATACCTGCGCGTAGCGAATCTATGCATAAGGTTGAAACAGATGTGAGCGAAGAGTGTGTTGTGTTTAATCAACAATTATGTGAAGGCGTTTTTTTAGCTAGCAGCATAAATAAACCCATAAACGGGATAATGCCTATTCGTATATTAAATACTCGCGATACAGATGTAAAACTAAATTATTTTCAAGTGAATACTGGTAAATTAGATGAATTTAATATCTGTCAATTTAATAAACCTACTGTTAATTCGGATAGGGTTAAAACTTTACTTTCTATGCTAAACTTAAAGGCATTGAGCACAGAGGAACAGAAATCTATCGAAGATATTTGCGCTAAATTCCCAGACATCTTTCACTTACCAGGGGATAAATTAACCTCAACCCCGATATACGAACAGACCATTGATTTGAAACCCCATACGAGTCCTATTTACACTAGGCCTTACCGTTTGCCCTACGCTCAAAAGCCGGAATTAGATAAACAAATAAAAAATATGTTAACTGACGGTATAATTGAACCTTCCAAAAGCGCATGGTCTAGCCCATTGCTATTAGTTCCCAAAAAACTCGATGGATCAAATACTAAAAAATGGCGTGTCGTTATTGATTATCGGAAGTTAAACAATAACATTCAAGACGATAAATTCCCACTGCCAAATATCACAGAAATACTAGACTCATTGTCAGGTGCAATGTATTTTACCCATCTAGATTTGTACCAAGGGTTTTTTCAGGTAGCTTTAAATGAAAATAGTAGACCATATACGGCCTTTACTACTGACAAAAATCAATATCATATGACTAGAATGCCGATGGGATTGAAGTCAAGTCCCAATAGTTTTAGCAGAATGATGACTATAGCAATGTCTGGCCTTAATTACGATAAATGTTTAGTATACCAGGACGATTTAGTAGTCATGGGTAGAAATTTGAGTACAGCCTGTCAAAATTTAATGGATGTTTTTGCTAGATTACGAAAGGTTAATTTAAAACTGAATCCCGCTAAGTGTTCATTTTTACGAAAAGAGGTTCTTTATTTAGGGCATATTGTTTCCAAAGAAGGAATTTTACCAGATCCAGAAAAAATCAACATAGTACGAAGTTACCCAAGGCCACAAAATGCAGATGAATTAAAGCGTTTTGTAGCATTTGCTAACTACTATAGAAAGTTCATAAAAAATTTTAGTGATTTTGCATTTCCTTTAAATAAATTAGGTCGTAAAAATGTTAAGTTCGAATGGACAAAGGAGTGTGAACAATCTTTTCAAATGTTAAAATCAGCCCTGGTGAACCCTCCAGTTCTCCAATATCCAGATTTTTCAGTTAGCAATGAGTTTATACTTCAAACTGATGCTTCGGGGAAAGCAATCGGTTCAGTGCTATGTAATGGGGATGGTCGGCCAGTGGCGTATGCTAGTCGTGGTTTAAATAAGGCGGAAATTAATTACCCCACTATTGAGAAGGAACTTTTAGCAATCGTTTGGAGCATTAAGTATTTTCGCCCTTATTTATATGGAAGACGGTTTACGGTTCAGACCGATCATCGACCACTTGTGTATTTATTTTCCATGCGTGATCCATCTAGTAGATTATTAAAATTTAGATTGCAGTTAGAGGAATATAATTTTAAAATTGAATATTTAAAAGGTCAATCGAATTCGGTAGCAGACGCCCTTTCGCGAATAATTATTACGTCTGAAGAGTTGAAGTCGATAAATGAGCGAATAGTTAGTGTAATGACTAGAGCGCAAGTTCGACAGCTGAATAGGAGCGATAACGAGAGCGGTAATACTTCTTTGGCGGATAATGTAGACATACACTCGAGGCCTGATCAACCAAGAGTTGTGGATATAATTAAAAAACCGACGAATATTACCGAGCTTTTACTGATCACTAAGAAGCAGGTAAACGATATATTAAAAAATGACATGTTAGTGGAAAAATATAAAAATTATATGTATTTGCCCAGTAAATCTATTATTTACTTACAAACAATATCTCGATCTCCGATTACGCGAGCCGAATTGGTGAGAGACTTGTTATGTTTATGTAAAAAGTTATCGATGAATGAAATATGCATATTAAAAAATGAATTGAATAAAGAATTCATTAGTGGGCTTATAAATGAGGTAAAAAGTTACGAAAAGTGGTCCGGACCACGCATTTGTGTAGTAAGTAACGTTCAAAGGATAAATAATTTAGATAATAGGCGAGTAATATTGAATGACTTTCACCTATTGCCCACAAGTGGCCACGCGGGTATTAGGCGGATGACGAACAATATTAAAAAATATTACTTTTGGCCTGGTTTAGACAAAGATGTCGCTGAGTATGTCTCTAAATGTGAAAAATGTAAAAAGCAAAAATATTCTTTGCATACTAAGCAGCCAATGCAAATTACGACAACAGCAAATTCAGCTCTAGAAAAAATATATCTAGATATAGTAGGTCCGCTTCCACAGGACATGTATAATTATAAATACATTTTGACCTTACAATGCGAGTTATCAAAATTTACAGAGGCTTATCCACTTATCAATAAGGATACGGTAAGTGTAGCTCGTGCTTTCGTTGATAAGTTTATTTTAAGATTCGGCATACCTAGAGAAATAGCGACCGATCGAGGGTCTGAATTTATATCCAGTACTATGAATGAGATATGTCAACTCTTAAAAATAAACCAAATCTCATCCACAGCCTACCATCATGAAAGCATAGGAGCATTGGAAAACAATCATAAAACAATGGGTGCGTATCTAAGGATAAATTGTGAGAATCAGGTAAATGCGTGGAGTACTTGGTTGCCATACTGGTGTTTTTCCTATAATAATACAGTACATACGGAGACCAAGTACACCCCGCATGAGTTAGTGTTCGGAAAGCGTTGTGTGTTGCCAACGAATTTACAAGGAAACATCGTGGATCCTTTATATGCTCATGACAACTATGCCCTTGAACTAAAATATCGGTTACAATTAGCTCAGAGGGATGCACATAGTAATTTAATTACCAGTAAAGTTAATAGAAAATGTAATTACGATAGAAATATAAACCCAGTATACTATAAAACAGGTGATATGTTATTGTTAAAAAATATATCAGATAGTAAAATGGATCCTATATATAATGGGCCCTATGTTGTAATTGACGATTTAGATTGTAATGTAAAAATAATGAAGGACGGAAAAGAATATGTAACACATAAAAATCGAACCAAACTATACAAAAGTTTGTAATAAGATTTCTTAATTGATGTCTTAATTTGTAATCAATTTATTATTTTTTTTCAATTGTGGCATATAATTGTATTGTTACACATTTTTTATATACACTTTTACACATATAAATAGAATTATTGTCTGTTACTTAATTATTGTACTTTTAATTTTAAGAAACCTGCGCAGGGTTAATCTTTTGTATTTAGTATAAATAAAAATAATAATTATGTACAATTATTATATTTTTTATTAAAGGGGAAGGTGTGATGTAGTGTACATGTATTTAGACCTATTCAACCTATATATGCTATGATTACTCCGAAATATAGTCAGTATACGATCGGACCTCATGCGTTTGATTTCATCTCCAAACACCCTGCCTCACACCAGTAAAGTAATTCTTCTTTTTGGGACCAAACTCTTTTTAATAATTAACCACACTTCATACTCACTGCTAAATCACTGCATTTATTACAACAAGTTTGACCATTATTATCTATATATAAAATTGTTATCTATATCTTTATACAAATATACTAGCACTTCTAAAAATAAACATGCATAACAAAAAAGATAAACGTTTGAAAATCGGACTATTCAATGCAGGGTCTCTCGGCACGGGGCATGATGAGTTTATTGTAGCCATGGAAGATCTTGCAGTCGACATAATGGCAATTAACGAAACGTGGATCAGGGAGGGCGCCGAGTGCCACGCGCCAAAAGTACCCCACTACAGGCTCCGCTTCTCGCCGCGTCCGGCTCACATCTGCCAAGGACGGGGTGGAGGGGTCGGCTTCTATGTGCGGCAGGGTATACACGTGCGCGCTCAGTCACACCCGGCTTCCTGTAATGTAGAACAGATGTGGTTAAGACTCAGCCGAAACTCACAGTCTATAATAATTGGCACAGCTTATAGACCCCCTAGGCTTAACGTAAACACATTTTTAGATGCACTAACCGACTCTGTTACTTCCTTCTCAGGAGTGGATAAGATACTCCTACTGGGTGACTTCAATATCGACCTTTTAGATGTGGGAGACTACAAAACTAAGCTGTTTAACTCTTTTCTAGTGAGCACGAGCTTAATTAATTATGTGAGTGAACCTACACATTTTACAGATCACAGTGAGACACTAATTGACTTGATCTGCACGGATGCTCAGACAAGCAATGTTTCTGTTCTATATATACCCGAGCTTGGTCGACATGCCCTTATCTCTGCAGAGATTAATTTCAAAATAGAGAAACCTGCCCCACAGTGGATAATATACAGACCACTCCGGGACATCTTACTAGACAAATTTGAACAGGACCTTAACAATATTAACTGGGACTCTATACGGGATCTAACACATGTTGATTGCATGGTCCATTCTTTTAATACCCATATCACTGCACTTTTTGACTTGCATGCTCCGATTAAGAGAATTTTAATAAAAAATAAAAGCTACCCCTGGATCACCAGCACAATTAGAGACATGATGCATCTTAGAAATAAATATCACAAAAAGGCAAAATCAACCAACCAAGAAGTACATTACAAATTGTACCATGACATGAAATACACAGTGCGAGATGCCATAGAAAAAGAGAAACATGCATATTTCACGACTCATGTCAATAGTAACATTCACCACCCAAAACAACTATGGGGTCATCTCAAATCAAGCGTGTTACCTCGAAAAAATAATAATAATGAGATACCTTATTTCTGTGGTAGCCCAGATGCACTAAATCAGCACTTTCTCGACATACCAGGCAGTAATAAGGTGACTATATCAGATCTCACCTTTTTTGAATTTAGTCGCTTTGGACAAAGTAGCTTTAAGGTGGAGCCAGCTGATGAGAATGATGTGATGAAGATCTTTAGAGCAATGAAGTCAAATGCGACGGGTGTTGACGACATCTCTTTGGATATGTTGTTAATGACTCTCCCGCAAACTCTCCCCATTATAACGCATATTATAAATACATCCATCACCACAGCAACCTTCCCCAGCTCATGGAAAACTGCGAAAGTGAGACCAATACCTAAAGTGCCCAACCCATCATGCCTAAAGGACCTTCGACCAATCAGTTTGCTGCCATGCCTGTCAAAGATCCTGGAAAGAATTGTCAGCAATCAACTGACAAAATACCTTGAGGACTCAGAAATACTTCCTGCATTGCAGTCTGGCTTCCGTAAAGGTCATAGCACAGCAACAGCACTATTGGATGTAGTAGACAATGTACTACATGCCCGGGACCAGGGTAAGGGCACTGTGCTCACGCTGCTCGATTTTTCACGTGCCTTTGATGGCATAAATGTCTCGCTTCTACTGTCAAAGCTTGCTCACTATGGATGCGACATAGACGCAGTAAATTGGTTCCACAGTTATCTCACAAAAAGATACCAATTTGTTCAGGTGAAGAATAACAGAACAGGATACATGGTAGAGTCCGCACATCGCCAGGTAACTAGAGGTGTTCCGCAGGGTTCGATCCTTGGTCCATTGCTCTTTATTCTGTATAGTGCAGATATTGTTAACTCAATCACTAACTGCAGGTTCCATCTTTATGCTGACGATGTCCAGCTTTATTTATCATTCTCTCCTTCTGATTGTTTGGTGTCTGTAAATAAAGTGAATGAGGACTTAAAAAACATTGCTGACTGGTCACAAAGGAACTCTCTTACTCTTAATCCAGATAAGTCCAAATTCATTATTATGGGTACTGGGCAGACAGTGGAACAGATATGTCAACAACTACCGGACATACAGGTGGATAGCTGCAGGATAAAGCGGGTATCAGAGGCAAGAAACCTGGGAGTTGTTTTTGATGAAAAGCTACAATTTGAAACGCACATAGCACAAGCTGCCCGGAATTGCTTCTACAGGCTGAGAGTTCTGTACCGAATAAGACCCTATATTAGTGCACACATTAGAATTCTGTTGTGTGAGTCTCTCATTCTCTCCAAGTTAAATTACTGTGACACCTTGTATGGAAGCTGCCTCTTGAAGAGAACTGGGCGACTCATACAGCGTGTACAAAATGCCTGTGCACGTTTCTGTTTTCACATACCACCACGAACACATGTAACCCCTTTCCTTAACAAGGGCAACATTTTAAAAATGTCAGAGAGAAGAGAGTTACACCTTGCCACGCTACTCTTCGGTGTTATATTAACAAAGAAGCCCAAATACCTCTATGATAGATTGTCATGGTCAAGAGATATAAACAAACATAGTACGAGGGCATCCTCTTACCTCATGCTAACACCAAGTCACAGGACCACATCATATAGAGGTAGTTTTAAATTCGCTGCAAGCCGCGTCTGGAATGACCTCCCGCCACCTTTTCGTACTCTGAAAACAATAAACGCATTCAGAACTAGATACAAACTATACCTCTTAAATAAACAAAAAAATAGTTAGACTCACCTTTGGGATGCACTCCGGACGCGACAAGCTGTTTGAATTTGTGTGGTAACGAGTATGAATTGTATGCTTTTATAAGATTTCATTAGTATTCATCATTATTGCTGTAACTTTGATAGCACATGAACTTAGCACATAACTGATACTTCACCTCAACACAGGTATAGGAAAATACTTGCATCACAAGCACAAAAAATTACACTGCACATCAAATCAAACACACACAACACTATATTCACTTAATAAATAATAAACTAATCTAAAAAAACTTTATCACATGAACTTATAACTGAGTGTTTGACAGTACTTTACGCACAATTTTGACATACAATGTGTCAATGTACTCTGTCAATCTTTAGCGTCACTTTTGCGCGGGAGCACTTCAGTTACTGACACAGAGTATATTGTACCTAAGCATAGACAAGTTAGTACATTCTTTGCACCTCTGTCTGTGGCGTTACATAGGGGCCATCTGAAAACCAGCGCTGCGCAACTTTTGGTTGTGCAGCTTTATGCTGAGATGGTGACCTATTTGGCACTCACGCAATTTTTAGTTTTAAGTTACCTAATTAATCCCCGTTGTACCGTATGCACCATTGACCTGCACCATCAATGGTGCAGATGAGACTAATTAGTTTCGTTTGCACCATCAATGGTGCAAACGAAACCATCGATTAGGTATGGTCTCATCTGCACCATTGAGATGACACTATAAGGTGCTATCAATGCGGTTGACCATAGTGTTTTAGTTATAACATTTTTAATTTTACGAAACATTAAATACACAACTGTGTGTGGACTGAGGACTTTTTTACAAGTTTTTTTAAATGTAGTGTCATTATTTCATTTTCCGGATAGTCTGTTTTACCTACGTTCATTAAAATTTGTTTTTTTTTTTTCAGTTTTCTACCCCTTCATTTCCCTAATGATTTTGAACTTGTACATAGTTTTTTAAGTTTTCGAATAATCCTTTACATGTTGCTGCATACCATACAGCATGCATACATGTTTCAAGATATTCATTTGTTTTTCAAGGCGATGTTCACATGTTTTGCGACGTTCATTGGTTTTTTATTTAAATTAAATAATAATGGTGCAAACATGTGCAAACGAAACTAATTAGTCTCACCGGTGCATACGGTACGATGGACGGGGACATGGAAAGTATGGTGAGGTAGTTGTATCAATATTAATGGTGCAAATGAAACTAATTAGTCTCATCTGCACCATTGATGGTGCAGGTCAATGGTGCATACGGTACGACGGGAATTAATCATTAGTCTAATTTTAAGTATGTGAGTGATTGCCAAATAAATTTCTTTCTTTCTTTCTTTCTTTCTTTACTTTGAAAAAAACATGGATAAATAATTTAAACATGAATTATATAGTTCCATCCATACACCCAACAGCTAATTATGACAGCCGTCATATTACGGTAACGATACTCCACCACTCAAAATTCAGCTAAATTCAAAATAAACACCAAACTGTCAAGTATCCTACGTATGCCGCAGCTAGTTCCGTTTACACGAGGGCCACTACGGTTAACAATGCTCATGACAGCCCATCTACCGTAAACGTAGTCACGTGGTCCCAAAACGACTCTCGTGTACGTATACGACTCTCGTGTAAAAACTCACAGTAGGCCTACTGTTCGGCAGATCGTAGAAAAGACCCAAGAGTACAATCAGCCGCTGTGTATGGCGTTTGTGGACTGCGAAAAAGAGTTTAACTCCATGGAAACCTGGGTAGTTCTATATTTCCTGCAGCGGTGTCGTGTCGATTGGTGATACATCGAGGTGCTGAGATGCTTGTATGACACCGCCACAATGTCCGTCCAGCTCCAAGACCAGAACCTATAAGCCTCCAGCGTGGAGGCATGGGGATGTTACATTCCCCTTGAAGGATAAAATTCGAAACGTCACTCGACAAAGAAATACAACTGTACGGCATACGACACAGCTTGCAGAATAAGTAAGCTGAAATGGCAGTGGGCTGGCCACATCTGCCAAAGGACCGACGGCCGTTGGACCAACGAGTCCTAAAGTAGAGACCGCGAGAAGGTAAACGGAAGGTAGGGCGCCCTCTAGCCCGACATGGACTGACGACCTAAAAAAGTGGCTGGGACAGACTGGATGTGGAAGGCGGATGACCAGCCGAAATGGCGCACACTGGGAGAGGTCTATATCCAGGAGTGGACAGCGATAGGCTAATTGATTGAATGGGTAGTCTATAAGTATTGTTCCTTGTAAGGCTTACATGACTATAACATTGTGAATCACAATGTTATGAGCAATAACACACTTTCTTTATTTTTCTTTTGGAATTTTAACTTTTTAGTTATTTTAATATAGACGTGATGTTCTGTAAAATTGAGTCGTTATTATATCATATTGTGTTATCCTTATTCTTTTTATGTTAAGCTAAGATTGATTTTATTGGTTTTTCGAGAAAAATAATCATTAAACATTACTTATCTTTCGTTATCTGGCATTTTATTAAATAAATATGCACAAATTCAACACTCATTTTTATAAGCAAACGGACCATGTGATATTATACTTTCGTAGATGCAAGTTGCTGAAATTATTTAGTATTACATTAATAAAGCTCTAAAATACGAATCGAATGATATAATATAAAACACATAAATGTAGCACTTATCAGCCCGAACGCGCGGCGAATTTGACCTTGAACGCCGACGACGACGTAATTCAAATCCCGGCCGTCGGAGTTTAGATAAACAAATCATTTGACGAACACTTCACAACTTTATAAGCTGAAGTGTTATTTTTTATAAAGGATATGAGTCATTCTTTCAATTCTTATAAGAATCTTGTTGATAGTTATCACTGGATTTATTATAAGTAACTGTAAACATTGGCGATAGTGAAAAATGACTATTTTATCTTGAATCTCGTGTTTATTTAAAAAGTATATACGAACCTTACTTAAACCTATCGTAAACCTTTTATCACATACACATACTTCACTTATAACATGTACTTATTTTACAATAAACAGCATTTAAATTTTTACACGTCTGACAAACTATAATATAATAACACACGCAAAACAAAACTTTAGAACCATAAACATTCAATTTTTTTTTTAATCGAATGAACTAGTGCCGTACTGTATAACGTATTTTTGGGACGAAGGGATCTATATTTAATCGAATAAAATTACTAAAACCGATACTAAGTCACGCGTTAAAAAGAAAAAAAAAGAACTTGTGCGAATGGCAATTTTCCCGCCAACTGCCAAAATGCGCAAAGGGACTGTAGTCCCTTTGAGCATCCGTGCAAAATTCTTAAAAAAATTAAAAATATCGCGGCCAAAACTTTGATGGGCTCTCCTGTAAAATTTACCATTTCCGTAATGTGGCCCTTTGGCATTTAACCAGCGACATGTTTAGCATATAAACATCCAAATCATTCTCCTTACGGTCATATTATTATGGATAAACCTAAAATTTGTTCTAGGCCATTTCAGTCTATTTCATTAGATTTGATGGGCCCCTTTCCAATTACAAGAAGACGAAATCAATTTATTCTGGTTATTTACTGTAATTTTTCGAAATACACTATGGTTTTTCCAATTAGGCGTGCCACGACGGTTAATATTGTTAATATATTAGAAAACTGGATCTTTCTAGTTCATGGTGTTCCTCAAACTATTATCATGGACAATGGCCCACAATTTCAATCACGTGAATTTATTAATTTCTTACAAAAATATAGAGTTCCTTTTATATTTCACTCTCGTTTTTACTGTCCTCAAGTAAATCCCACAGAGAGATATAATCGTACTATAGTTACAGCGTTAGCTTCTCTTGTTGGTTAAGATCATAAATCTTAGGATAATTTCTTAATTTAATTTTTAATTTTTTTTTAGCCGCTCGAAGCTAGACTGAATTGTTTTTTTTTAGGTTTGATTATAGACCTTAATCACCCCTTGAACTCTTATTTCAAGTTGTACTACCTAATTACTTTCAAGAAAACATGGATGAATAATTTAAATACCAAACAAATAGTTCCATCCATACACCCGACATCCGTCATATTATGGTAACGATACTCCATCACTCAAAATTCTGCAAAATTCAAACAAACACCAAACTTCCAAAGTTGGGATTAATTCTTTACCTATGGCGAGCACGATGATAGAATGTAACCAGGGGTAATTTATTTTTAGAACACACGTAATTATTCTCCTTGTACTAGTGGTACAAAAGCATAGACAAAGCCGCTCCTGAGGCTGAGCGGTTCTGTAACGATGTATTACGAGTAAGATAGCAACATAGTCGCTTTCCTTTGTGCGCTAAGCAATTTAAAAATAAAATAAAATAAAGAAGTAGGGATCAGTAATCAAAATATTTTATTCACCTATAAGCCAATTACAGAAGAAAAAAACGGAAAGAACAATTTCATTCATACCAACACATTAATTATTGATAGTGAAATCAGATTCTTAATTTGCTTCATTATTTCCTCCTATTTCATACGTACATATAAGCCACCATCTAGGAGATATGTTTCGCAAATATTCCTGTTTTCAAAGTGTTTGAGTATTGCGGGATCCAAATGTTCGTTGATGATCGCGGTACAGCGTAAGTCCGCGGCGATATGAGCGAGTGGCGAGTCAAGCTGGTAGACGACGAGCGGCTGTTGTGAGACATTCTGCAGAACTGTATGTTGTAGCGGCGCCTGTCCTAGCGCAGCGCGCAGTAGGATCACCTGAGAGCGGAGTGGTCGTAGTGCAATTACATATTGGCACATTTGGTTGATGCGAGCCAGTGCGCATTCTATAAGCGAGCGTGTGTACTGAGCCGAGTGTGAAACTAGACCGAGAAGTTGGCGTATATATACATCTATTTTCTGTGGCCATGTGCTCAAGTTTTGTAACTCTTGCTCCAGTACTATAAAATCGCTTCCAGTTATTAACGAAAACATGTGGCGTAATATCCCTTCTTGAAGTTGTTTCTCATCTTCAAATGGTGACAATTGTTCTTCAAGTTCAATTTTAAGCTCCTCAGGTGTGCATCCAATACAAAATACTTTGCCAGATAATCCTAAACATATAAATAAATTACATTATAACCAAAGTAACTACTTAATACGGTGTTCTCTCGTTTTCCATAAATTCATTTGCACTAATATTGTTTGCCATAATCATCCCCGATCATAATATTTACTTGCACTATTATTACGTCTACCATAACAACTCAACAGTTATAACTTTTATTTGCCATAAAATTACTTCCTATAACAACATATATCATAATAATTAGTTACCATAAGTAACACATCTCATAATAGACTCTGGACATAATCAAAATTTGATATAAATATGAAAATAATACATAATAATTGTAAGGTCGAAATTAATTATCGTTAACCCCCAACTCAGTGCAATCCGACTCGGATAGGTTAGGTTAGAAGACTAACGCCTTTGTCTTCGTGGCTTTTTTTTTAAACCACCCAGATGTAGGAGCCCCGCGAACCGGGGCTCCGTCCCGCCTTAGTCTTCGTGGTTAGCGGGGCTCCGTCGAGCTTTACCGTCCGTAAACATTTAATTTAATGCCACCTTTTGTAGTTTTAAACACTTCACAACTTTCACTCATCTTGACAAGACTAATAGTGAATTGACAAATGTTAATAAGGACTGTCTATTTTAATTAATTTTTAAGCCACCATCTAGGAGATATATGTTTCGCAAATATTCCTGTTTGCAAAGTGTTTGAGTATTGCGGGATCCAAATGTTCGTTGATGATCGTGGTATAAATTAAATTAATAACAGCTTACTTATTAACATAAAAATTGCAGGCGCTTGAACTAAATTATCTTTATTTATACTATGGTGAATAAAAGTTATGGAAAATGGCATTATTGAAAACGAAAATCATAGAAAATAAATTTTATGGATTTCAATTATTATGACACTTGATCAATTATGACCAATGAAATTAGTGAAAGTCATTTTATGTCATTTCACGATTATGGCAACTGAAGCGTTATTTCTATTATAATGAAATTATGGCAAATAACAGTATGGTATATGAAATTATGGCATTTTAATTTATGGCAAACATTAGTAAACCACTTAATACAACAGACGGTAAAAATATTATGAATTACCATGATTTTCCAGAATGGCTGCAATTTCCAGAGCAATAATAATACCGCTTTCATACCCCAATAAATAAAATGTATCTTTCAATTTCATTTTTTTCAGCAAAATCTGTGTAAAATAGTAATAAAGTAATTGTTGAAGTCAGTTACAAAAAAAGAAAAAGGCATTAAAATGTTAAGTCACTATACAGAATGTATTTTTTAACGTATAATGACTTAACATTTAAAAAAAATAGAGATCGCACACAGAGCAGTGCTGAAAGTGGCTACATTTCACCCGATAATGGTCTCCGTTGATGAATAGTTGGAATATATTAAGTGTTCGTCAACATTTTATCCTCCAAATTTTACTACTGCAGCATCATCAAAAACCATACAGGGCAATCCACAAGCGTAGACAAGACAAAATCTGTAGCATTCCGCTGGCATGCATGTCTTTTGCTCAAAGATTCCCATGCTTCCTCGGCCCATTCTTATACAACCATAATAATAAGCACTGTCCAGTGTATAGGTTGAGCTATTTTGAGTGTTAGAAATTAGTATTCCTGTACCTCCGTGGCCTCAAATATGACGAAACGGAGATAGTATTGCAACCCTAGTATTGTATTTGCTTCCCTCACTCACAACCATACAACTATGACATACACATTCCCACGCCCACACTCTCTCTCTGTCTTTCACACCCACGCACACATGCACACACATATACACTCACACACACACACACACACACACACGCACGCACACGCACACGCACACGCACACGCACACGCACACGCACACGCACACGCACACGCACACGCACACGCACACGCACACGCACACGCACACGCACACGCACACGCACACGCACACGCACACGCACACGCACACGCACACGCACACGCACACGCACACGCACACGCACACGCACACGCACACGCACACGCACACGCACACGCACACGCTCACACACACACACGTACTTACGAGTATATGAAACATATTATTAACTTTAAATCCGTTAAGGATAGGGAAGTCCTTTATACAAGTTACTATGTGGAACTATTTTACCTATGTCTGTGCTCATATATATTACTAGCTTTTGCCCGCGACTTCGTTCGCGTTAACATAGATTTGTTCTACTAATATCTTTATATGTATAAAAACATTATATTATATTATTATAGTATAGCTTGACCATTGTGGTTACAGCAAAATGTTCTTAGATGACCTTCCCTAACTTATTGAGGTATGTATGTATTCACAGATTTTGGCAGAATCGTACGGTCAGCAAGAATGCCAATAGTTCATTTTTTTGTGGATCAAAAGACTCTAAGGCAAATATTTTGCTGTAACTACACTGGTCAAGGCCTCGTTTGAAACACCCTGTATATAACGATATTACCATATTCCGTACAGGCGTACAGTAGCGATTCCGATTTACGTACAGTAGCGATAATGTGACGGATGAAACATAACATTATTTCGAAATACATCGGGAAAAACAAAAACTCAAGTGGGACTTACCCTTACAGAGGGAATGCTCTTCCAACTGAGCTATTGAGTCACACCTGAATCACTTCAAATTTCCCTTCTTTTTATATTCTACTTGAGTTTTCTGTTTTCCGATGTATTTCGAATTTAAAAGTGATAAATGCTATAAAAAATTCATTCAAATATTATTAAAAATGGTTGAAGAATCATTCTTTGGTTCCTTTTTTTTATTGTGCGGAAATCCCCTCGGATACCCCCCCTGCCAGAGCCGGAAGGGGAGGTTATGTTGGACTTGAACCGACTAAAACCACACGCCGACTGTGGGTCGTGGTGCTAGGCCAGAGGTGAGGTTGTCATCGACATATCCCTCGCACCCCGGCTGACCCAGGGCCATCCCTTACGGTCTGGCCCTCCTCAGGAGAGGGACAACGGTGTCCCCGACTCGTCCCCGGAATAGGGAGGCGCGCTTCTCAGCGCACCGTCGCCGTGGCCTGCTTCTGCTGGGGTGACAGGCGGCTTCATCCGTCAACCCCAGGCCCGCGCTCATGGGGGACAGACGCCCGAGTTGCCTGCGCGCGCGGGCGGGCGATCCGCGAGTCTCGCTCGATCGCGCCGCCTCTCCCGTTCCACCGTCTCCTTCACGATCATTGCCTACTGGCTGAAGGAGACGCCGCCGGCCGCCCACGCGTCCCTACAGCGGACCATTGCTGTGAGCAAGGTGTTGAGGGTGAGAACACTCACTCCCAGGGCCGCCACTAGCTCCCGCCTCGGTCCGGCCCATGCCGGACACTCGGTGAGCGTGTGCAGCCCTGTGTCTTCGCTCGCGTCGCAATGATGGCACTCGGACTTAGGCTCCTTATCGATCTGACGCAGATAACGTCCGAAGCACTCGTGCCCGATGATAATCTGCGTCAGTCGATACGAGAGGCTGCCATGTGGCCTCTCTAGCCATTCCCCCATGATTAATTCATTGGTTCCAACAGTTCGTAAAAAAGTTGGTAGATGGCTCGACCGTCGCCCTTAAAGACGGACATAAAGAGAAGGGAAATTGGAAGTGATTCAGGTGTGACTCAATAGCTCAGTTGGAAGAGCTTTCGCCTGTAAGGGTAAAGTTAGCATAATAAATGCTATAAAAATTTCAATCCGATAACATTAGATTAATTCTGATAAACGTAGAAATATAATGCCTATTGATTTAGAATGGATTTTTTTTCACCGGTTCAGGCAGGATTTGAACCAGCGATCTTACATCGCCTCAAAGACGGTTATATAAAAACCGTAAAGGATTTGGATTAGTTCGGGTGTGGTCTGCTAGCTTTTTGGTCAAAGCAGCATGTAAGAGAAGGATCGCGGTTTCAAATCCCACATGGATAGATAAAAAAATATTTTCTAAATCGAGTTGAATAATTAGCATACTAATGCTTTAAAATTTCATTCAAATATTATTCCTATCGTAAATAGATACTAATGTTAAACTGAAATTAAGACATACCTCAGCAAATCTCTGTGCGGTTTCTATCATGGTCTCATGTGGATTATCAAAACCAGGTTGCAGTACGACTGCTGGCAGCTTAAGACGTTCGCAAAGAACACGGAATCGATCGTGATGTCCCTCCATTCCCGGTACTATGCACAACCTGATTTGATTTTCTTCGTATTCATCATCTCTCTGTAATAATTAATTTATATCTAAGTTATATTATTAAACAATATGATATCGTTAAAATAAATTGTATTATATTAAGTATACCATAGATGCGCTGTTAATAAGTGTTGGCATAAAGACGTGATCAGTACTAGCCATGAGTTCATCTTCACCGACATAACTGAAGAAAGTAGATAAGCCATTTTTATCTTGACAAGGATGGTCTGTAAGGTTTTTTTCTGCTTCCATTATTCTGCCAATTCAATAAAAATTTAATTGCATGTTCTGTGGTATGAATTTATAAACATGTTTTTACTGGTGGTAGAAATTTGATGGCACAAATTTGACACTTATTTCGACCGGGTTGGTACCACCGTGCACAAGTGCGAAAAACCCTCCATAGTAATCCAATCTCGGTTGGATTGCGTTCAGGGGTCAGCAAGTGCATAGCCGGGCCGAGGTGATGGTAGTCGCAGCACTAGTGGGACCGGTGGGTGTTGGCGTAGTCTAGTGGGGTGTGACGCGGGGCGCCGCGCCGGGCAGGGAGACCCGTAGAAACGGTGGTGCCGCTGGCCGCCCGCGGCATAGTACAGGGGCCCAACTGGGACTAACCACCCTGGGAGGCTGCCCCACCAGGTCGCGCATAATCCCGATATGGCTCGTCGTGCCGGTTGGCGACCGGACGGGAGCCCGGCGACCATATTCGGGAGGGTACGGGGGCCCTTCCGTTCGGCGCGTCGGCTCTCGTCACGCCTCACATTCATAGATAAAACCAATCTCCCATGTTTTGTCACGCGGTGCTGCGGCGACAATCACCTCTTTTTCACGCCTTCCCTTACCCTTCACCTCATGGCAGCGCACAAAACAAAATCTGTTGAAACAGCGGCTAGGGACTCTCCCACAAAAACTCTATTTGAGGTGGAGTCCACGAACATCTGTGGGCTCCATAAGAACCTCAACGCCGTCCACCAACACCTGGAGACGGCGAAACCAGCTATGCTGTTTCTAACGGAGACACAAATACGCCGCCCTGACGACATGGCCTACCTGCTTTACCCCGGCTATGTTATCGAGGAAAATTTCCGAGCAAAAGCCGGGGTGTGCGTGTTTGTTAGGGCGGATATTTGTTGTCGCCGTTTGCGCTGTCTAGAGGACCCATCCTTTTCCATCCTGTGGGTACACGTAGACCATGGCTCCGCAAGTCAGATCTATGTGTGCCTTTACCGTTCCCATACAGGAGATGCAGAGATAACTCGACTATTCGAATACCTGAGTCAGGCGGCAGATGATGCGCAGGAGCGGTTTCCGAACGCCGAATTGGTGTTTTTGGGGGACTTTAACGCCCACCACAAGATCTGGTTGGGCTCCGCCATAACAAACCATGCGGGAAGAGCCACTCACGCATTTGCCCTGGCGCATGACTTGACTCAATTGGTGCACAAGGTCACGAGGATACCAAGAGAGTCCGGCCTAGAGCCCTCTCTGCTAGACCTTCTGTTGACGAGTCGCCCGGACCAGTACAGTGTCTCGGTGAGTGCTGCTTTAGGTAACTCCGACCACTGTCTGGTCCGCTCCACCGTGCCCATTGTAGCGCCCCCACGACCCGTGCAGGGGAAGAGGCGTCTATGGCACTACTCGTCAGCGGACTGGGATGGATTGCGCGACTATTATGCGTCCATCCCGTGGGTTGAACGCTGCTTTGAGGGTAAGAACCCATCTGAGAGCGCTTCTGCCGTCGCCGGTGAGATCGGTCTAGGTATGGAATACTATATCCCATACACCGATGTCACCGGAGTCCGCGGAGCGCGTCCGTGGCTCGGGCGCGAGTGCGCGGAGGCTGTTGAGCATAAACAGTTTGCGTACCGCGCCTGGGTGCGGGCGCGCGCCACGCGCGATCCCAACGTGGGTCACTTCAAGGCGGCGTACAACAGAGCCACAAAGGTCTGCAAGAGGGCATGCGTCAGAGCGGATGCCCAGCGCATAGCACGGCTGGGCCAAGAGCTAGTGGCGCATCCCACGGGTAGCCGTGGCTACTGGCAACTGGCCAAAGCCGTGCAAGCCAACTTCTGCCAGCCCTCGCTGCCCCCGCTGAGCAATCCCGATGGATCTCTGGCCCATGAGCCGCAAGAGAAAGCAAATTTGCTGGTCAATCTCTTCGCGGCCAACTCCCGAGTCGATGATTGTGGTATGCAACCACGGACAATGCCCACTGGTGACCACGCAATGCCTGATATACGTATCAGGCAACGCGATGTCCGTGCAGTACTGCAACCACTCGATGTCCGGAAAGCCAGTGGTCCTGATGGTATTCCAGCGGTCGTACTTAAAAAATGTGCAGCGGAGTTATCTCCTATGCTAACACGGCTGTACCGACTGTCCTACAGTTCGGGTACAGTGCCTTCGGCTTGGAAGGAGGCGAATGTCCAGCCGATCCCCAAGAAGGGGGATCGCTCGGACCCAGCCAACTATCGACCCATAGCCGTCACCTCAGTGCTGTGCAAGGTGTTCGAGCACATAATTAACACACAGCTCATGCGCCACCTAGAGGATCACTCCTTGCTTAGTGACCGACAATACGGTTTCAGACCGAAACGGTCAACGGGTGATCTTCTGGCGTACATGACCCACCTTTGGGGTGAGGCTATGGAGAAGCACGGTGAGTCACTGGCAATTAGTCTTGACATCGCCAAAGCTTTCGATAGGGTATGGCACAAATCGCTTCTTTCCAAGCTACCAGCCTTCGGCCTGCCTCCTAGACTGTGTAACTGGGTTGCAAGCTTCCTGCAGGGGCGCCGTATTCGCGTCCTTTGTGATGGACGAGCTTCGGAGTTCTTGCAGGTAAATGCTGGCGTGCCGCAGGGTTCCGTCTTATCTCCCACTCTCTTTCTTCTGCATATCAATGACATGCTCTGTAACGGAAACATTCACTGCTATGCAGACGATAGCACCTTACACGGGAGTTATTACGCACATCCTGCGGCCAAGCAGTCTGATATCGCGGAAAAAAGGCAGCTTCTTGTCACTGACCTGGACCGGATCCTGGACCACATTTCTCAATGGGGCGCTAGGAACCTGGTCGAGTTCAGTGCCAAGAAGACCCAGGCATGTGCGTTTACAGCAAAGGTATCTCCTTTCCTTCCCCTTCCCACTCTTCAGAGCACACCACTGCCACTGCAGGATCACCTCACTATCCTCGGTATGGATGTTCGCTGCAAACTGAATAACAAAAACTATATCGAGAGTATCATCAAATCAGCCTCGCGTAAACTCGGAGTCCTGAACAGAGTGAGACGTTTTTTCACGCCGGAGCAGCGGTGTCTTCTATATAAGACCCAAATTCGTTCCAGCGTGGAATACTGCTCACATCTCTGGGACGGCTCCGCAAAGTACTTATTAGATGCTCTCGACAGGTTGCAGCGACGTGCGGTCCGCATTATTGGGGATCCTGAGGTCACGAACACCCTCGAGCCTTTGCAGATGCGTAGAGATGTTGCGTCTTTGGCAGTTTTCTACCATCTCTACCATGGTGAATGTTCTGACGAGCTCTTCCAATTAGTCCCACCCTCCCCTTTCCTTCACAGGACGACACGTGCAGGGCTAAGATGTCATCCATTTACGGTGCAGAGTATACCTGCTAGAACCAAGCGTTTCAGTGATTCATTCCTATGCCGCACCACTAAGGCCTGGAATTCCCTGCCAGTTCACGTGTTTCCTTCTTCCTACAGTCCTGGGTCCTTTAAGCGGGGCGTGAAAAGGCATCTAATGAGGCCGTCAAGCTGAGTGCCACCACTGTTAACATGGTAATTGTTTACGATGGTGACCCTCTTTCCGAGACTTTGCCTTTAGCTTAACATCAGGCGAGGTGAAGTCAAATTGACGTGTCCAGTATAAAAAAAAAAAAAAAAAAAATACATGTTTAATAAATAATATATTAAAACGATCACCAAAAAGTATAGAAGTAGGTAATTTATTTGTATGCTTTTGTAACTGGCGAAATGTGGGTGCTAGCAATTCTGCCTACCCCTTCGGGGAATACAGGCGTGAGTTTATGTTATGTTATGTTATGTTTTATTATGCTAACTTTAAAATAACCTTTAAAATGCTCAAGTGGGACTCGAACCCACATGTACAGTCAGCAGCAAATAGATAGCGACATTCAAGGCTGTCAAATAGTTAGATACAGCAGTGGTCAATAACATCGATACACCCGAGACGCTCACATGGATAGAGACATTTCATTCTTCAAAAGTAACGGAACGCGCATGTTACCAATTATATCGGCTCTACTAGGGTGCCACCTATATGATGACAGCCAAATCACCATTATGTAACTAAGCAACATCCTTGCCATAAACATCGGTACAACTGCACAAGTACACCCTAACCAATGGGCATAGAGCTCAAACTAAATTAGTAACTGGGAAGTAACAACGATGACAGTTGTCTGAAATTATGGTGAAAGGCGTCTATCTCTTTCTTTCCTCTAAAACTTTGTATGTAACCATCTTTGTTATTTCGTGCGTGACGTCATTGCCACGTGTGTTGTTTTTAGTTCAATAGATTCAAATAATATCTCAAAATATTAATACCAATTTCAACATATTATTTCAAATATCACGTACATATAAAATAAAATAAACTGTCTGAGTTTGTGTCACTATTTTTTTATTAGGTAGCGATAGAGATGCGTTTTGAAAATTGAACCTTAAAATAACCAATTAAATTAGAACGGAACATGTAAATGTTTTGTTATGTGTATCGATATGTTTGACCACTTTGGGCGTTTGGTTACTATTGACGCTTTGCCTGTAGCTATAATAATGGCGGCTAGCGTGTATCGATGTATTTGACAACACGGCGTATCGATATATTTGGACAGGCTGGGTGCACTCAATAAATTTACCACTTTGGCTGTATCGATGCTATTGAACACTTTGGCTGTATCTAACTATTTGACAACCTTGAATGTCGCTATCTATGTGCTGCTGACTGTACCTGTAATACGGCACTTCCGAATCTACAAATATATTTAAGAGCAAGTTGCTGATGGACAATCCTGGCTACTTGGTTGTGTCTATGTAAATACTCGCCGTTGGCTAGACGAGAACAACCGGAGATTATATGCCTGAGGGATTCTACGGGACGGTGACATGCCCGACAGATATCAACCGTACCATCCTATAGGATATATCACCGGTAGTTGTTCGTCATTACAACTTCATCAAATAATTGCGCAAACAAAACCTTCGGTTTCTCCAAGCGTAACCAGGATACAGACGCTTTTAAAACTACATCGGGCCCATATAAGGCCCGATAAAATCGTCCATGCAGTATTGCAGGCATGCGCCAGTTCTCTTTCACAAGAGCGAGCGTGGTAAGGCCGCGGTCCACTGCCACTACATCTCGATGGACATCCACATTCACCTTGAGAAAACATCCTCTAAGGTTGCATATCTCGCGGTTGTGTAGAGTCTTAATGTTTAAAAAACCACGGCCTCCAAACTTCCGTGGGATATACAACCTCATAACTGAGGAACGTGGGTGGTGCATTCGGTATGCTGTAAGCAGTGTTCGAACAGGGCTTCCAGCTCTGTTTGAGTCCATCTGTCTATTCCAAAGGAGTAGGTTAGGACTGGTATGACCCAATCATTATACCACACCTTGTTACCGCCTGACAAAAGACTCTTTACCTAGTACTTTTTTCAGACGGCAGAAGAAGCGCTCCCGTAACTGCTGCGTGCTTCATACCCGACTCGTTAACACTTAGGTGTTAACGAGTCGGTGACATACCATTTGTAGGTATCGTTCACAGAGAGGGATCTCAGTTTTGTAGAATCTGAGAATCCACAATTTCACCTTTTTGAAAAACCCTAATACAATAAATAGGTAATTGTTCATTTTCCGTGTACTATGAAAACAGTAAATCTATCTATAATTTGAGTAAATACATATTAAAGAGCTCATTTAGAGGCTTCATATGATATATGATACAAAGAACTATCATTATTAGTTCAGGCAATATTCCAGAAACAAACTGTCTTTTGGCTTTCCTGTAAAGTTGATGTTTTCCAGATACGCCTTTGTTGTCCGAGGTATGCGAATTGTTGAAAGCAAACTCACAAATAGCTCAACTTACGTATTTATTGTTAATGACAGCGCCTGTTCCTCATCAAATGCCAAGTTATACTGTACTCGCAGGAAAGTGCAAAGTAACTGCAATTTATGATTTTGAATGCCTAATTCTTCTAAAGTAAGACTCTTCGCAACGTTATCGGGTATGCTTATCCCTACGGATAAAATAATTTCCAGTATAAAAAATCGATTGCAATTATTTTATTTGTAGTTTTGAATGACATTACAATAAAATAAAAATAAAAACTTACCGGTTAATTTAGCAATTTGTTGCAAAAGTGAGGGCTTATATTTCATTTTATGTGCTAGGGCTACACCATGAGTGCTCTGCAAAGCATGCTCCACAGTATCCATTGCACTTCGCCAATTTACGAAAGTATTATACTCTACCTGTAGGTACGCATATATAATAAAATTACTCAGCCCAGTCACAATGTATATTTTTATTATATATGTTTCCAAAACACACAGCATTGTTGAAGATGCGTTCAATAAATTAAGCATTAAATCATATACCTTACCTCCTCTTTCTCGTGTTACCTGTCTCTTTAACACGCATGAGAGCGCAGCAGTCTTCGTAAACAGGATCGCGCCTGTCAATGTCAACTCATAGCGTTCATAAATTTTGCCACCAACGGATGCAAAATTTCCATCATAATACAAAAACAGTGAGATTCTAGTTTTTAGTCATTTCAAATTATAGTGATTATCAAAATACTAGCAAGGCAGTGGTTACTGAGTCTGTTGCTTCGGAGGAGTTAAGTAGTTATAGAATACTAGCTTTTCGCCCGCAGCTCCGCCTGCGTGGATATCGTTATCGCCACCAAAATCTTTATTAGATAACGTACCGATACGATGGGACCCTGAACCTGGAAACAGGAAGACACACAGATGGACAGTGGAGTCTTAGTAATAGGTCGGCCTTATTACAGACTAAGACTCCACTGTCCATCTCTCTGTTTGTCTGTCACCCGGTTGTATCTCATGAAAGCATAGCTGACAGCCTTAGAGATCAGTAGATGAAGGGTACAACGGGCGCAAATTTGGCCACACTCCGGGCAGTTTTACAACCGGTATTAGGACCATGATTGCACGCGCTGCCTTCGCCTCACTTGGGCACTTTACTGAATCGCAAATATCTGCGGGTGGTGGTGACCTTCCGCTTGAGCTGCAAGGTGTGAACCCCATAGATGCACCTGTGGTTCCATGATGACATAGAACGGCCGATGGACGATGACGGTATATTTAGTAGCAACCCATTAATGTATACATTACTTTTGAAAACTTTAGGGAAATTATTTCCTTTCATTCAAGACAGATAAGGGAACTATTGTGAAGTTTGAATGAATTTGATAGCATTAAGTATGCTAACTATTGAAATCAAATACATGAATGAATCTGTTCGGGCGGGACTCGAACTCGCGATCTTTCCCTGACAGAGGAAATGCCTCAAAGATGGATAAAAATGTAAGGGGAAATTTGAATCACATCGGGCGTGTCTCGGGTTCAAGTCCCACGACATAGTCAAGGTTGCTGGAAAGAACTGGATGGTGAAAACACTGTCCCACCAACAGTGGAGAGACCTACACTCAGCATTGGATGACTACGGGTTGAAAAAGAAGAAGAAGACAACATGGCCAAAATTTGAATCAAAAACGGATAAGACAGATAGGAAAAAATCTGGGTGGTTACTGAAGCAACACCCGGATGAAAGTTTATGTCCAGTCAGGCATATTATTTAATTAACTACGGCTACAGAAGTCAGACGTTCAGAAGGTAAAGAATGTGTCTAGCCTTTTTATATCAATTATAGGTAAGATAAGACCAGCTACTTGCACTGTTATAGCTGGTTGGTTAAATAATGTTTTTATACAAGCTGAAATAAAGGCATCACCAGGCAGTGTGAAATCAGCTGTAGCTTCAAAAACCTACAGTACATATACAGTACAGTACTAATTTATGTGCACTGAAATTATTTTTTTTCTATTATGGCGATAGGTAATACTCATGAAGAGGCAGTGGAAAATGTCCAAACAGCGGTTAATCAAGTTCTAACCTGGACTAAAAAATGGCGAATTAGGCTAAACGAAAGCAAGTCGATTCACGTCGACTTGCTTACTCACCAATAAAAGATCACAACATTTTCCTGTATTTATTAATGGCCAACAAGTTCCATACTCTAATACAGCTAAATATCTTGGTATGACTCTTGACGCTAAGCTGCGCTGGAAAGAACACGTCAAGAAAAAGGGCTCTCTACTGCCTTAAAAACTTTCTTCCGCCCAAAACAAAGACAATGCTTATGCAAACTTGAATTTTTCCTATTTTCGACTATGGTGATGTGTGCTATTTCGACCTGAATGCAGATCTGCTCAATAAACTTGACCGAATTCTCAACAAATTGCATTCGATTCGTCTACAATCTTAAGAAGCGAATAATAATAATAAAATATAATATAATATTAATCAATCTTAAGTATGACCATGTTTCGGATTATCGTGCAGAGCTGGGTTGGTTACCCATAAGACGGCGACGTACTCTACGAGCTGTCACTCTGGTCTATACCCTATTAAATTCTCCTAACTTAAAATCCCATCTCCACCTTCTCGGTTCTAACCATAATAAAAATCTACGCACGTCTAACAATCTTCTTCTTCACTGTCCCACTCACACTTCAAGCCTTGTGCACTCTTCTTTCTCTGTGCAATCAATTCTCCTCTGGAATGCGCTTCCGCTAGAAGTTAGGATGTCCCCAAATCGTTTTGTCTTCAAAAAGAAAGTACGATAGATCTATAACGTACCATAGGCAGAACAATATTTATAAGAATTTTCCGTATAACTATTTATGTATGTACTTGATATATTATATTATATAGATGTTATATTATGTATAGGTATATGCATTTAAATATTGTCCGTATGTATTATTATTATATATATATTTAAGTATATTTATATTTACTGTTTGTATGTTTATTATTTATACCGTAAGTACCTATTAGATCAATACTTCGAGCACCTACTTTGACAAATCTCTGCATCACCCAAAGGTTGACTGGTAGAGAATGCCCACGGCATTAAGTCCGCCTTTGTACATATATTTTGTGCATAAAGATTAAAAATAAAATAAAATAAAAAAATCTGAATTGAAAATACGCTACCAGAAAATGTACTGGCTACTTGGAAGACACTCCCCGCTATCAGTACACAACAAAGTCCTATTATACAAACAGGTATTGATGCCAGTATGGACTTATGGTATCCAGGTCTGGGGCTGTACTAGTAGGAGTAATCGTCAGATCATACAACGATTCCAAAACAAAGTACTCAGGGACATAGTTAATGCACCCTGGTATATTCAGAAGTACGATCTACATCAAGACCTAAACATGGATGTTGTAGACCGAGTAATACAAAAATATGCAGAAGCCCACGAAAACAGACTTCATCATCATGTGAATGACGAGGCTATCCAGCTTCTTGACATCACTAATATAGTAAGAAGACTGAAAAGGAGGAAACCGTTCGAGTTAGCGTAGTGTTTCAACGACCACTAAACTATTAGTGCTGCTTACAAAGAACACATGAACAAAGTGACTTCGCCTTCATAAAAACTAAGTAAGTGTTAATGGACGCATTCTTAGGTTATTGTTTACGTAGTAATTTAGGTGAAATTTGTTTACTTATTGGCCAACTAGGCTAGATCGTAATATAAATAAAGTATAAACTACTTTATTAGAAAAAAAAAATGAAATTAATTTTTGATCTCCTAATTAAGTTTTTTTATGTGCCTGAGAAGTTGCTTTTTTAGTTTATTATTGAATTTTGAAAGACACTTAGGTTTAATACTTACTTTTCATTGATTTATAAATTATTTGTCCCACGAGACCGCGACCAGCACGTTATCTACTAAATTAAAAGTGACATAATAAAATGTCTTATGAGTTTATTTACTCTCACATAGCGTTCTAACTACCTGTACCTATCACAGGTTCTTTCACCAGCAGATAACAAACAGGTTTTCAACAATGGTGTGTGTTGGAAAGACATATAATGACTGTTTTGCATAAAAACAAAACAGTTATTATGTGTGTGAAAAAACGCACCGCAATAAAGCAAGTGCTTGCTGGTGGTTGATAGAAGACTATGAGTGGACAAATTGACATTGAAAGCGTGATCCAGTTTACAAAAATTGCCGCGCTCTCCTGCGTGTGAAAGAGACAGGTAACGCGAGAAAGAGGAGGTAAGGTATATGATTCAATGCTTAATTTATTTATGAACGCATCTTCAACAATGGTGTGTTTTTTCACACACATATTAACTGTTTTGTTTTTATGCAAAACAGTCTTATTTTGTATGTTATAAATAAATTAAAAAAACTACTGAACCGATTTAAGAAATTCTTTAGCTTTGACTCATAGGTGTAAATTTTATTGAGTATTAGAAAAGAAGATAGTAGCACCGGTACTCATTTGGTGTATATATAGGAATATACATTTCTTTATATTACTGTTTCCCATGTCTCATCGACACAAAAATAATGACGTTCTATAGAACACGCCGGGCACAAACTGACAACATGCTAAAATGTCGATACCTCCTACGTAAGTTGTTTTATCTCTAAAACTGCAATTTTACAGGAGAGCGAGTTAAAGATTCAAATTGTCCTAAAAACTGCATTTATTTATGGAGCTTTGTAAAACTTGGTATATGAATGTATTGTATGGTATTCTTGACTATGTTGAAAGATAATTAAAAAAATATTATGAACTCTTTGAGATTTGATGCTTACAACACTTTACTGCGGAATACAGACTGTGCCAGCCGTGGTATTTCATACTTACAACATTATACTGCGCAGTCTAGATTTCTTCAGTTGTTGTATCTCATACTTACAATATTATACTGCGGAGTTTACATTACGTTCGTTGTTGTATATGATAGTTACAACAATATACACTGGAATTTTTTATTTTAATCCAATTGTATGTGACATTAACAATATACATTAAACACAATTTTGAGTAAGCATTCAGGAAATATATATTCACTCAGGAAATAAAAAGTAATATTGTCAAAGCCAAATTATCTTTTTTTTTAAAGGAAACAACATAGTTAATACTGGATAAAGGTTTTATTAGAACTATTGCACAAAAACTACTTTTTAATATGTTTACTTCTAAAACAAGTACGTAATGTATTCAACTATTAGCTAATAATAGGTAGGTAGGTATGTAATATTATTTTTAAGAAATATAATGATAATAACTCACTATGATATTTACAAATACAACTATATATACAAATTCTTCTTTAAAAATAATAAAATTACAATAAAATCGTAAAAAACCAACAGTGGGGATCAATGGTCTTCTTTGTTTGCCAAATCAACTAACGTAAAATTAAAAACTGATAACTTTCGCTTATAATACAAAATATTAATTGGGCATGCGGTGCATTAAGAATCTTTTGAAAATCATATGTAGCGCTAACAATTTTACCTTGGGAAGTTAAGCTTTCAGTGTTGTCAGACTTCATGAGTTGTCAGGATAACTTCTTATTTGAGACATGGTTCCATGATCTGCAATCTGTTGTTCAGTTGGACTATGGATATTTTAAAAAATGTGGCATTGATCGCACTGATCTTTCTTAGGGATATAAAAACTGAGCTTAAAGTTTTCATTTGCAATATCTCGATATTGGCGTTCGGTTTCAGCTTTACATTTCAAATAACTTATGAAAATTTAAGTCTCCATCTGAATACAATTTGTTTGTCCTTTGCCTCGTATAATGAGACTCAACTGGCTGTAAACTCTTGATACGGTCACACACACTGTTTTTAAGACTACCAGTTAGCTTTACTGGATGGTTTAAGTGTTTTCCTCTTTGATCTGGAACTAATACCCGACATTGAAATAACCCGTTGTCTTGTCCATCTTTTCTAAAGACTTATAGTTTGACATATTGCCTATACAATAATTCACCAGAAAAAACGCGATCCAAGATGAGTGTCATTCTAGAATACGAGCCTATATCTGAGGGTGAGTCTGGGATGTATAACCTAATCACTGACGGACAAAGTGCTTATAAAATGTTTTAATGCCATCTTCATTATATCCCACTGGTAACTAATATTATAATGTATACTTACGTCTTGAAATGCTATCAGTATACACTCTACGTTTATTTTGCTTCTTTACTATGTTAGCCACATACATCCACTGCTTTTCTCGATTGCCTAAATTCCAAAAACTGTCAAAAATCTTTCTTCGTTTAATTTATCGGAACATTTTTTCCGGCAGGAACATGGAGGGCCCATCTTTCTACTTGGTTGCATTGAACCTTTCCTTGACACATATTATTTTCATAAATTACGCAAGAACTTTCTCTTGGTATCGATCCATTCATTAAAATGTATTTTTCTTACATTACCTTTATCTTTCCTTAATTGACGATGGCGGTTGGCGGTTGACGTGCTTGGACTCTTTGAAATATTTGATAGTGGACTATTGTTCACTGTTGTACACGTTGAGCAGCTAGAAAGCACTGGTGAGGATTGAGATGAAATGTCAAACGCCAATATATTTTCCTTTTGTATATAATATGGGCAAAAATCATTATCACAGTCGTAATCCAAATGATTGATACTACAAGAAGGGGAAGGGTGCGGTGTCTCATTATTTTTTGTATTAGACTCTGTCTCTTCTTCTGATATAGTATTATCAAAGATGTCACTATCTATCATATTTGCTAAAGCATTCATTTCCGATTCATTGAAACTTATTGGAAGTGAAGAAAACTAAACGAAAAAGAAATTTTACTGTTAGTAAACAAGCAAGCATTTCTAGTTAGTAAGCGAGCAAAATAGTGCTCCGTTTAGGGCTCTATGTCAGTCAGATAGGTAGACAAGAGTGCTTTAAATAGTTTCACATAGTATATAACAACATTAAAAAAATGGTTTATGTTAAGCATTGAGATAAAGCAAGTTTTTCTTGCGTATATATAGGAAGTCCCGGTACTCGAAAGCTGAGTTTTGAATAACGACTTCTGAAGTAAAATGTTATTTTTACTACATGCCACATTTATTTTAGTTTTTATTCCAACGTAAAATATTGTATGTTTTATATACAACATTTTATAATGAACGCTCAACAACGTAAAATATTGTAAGTACGACATACAACATTTTGTAATACACGTTGAACTACGTAAAATGTTTTATGTATTACATACAACCTTTTTGAATGTAAACTTAACAGCGTATACAGTTGTAAGTAATCTTTACACC
This sequence comes from Eilema sororculum, assembly GCA_914829495.1. NCBI lineage: Eukaryota > Metazoa > Arthropoda > Insecta > Lepidoptera > Erebidae > Eilema > Eilema sororculum. The sequence continues at coordinate 23,985,133 of OU618536.1, forward strand.
ATTTTAGGTTGTAGTCGGCAAAAATAAGATATTATACTCAATAATGTATAAGAAATAATATAATAAAGTACCTTACCAGTGATATTTCGACATGCGTGCGTTCGTATCAATGTCCAGCGTCTTCTGTTGTATGTAACCGATACAACTCGCGAGCGCGTGATCCTCCTACCCTGCACCCCGCGTAAACTATTGCCAAGAACTATACAACGTTGTAGTCCGTTCTCGTACAAAAATTACAACGATTTACGTCTATAAAATGCTTGATAAAACAACATTTTTGTTATTTTTTCACTTTGAATACGTAAATTACAGCAAAATAAAGCTCTTTTTTAGTAAAAACGCTAAATGACATTTTGTGGGATACAACAACTTACGTAGGAGGTATCGATGTATAAAGTATCAGATAGCACGAGTGTCAAAATGTACAAACGTAACATAGTTTCAAATCTTCGAAGTGTTATAACGATTGAATGCAGTGATGCTAGAAATTAAAAATGTAATAGTGCATGAGTGCCAAAATGCACAAATGTAATAATGAATAAATGATAAAATTTTTACATCAAATAGATAATTGATATAAAATCTCTTTAGTGCATATCTATTTGAAGTACAAAATGCACTTCAATGTAGAAGAATACTTAGATTTTGCTATGTCACTGTAATCATATAAGTGGATTTTAATTTGAATTTAGTGTCAAGACAAGAATAAATACATTAATAAAATTGTAAGTTTTGTGGATTTTATTTGAATTTAGCGTTAAGACAAGAAAAGTACATACTGTCAATTGAACATTTCAGCAACTGTATATTTTGACCATTGCTCATTTGGTCATAAATACATGTTGTCGATTGAATATTTTAGCATTTGTACATTCTGACATCAGGGTATTTTGTTATTAATAGATTGTACATTTTGACACTCGTGCTATCTGATACTTTATACATTTTAACATGTTGTCAGTTTGTACCCGACGTGCTATAGAACACGTACTTAATGCTGCGCGAACCATATATTATATTTATCAGCTAATAAAGATTTACTTACTTCCTTAATTTCAGGCAGTACAATCATTGTAGCCGGTAACTGATCGGCGACTCGATTCAGGCACACACTTTTGCCAGTCGAATTCTCACTAAAATTAATCACAGCAAAATACCTAAAAGACAATAGGAAAATAAATAACAAGCAAAACAAAGTTTTGAGTTACCCGTGGTTGATTTCCGTTGTTGTTAATAGTGTAAGTGTTGCAAACGCCACGATTACGGTGTACTGACAACCGCCGAGCTAGTTATTATTGGGCAGACCGTATCTGTCTACCCTCTTCCACACTCGTTTTTTACGCGCGTCGACCTACCACCCCGTCCGCGCGTTCTCGCTCTGTACAACACTGTACTCGATCGCGTTTTGGACATACAACACTTACTTAATCGACTCGCACGGATTTTGAGGTTATAGGTCTTGTAAACATACGAATCACTGGATGCCAGACAGGCGACAGTTGAGACTCGTCTTCCCGGTTGAGTGTTACACTAAGAATGTCAATGACCATGTCAATCTTAAATCATCCGTTGTTGTTGTTGTTGTTACGGTGTTAAGTCCAGGAGCCGTTGTGTAATTTTGTGCCGATGGGTGGGGTACTTAACTTCATCAACAAAATATCAACAGTTACAATGACAACACCGTTTAATCAACAGACTGTTTAGTTAAAAAAATTAAAAAACCGTTTATGTCGTATACCAATGACATTCATTGGTATACGACATAAACGGTTTAAAATGTCAACACTTTACATTATCAAAGAATCATATAATCAATGACTTATAACATAAACGGCTCATTTGTTCAATGATCTACAATGACAATATTTGAATAAATCAACGTCCAAAAAAATCAACAATCAATACAAATTAATGATTATTTATTCTGCAATTATACGCTATTTTTTTCAAAAACGTTACAACATCTAATTCTTCTCGTTGATCCATAATTTTTTTCAAGTTGTCTTCATAGCGTTTACTTTTCTTTTTTGGAGGGGTTAATGGGACATCAGCTAATATTCTTTCAATTTTATGTGTCTACTAGCTGACCCGGCGAACTTCGTACCGCCAATTATTTTCCGCCCGCGTGGGGTCCGATCCCGTTCCCGCTGCACCCTCTACTATATTAAGCATGTATTGTACATGTAAACCTTTTCTTGAATTACTCTATCTATTAAAAGTAACCGCATCAAATTCTGTAGCGTAGTTTTGAAGATATATGCATACATAGGGACGGACAGACGCGGAAAGCGAGTTTTCTATAGACTACTAGCTGTCTCGGCGAACTTCGTACCGCCATATTTTCCACCCGCGTGCAATTCTGTTCCCATTCCTGTTCCCGTTCCCATTCCCATTACTATTCCCATTCCTATTCCTATTCCTATTCCTATTCCCATTCCCATTCCCATTCCTACTACTACCTACTACTACTAAATACTAATCCCGTAACGTAAACATAAACTTCTCTCACATAATAGAAAAAGTTTGTATGAGAAAAAGAAAAGTTACTTTCTGAAATTTTCTGTACAACTGTTTTATTATTTTTTTTCGTAAGAACCTTCCCCCGATAATAACAAACACAACAAAAAAAGAATTAGTGAAATCGGTCCAGCCGTTGGTGAGTTATGCGCTTACCAACACATTTTGCGATTCATTTTTATATTATAGATTTGCTCCTTCATTAAATCTTCCATCATTGTAGGTAAATTCCATTTTTTCCCATTCAAAAGTGAGTTCCACCTTCTGTGCCAGGATTCAACAATATTTTGTGTACGAGGCATATTGTTATTAAAGTTATCAAAAACTGACCAGAGTTGTGGAGAAAACAGAGGCTTAGATTTTTGCATAGTTAGTGATATTTCTCCGTTTACATAATAACGATCAAACCACTCCACGAGGTCATTAGCTCTCTCAGGAATCACATCGGATTAAAGTTTCTCGAAAGCCGGGAGTATCTCGTGAGGAGGCAAAAATGCTAACGCATATATTATGACTCAGTTGTCATGTGAATTCACTACTTCGTCCGTATTCTTCGGCTAATCCAAAGTCTCTGATTTTTTTCCAAATATTTTGTGTAAAATGAAAAAAACATCCCTTGTGTGTACTCCCGCTAAAACTTGATTGCAAGCATTTAAAATAGCCATCTCAAAATCACTTATTATAAATTCTGAACATAAATCCAAGTTGTACGCTTCGCTACATTTTTGTAGTCCAACAAAAAATGATGTCATCAGTGTTATTAGGAAGTAATCCATAAACGAGGGGAACTGTTCTTTTTGTTTCATGAGTCCCCACTAGTGCATGTATGGAAAACAATTGAAGGAACGGATTTTATGTGCACCTAAACGTTCCGTCCTTTATCCAATATGTAGCCGTACTCAAATGTATTAAATTGCCCTGAGTGGTGAATATTACAATCCGTCCAATACCATCCAACTCCTCATTGAAGTGCATAAATCTTTCACCGTCTATTTTTGTCATTGCATCAGGAATTTCGCTAAGAAATGCTGAACTTTTATAGTTGTTTCTCCTAGTTCGATTTATAATTTGTTGCATGGCGGTCTTATTAGGCAAATATGCTGCACTTGTAGTTGGAACGTTCATTAACGCCGATTGCCTTATTTGCATAGGACTTTCCATTGAATTTTTTGTGTTTGTTTTCAAAACATTGATTACATTGAGTTTGTCTATGTGATGTGGTTCAGATAAATGATTATGATTTATGTATTTGATATCAGACTTAATGAGAATATTGTTGTTCACACTCACCGTTTTTGCAAATGCCGAACAATGCAAAGACGTTCTTTTCGTACACTTCCGTAACACACATCGTCCCGAGTATTATTTTTGACAAATAAAAGCCTTCTATGTTCAGTAAGTTAAATCCTTTTTGCGACTTAGCAAAATTTGCACGTAACATATTATTTATTGTTTTGTTCCGCGTTTACAACACACACTATTCAAGATACTTAAAACATTCAAGTACCTACATGACGCGACGAGGTGCATATTTTTACTCTACCCATAAATTGACTATTAAATTAAGAGCATTTATAATATACAGGAAAGTCGAATTATATTTGACGGCGCGTTAATAAATTGTGTGAGATTAGAGTGAATGAGATTTACTCTGGCGTAATACAGGACACTGGTGCTTTATGGTTGAGCGGCGACATTCGAATTTCGAACTGTCACTTTTGAGTTGGAAAGAATGGCGGGCAGTGCGTGCGGCGCGCGAGACGCACAGGCGTTATCGGAATATCTGGGGAATCGCTTCGCCCCTCAACCAAGCATTAGCGTGTCATGTAGAACGCTATTAATGTATATTATATATATATGTATATATATATGTAAAGTAATGTATAATATGTATGTATTTACAAAAAAAAAAAGTATATAAGTATGTTTATCCGCATTCTAGATTCCATAACACAAGCTATAAAAGCTTACCATGGGTTTAGATAGCGTTGTGTAGAATGTTGTGGAATATTTATTATTATTATTATTTCTTAAAAAAAAAATCCCTGTTGAATATACTTTGATAATCAACGATTGATGTCATTGGAAATATTGTGATTCGTGTATTTGGTAGTGCCTTCTCCTCGCCCGTTTACCCACGCGGATTATGAGTGCTAGCTTACAATAAGGTCACCAAGATGTCAAAGACTCGAAGTATCACCCCAGTGCTTACATATTAAATATGTACACACTATGATGCACGCACAAGGAAACATTAATATTATTAACTACCATTTAATTTGATTTATTCAAATATTGTCATTGTAGACCATTGAACAAATGAGCCGTTTATGTTATAAGTCATTGATTATATGATTCTTTGATAATGTAAAGTGTTAACATTTTAAACTGTTCATGTTGTATACCAATGAAATTGTAATTTTTTGAACTGATCTAACTGTTGATTAAACGGTCTGTTGATTAAATGGTGTTGTCATTGTAACTGTTGATATTTTGCTTGTTGAAGTTAAGTACCCCACCCTGTGCCGATAGTAATGTAGAGCCTTGGGAGATGTTCACCTATTGTTCAAAGCCCAAGGAATTGTCAGGCACGAGGTAGTGATTGTCGTTATAGTTTTTGTAGTCAATTCCTGTTTGGGAATCGTCCGTGATCACTTGAAACCCATTTCATCGCCATTTTATAGTTGCGGTTATAAGTGTTAATTTACAACGTACCTTAAATCAAAAGACAACTTCCGTATTTCAGCATCCAAATTGCCTATCAAAATTAGGTCAGTGGTAGTTTCTTCTGCAACTATATAAACACCTTCCAGAGGGCCCAACGTCAAGGTATTGTTAAGTAAAGATATTACATCTTTCTGGCTATTTAAGGATTCCGACGACACGACGACATTAATGTTCATTTTTTTCCAGGATCTGAAAGATATAATTTAAATTTTAAAAGAATTTATTTTATAAGTAAATAAGTTCAGAGTAACTTGAACTATGTACTTGGTTTGGATTTTAACAAGCTTAATAGCGTTTAAACTATCGCGTTCGATGATGTACAATAATGTTAACGGGAAATAACGTGATCATGGTATAGGTAAAAATAAAATCCAAAAATTAAATAGAGGATATTGGAATGGGATCAAAACTCATAGAACTCTCATAAAAACCTTCGCTAATGTCGTGTGGTAAACCAATCATTTTATAATCAAACCATTAATTACTACCCATATGTTTAAAAAGACATCCATAATTGGCAATTGTACAACGTTAGCAACGTAAACACCAAAGCTGCAATATAAGGAATTTAAAATTCAATACCGTATTTTGTGTTGCAAGTAAGAAGATTGCGTTCGGACATGGAGATACAGTTGTTTTGCACCTCTGGCCACCAGCCTATCAGCAAAACGTAGACCAAATGTTGTCTTCCCACATAATATGAGGTTAGAGCGATCTGCACCACATGTCATTCTGAAATTCAGTTTAAAATAATGACAAACATTTTGACTGCAGACTGCAATCATTTGAATTATTGATGTTATTACCTGTAGTGTGCTTGAACAGTATTATCTTTCATACGCAATAGCACGCGTCCGCGGTGCGCGCTCGCGGCCAGCAGGCGGAAGGCACGCGCCGCTTGTTGTGGCGCGTACGTCACGCGCGACAGCGGACGGACGTAGCCGCGCGATATACCCTCGCTTACCATTTTGTGTATTCTCTGTGGATATTAGAAACATTTTTATTTATCCATTCTGTTTTATTTTAATATATATATATTATTATTCAACATAATATTTATACGACATTATATAATTTTCATTCCAAAATTTAAAAAATAATCAAATTTGACTGAGGAGTAACTTCAACATCAAGTTGCAAAATTCCAGCCGAAAAAATTACAAACAAACTGTGCAAGTTAATTAAAAGCTTGTAAAGATAAACTTGCAGCGCCTAAACTTAGGCTTCATTAAGTAGTTACGAGTAAACCGTTTACAGACATTGTGTATAAACATAAATTTGATAAATTTCTTCAAGATTTGATTGACATGTCCATTAATGAGTTCAAAATATAAGACAAAAAATGTTTGATGAAGAAAGGTTATACTATAAAGTAGACGAATATCTTAAAGATAAAAATGCATGGTCATCCTAACATCTTGCTTGCTCGCACAAATTGGTAACAGAACCATAATTTAAAAAATGTTAGATTCTTGCTGTTATCTTCTCAGTAGAACTGACTTACTAAACCAGCGAGAGAAAATTATGCAATTAATTTATTAAATATTTTGAAAATATTTCTTATTTCTTGATATATAAAATTGTAAAATTTTGATATTGATTTTTTATAAAAAAGGAGGACAATTTGAGTATACCTGGCCTGATGGTAAGCTAAAGGCAAAGTCCCGGAAAGAGTGTCACCATTATAAACATGTACCATATTCACAATGGTAGCACTCTGCCTAACGGCCTCATCATCATATGCCTTTTCACGCCCCGCATAAAGGACCCGGGACTCAGGAAAAAGGAAACACGTGAGCTGGCAAGTAGTTATAGGTCTTAATGGTGCGGCATAGGAATGAGTCACCAAACCGCTTGTTCTTGATGGAATATTCTTCCACTGTATGCGGGTGACATCTAAGACCTGCGCGTGTTGTCCTGTGTAGGAGAGGGTGGGATTAATTGGAACATTCACCATGGTAGAAACGGTAAGATATTGCTACACACGATCAGTTGGGAGTCGACAGTTTCCCATCGGGGTTCGTACCTGAGGGCCCCAGTTCCTGAGACACCCGTTCCGGAGGGACCCGGGATTTTCAACTTGTAGAGTCAACAAAAGAAGTACAAAAATGTAGTTATGTGGTTAAGACGAAAGTAATTTAGGTATTTGAAATCATAATAGGTATACAATATCGAATCATAGTTTTTAACCCCCGACGTAAAATGAAGATGTGAATGTGGCATCGTTGCTCCCCAACGGAAGAACCGATTTTGATGTCGTTTTTTTTGTTTGAAAGGTAAATTAGTTGAGAGTGTTCTTAGCTTTATTTGATTATATTGTTACGAATGTGACGTAACATGTCAAAGCATCGGAACGATAAATTCGAACTTATTGTCAATAGCAGCTGTGACTGAGCGGTTTAGACCTCGCCTGCCAAAAAGAAGGTCGACGGATCGAATCTTGGTGACACGATATGTGGTTTTTGTGATTTTTTAATTTATTTAAATCTTTATTTGGTAAAAGTAACAGAAGATTCTATATTTAAAATCTTCTAGTTATTAGCAGAACATTCTGGAAGAATGAAAATGAGAAACGAAATGAAGATCGAAATTATAGTTTAACTCTTCTGGGAGATCATAGAAAATTCTGGAGAAATAATAAAATGAATATCGAAAAGACGATCGAAATTCAGGGTATAAAAGGAGCTGTCAGAGCCGTGAAAGGGCAGTTAAGTTTGGGAGTTCAAAGTGAACACAAGAAGAGGAAGAAGGGTAAAGGAAGAAAAATAGTGAAAAGTGCAGTAATTGTGCAGTCGCGCTGTGAGTGTCGTGAAAGCGCAGTGACCTTGCAGTACAGTCGCGCTGTGAGTGTCGCGAATAAGACTAAAGTGCAGTAGTGCATCGTGTGGTACAGTCGCGTCGTAAAGTGTCGTGTTCGAGATTTGGCTGTTGGGGTGTGAAAATAAAGCGGTCTCAAATACGAAGTTGTTTATTTCCAATCCCGTTACCCGTCTCCCGTAACATTGGTGTCAGAAGTGGGATTGGAATAAACGATGCCGTTCACACCAAGAGACGACCGAGAGCGCCCCAACACGCGCTCCAGATCAGCGGCGCGGGAACAAGGGGACGCAAACCCGGCAGTATCACACGCTGACGTCGCGAGAGGTCGAGATGAGGCTGGCGAAGGAACCTCTGCCGCTCCTGCGCGTGCCCCAGCCACACCGGAACCAGTAAGTGCACCGTCGCTCTCACTGACGGACATGGGTGCACTTTTCCAGCAGCTCCGCGCTCTTCAGGAGGAGCAAGCGCGCCGCCAGGAGGAGCAGCTGCGCGCTCTTCAGGAAGAGCAAGCGCGCCGTCAGGAGGAGCAAGCGCGCCGTCAGGAGGAGCAGCTGCGCGCTCTTCAGGAGGAGCAAGCGCGCCGTCAGGAGGAGCAAGCACGCCGTCAGGAGGAGCAAGCTCGCCGTCAGGAGGAACAGCTGCGCGCTCTGCAGGAAGAGCAAGCGCGCCGTCAGGAGGAGCAATCACGCCTGCAGGAGGAGCAAGCGCGACGTCAGGAGGAGCAAGCGCGCCGTCAGGAGGAACAACTACAGGCGATGGGGGAACGAGTTCTCTCAGCTGTCACGGAGACCATCAAAAAGTAGAAGAGGTCCAAAAAACAGTAGAGAACCATGAAAGCATGCTGGCTGACCATCAAGCGCGCATTACATCTGTCGAGGGGGACCTACGGAAGATCAAGGCTTCCGGTACAACAACGCCTGTTTCCGTAGTCTCTTCAGGAGGAAGCTTCAAGGTGCCTCCCTATGATGGAACATCTTCTTGGACTGCATACAAGAGGCAGTTTCAAGCCGTAGTACAACTAAACGGCTGGAGTGAAGAACAAGCAAAGACCGGCCTTACCTTAGCGTTAAGAGACAAGGCTGCAACGGTATTGGAGGCTATAGAAAGTGACGCTTCATACAAGGAGCTTGTTGAGGCTCTAGAATCGAGGTACGGTGATGCGCATCTTGAACACGTATTCCGAGCCCAACTGCGAGACGGGGTGCAGAAGCCTACCGAGACGCTGCAACAGTGGGCCTTGGAAGTTGAAAAGCTTGTGAGGAAGGCATACCAGTCCTCTCCCACGGCTTTCATCGACCGGATGCTGCTACAAACTTTCGTTGATGGTATCCGCGATAGGGAAGTGAGAGCTGCAGTACGATTGGCCCATCATCCGGAAGTTAAGGAAGCCGTGGCGCATGCGCTAGAAGTGGAGGCCGTCCGTGGTGAATATGGAGGTTTGCGTGTGAGAAGAGTGACGACGCCTGAACAAGAGGGTGGTCGAAGGAACTTCGCTCCCCGTTGTTATCAATGCGGGGAAAGAGGTCACTTAAGAAATACGTGCCCGAACCGTATGACAGTAAGAACCGGAGTCGACGCGGAAACACAAGCGTCGGAGACGGCGGAAAACTAGTTCCGGCCAGGCTTAGGGGGTGGGCGCTGGCCGGTGGACAAGAAGCCCCAAAAGTTAAGATTTACCAAAGCACAGATGGGAATAGTCTAACCGTCGCTGGAAGGATAAATGGAACTGCATGCCAGTTAACTTTAGACACTGGGGCATCGCGTACGGTAGTTGGATCACAGATAATGAAGAACTGTGGGAAGAGTCAGATCCAGGGAGAAACTGTACATTTGACTACAGCTACCGGCCAGCGCATACCCGTGAGAGGAGAACGAGTAGTGGCAATTAAGATGGGTGACAAACTCTTTTGGCAGAAAGTTGTAATAGCTGATATAGTGGATGACTGTATAATTGGGTTGGACTTTATGAAATATCATCAGTGCAAAATTGATATTGTAAATGGAGTCATCAAATGTGGAGTAACTGAGGTGCCTATGAAAGGAGGTGGTGGTGGTAAAGTCTACTGCCTTCAAGATACCAGACTTCCACCTAGAACTCAGACACTTGTACCAATAACAATGAATAAAAATTCAAGTAACAATAGCCGGCGTTATTTGGTTGTTGAAAAGACAGAAGGTGATAATTCGTGGTTACCAGCTAGAACGGTAATCAGTGTGTCTCAAAACATGCTAGTTCCAGTGCTTAATTTGAGTGGCGACGTACAGACCTTAAAAAGGGGCACTCTGATTGGAGTCGCTGAAGAAATGGAGTGGTTAAGGAGTTGCCAAGAAAAGACGAATATCTCATCTGGGAAAATAGATCTGACTGAAGTTTTTCTCGACTGTAAAGAAGATTTGGGAGCAATGCAGTTAGTTGTTACGTGAACACTGGTTCCGGTAATAAAAAATGAAAACATTTGAACATAGCAGTAATAAACGGTAAATACCGGTAGCTCGCGATTGCGGCGCGTACCCCCATCACTGGGTGGTGAACGCGGTCATTACCTTTTAAGGTAATGCATCGTGCTAACGCGCATATAAAATGAGTCACACGCATTGATAACCAATCAGCGCATTCCGTCAAACGGAGAATCGATCGAGCACAACACTAATCGACAACAAGAAAAAAAACACGCCCCGCGCTCGCGCCGAGGCAGACGGCAGACCTCATTCTATCGCGAGACTTCACGGCGGTACGTGATAATCTGAACGTGAACTTAAAACCTAGATAACACATAGTCTAGATTCTGCCAGTTACTAGTGTACTATTGTACTACAGTGTAGTCTACTAGCCTAACATAAAGGCTAGTTAATATAATAGCAGTTCCCAATATAAGGGGTAAGTCTAGTGTCCTTAATAAACAGTGCGCGAGTATTAAACGATAGTCACGTAAATAATAAAGTAAAATAACATCTTCATTCGCGTGTAACATTCCTGCTTAGCCCCTAGGAGCTAAGCGTGATGATAGCTCATTTTTAGTACCTGCCTACCTGCGGTCGGGAGTTCGGTAGTTACCTAGCTGTAGTTTGTTTTTGTGTAAATGTAATTAAATTAAATTTAAAGTAAACTGTGATTAACATCGTAATCGTTAAAATGTTGTAAGAAAGTTATTGTATGAAGTGTGTCCATAATATATGTCGCGAGTATACATGTCGACAGACAGCCGAATATAGTAATTGCTTAAGAACTATTCAATTAGTTGTAATGTTTGATTGTTCATATTCTAAGAGAAAAATCAACACGGTGATATCTCGCCATAATTTTCTATGGATACCCACATTTTTAAAATATGTAAATTGTCGAATTTTAATCTCGTTTTAAATCCACGGTTCAGCTTATATATGTATTATAGTTTAATTATTACTGAACCATTTAATTATGGTTGATTGAACCGTGGTTAACGGGGTTACAGACGTACTTACGATTATTAATTCCGGAACAATCCAGTTTTATTTCTGTGTTTTATTGTTTAGTTTATGTGTTATGTGTACCTACCATTGTACAGCGCCGCCGACCTTAGGGCCCATGTAGAAAATTATACGTTGGGGCCCGGCGCTGTGCATTGGATTCACGCACCAGTGCCTAATCGTGTGGTTGTCTCCCCAGAACTTGGTACCGGCTGGAATACTGGTGTCCAACTGTATACCGGCTGGAATAGTTTCACCGCACCGTACCAGCCCGCCTCCGAACCAGCTGAGGTTGCCTGCCCGCTCCGTACCGTCTGGAAGACGGCCTTGGCGACGACCCCGCGGATCGAACTTGCAGCTGCGAAGCCTGGTGACCTTGAGGGGAAGACAACGTCACACTCGCACGGGACCAGCCCGGAACCCCAAGTTGAGTGCATTACTCAGCCTGCCGTTTATAGTGACGTGACCTTGTACCCGAACCGACACTCGACCTTGTCTTAGAGTAGTTTTATTATTGTTATAGCAGGACCTACGGATTAAAGTTGTAGATCTCGTACCAATCGTTTTCTTCATCCTTGACCCCGTAGGGCCCCGTATCATTGGCGCCCGAACAAAAAGAGTGTCTGTAGGGTATACGTCCACGTCGATTACTGTGAGCGGTTGCGCTACTTTGTATGTGTGTAAGGGTACTGTCTTTTGTGCTCACTCCTGTACTGGGTCGGGAGAGAAAAAACAGCTTAGAAAGCATCCAGTTGCCTCTCGTTGGGTTAGGCAGGTGGTAGGAGCCCACCAAAAACCAAGGGTCCTTAGCGACCCACCTTCCAAAATTTTTTTTTTCTCTTTTTTTTTTTCTCTTTTAGAGTCCCCGAGCACAAGGGAGGGTACCCATATATTTTGTGTTTGTCTTCCCATACAGGAATTATTTTAATATTATACTACCTTGATTGCCGAACTCGCGACCAGGTATTGAGCTATTAGTATTTTAACTATCGAATATTATGTAAATAACGAATTTTAGTATGTTAGTTATCGAGGAGGGACCTCTCCCAACTCAGCTACTTCGAGTAGATTTTTATTGACTATTTAGCTCACTGAAGCTTAATTTAGAAGCATGACGGACCGTAAAGTAAAGGTACGTTTACGTAAAGGACGAAATGACATCCCCATATTTTGTAATTTTTATTTTTATTGTAGGGTAACTACGTTGTACTATGTTTAGTCTCGTTGTTCCAACCATCCGGCTTTCCCCATTGTTCGTTGCCAAGTACCGTAGTTTATATCCGATGCCTTAGGTTAGCTAGGAGCTACGTGGAAAGGTATACCTAGGTGAACGTTCAGTGGTTGGAGGGAAGCACAACTACGTTTTTTTTTATTGTTTTTGTTTCTACTATCTGCAGTAGTAAGATATGTAAAAAGACATGTGGTAGAGTTTAGTGCAAAACTCGAGCTGGGTTGTAGACCACCGTCATTCCTGTTGCAGTCGTTATGCGGTCTGTAGGAATTGATGATCCAGAGTAACTACGCACTTAGGGTAAGCCCGTAAGCACCGATCATCTCGTGCATATATTGGTTTATGTAGTTTATATATTAAATAATCTTGTTAATTTAGTTGATTTCAGTTCATAATTAATCATTTTGACACCGTTTTAGTGGTCTCGTACTTAGCATTGTCAACCTAGGCTTGAGGTAACCGCTGGGTTAAAAATAAGCCTTCACTGTGTATAAAAGCTTCCTTAGTGTGAAGTCTTTTTTTATCTGAGGGAGACTTATGTTCTCCCTGGGTTCTATAGCACGTCAGAGCGGTTAGTGACTCTGTTGCCGGTAGGTTAGCTTCAAGTGGTTTGCAATGTACCGTCGAGGAAAGCTGGCGCCAAACTTAACACCTCAATCGCAAGTGGTACGTCCCATCAGGTTGGATAGGGCCGGACAAGGTATGTGTGGTTCGTCTTCCTACCTCCGCGGGAGGAAGACTTGGTGTGATAGGTGTATGTTAGGTGGTGTGTCTGTGTTTCTGTATGGTTGTATGAAAGGGTTTTGCTTGCATTGAAGCCAATGACCTCGTTCCAGAGGGTTTGTTTCAGGCGGATTTTCACTGTTCCCCCAGTAAAAATCCTTCTCCCAGTTCGTCGGGTATTGTTACGTGAACACTGGTTCCGGTAATAAAAAATGAAAACATTTGAACATAGCAGTAATAAACGGTAAATACCGGTAGCTCGCGATTGCGGCGCGTACCCCCATCACTGGGTGGTGAACGCGGTCATTACCTTTTAAGGTAATGCATCGTGCTAACGCGCATATAAAATGAGTCACACGCATTGATAACCAATCAGCGCATTCCGTCAAACGGAGAATCGATCGAGCACAACACTAATCGACAACAAGAAAAAAAACACGCCCCGCGCTCGCGCCGAGGCAGACGGCAGACCTCATTCTATCGCGAGACTTCACGGCGGTACGTGATAATCTGAACGTGAACTTAAAACCTAGATAACACATAGTCTAGATTCTGCCAGTTACTAGTGTACTATTGTACTACAGTGTAGTCTACTAGCCTAACATAAAGGCTAGTTAATATAATAGCAGTTCCCAATATAAGGGGTAAGTCTAGTGTCCTTAATAAACAGTGCGCGAGTATTAAACGATAGTCACGTAAATAATAAAGTAAAATAACATCTTCATTCGCGTGTAACATTCCTGCTTAGCCCCTAGGAGCTAAGCGTGATGATAGCTCATTTTTAGTACCTGCCTACCTGCGGTCGGGAGTTCGGTAGTTACCTAGCTGTAGTTTGTTTTTGTGTAAATGTAATTAAATTAAATTTAAAGTAAACTGTGATTAACATCGTAATCGTTAAAATGTTGTAAGAAAGTTATTGTATGAAGTGTATCCATAATATATGTCGCGAGTATACATGTCGACAGACAGCCGAATATAGTAATTGCTTAAGAACTATTCAATTAGTTGTAATGTTTGATTGTTCATATTCTAAGAGAAAAATCAACACGGTGATATCTCGCCATAATTTTCTATGGATACCCACATTTTTAAAATATGTAAATTGTCGAATTTTAATCTCGTTTTAAATCCACGGTTCAGCTTATATATGTATTATAGTTTAATTATTACTGAACCATTTAATTATGGTTGATTGAACCGTGGTTAACGGGGTTACAGACGTACTTACGATTATTAATTTCGGAACAATCCAGTTTTATTTCTGTGTTTTATTGTTTAGTTTATGTGTTATGTGTACCTACCATTGTACAGCGCCGCCGACCTTAGGGCCCATGTAGAAAATTATACGTTGGGGCCCGGCGCTGTGCATTGGATTCACGCACCAGTGCCTAATCGTGTGGTTGTCTCCCCAGAACTTGGTACCGGCTGGAATACTGGTGTCCAACTGTATACCGGCTGGAATAGTTTCACCGCACCGTACCAGCCCGCCTCCGAACCAGCTGAGGTTGCCTGCCCGCTCCGTACCGTCTGGAAGACGGCCTTGGCGACGACCCCGCGGATCGAACTTGCAGCTGCGAAGCCTGGTGACCTTGAGGGGAAGACAACGTCACACTCGCACGGGACCAGCCCGGAACCCCAAGTTGAGTGCATTACTCAGCCTGCCGTTTATAGTGACGTGACCTTGTACCCGAACCGACACTCGACCTTGTCTTAGAGTAGTTTTATTATTGTTATAGCAGGACCTACGGATTAAAGTTGTAGATCTCGTACCAATCGTTTTCTTCATCCTTGACCCCGTAGGGCCCCGTATCATAGTGAAAGCTAAAAATTTGTTGAGGCGTTTTGCTGACATTTTCTCTAAAGGAGAACGGGACATCGGGAAGACTGGATTAGTGAAACATCAAATTAACACTGGCGATGCTCTACCAATCCGCCAACGTCCTCGACGAATTCCATTCGCTAAGGAAGAAGAAGTTGGGAATATGATTAAAGAGATGGAAGGAAATGGAGTGATAGAACCTTCTTCTAGTCCTTGGTGTTCTCCAGTTGTCTTAGTCAAGAAGAAGGATGGTACAACTAGGTTTTGCATCGATTACCGCCGATTGAATGACGTTACGAAGAAGGACAGTTATCCTTTACCAAGAATAGATGACACACTAGATACTTTGAGTGGAATGAAATGGTTTACTACGCTGGACCTTAAAAGTGGATACTGGCAGGTGGAGATGGATCCTAAAGATAAAGAAAAGACTGCATTTTCTACCGGTAAAGGACTCTGGCATTTCAAGGTAATGCCCTTCGGCCTTTGCAACGCGCCAGCGACGTTCGAGAGATTGATGGAGCGAGTTCTTGCAGGATTAATAGGAGAAGCTTGCCTGGTATATCTCGATGACGTCATTATTGTGGGACGAGATTTCGACGATCACCTTAAGAAGTTAGAAAGTGTGCTGAGTAAAATTAGGGGAGCAAACTTAAAATTGAATCTAAAGAAATGCAGCTTCTTCAAAAGACAAGTCAATTATTTGGGGCATGTTATCTCTGAAGGCGGAGTAGAAACAGATCCCGCAAAAGTATCTGCCGTAAAAGACTGGCCGGTGCCACAGGATAAGACTCAGGTGCGAGCCTTTATGGGCCTCTGCTCTTATTATCGACGTTTCGTTAAGAATTTTGCGGACATCGCAAAGCCACTACATAGACTTACAGAGGAGAAGCGAACTTTTGTATGGGATGCAGATTGTGAAACTGCCTTTGAAGATCTCAAGAAGAAGCTTTGCGAAACCCCTATTTTGGGATATCCTGATGGAAGAAGTCAGTTTGTTGTTGACACAGATGCCAGTAATACAGGCATAGGTGGAACATTGTCACAAAGAAAAGGAGATCAGGAGGTTGTCATAGCGTACTTCAGTAAAACGCTATCAAAACCTGAACGAAATTATTGTGTTACGCGAAGAGAGCTCCTGGCTGTAGTGAAAACGTTACAGCATTTCAAGAAATATCTATTAGGACAGAAGTTTCTAGTCAGAACGGACCATTCGGCATTGAAGTGGCTTCTGCAGTTCAAAAACCCCGAAGGACAAGTCGCACGATGGATCGAACAATTGCAAGAATTCGACTTCGTAATTGAACATCGAAGCGGTGGTTCCCATAGAAACGCCGATGCGTTGTCACGCCGACCTTGTGACAATGATTGTAAACATTGCGAAAGACAAGAGGGAAAGGAACAGACCTATATACGTGTTATAAGAATGGATTCATTCAATGAGAGGTGGAGTAATGACGTCATGCGAAAATCGCAAGAAGAAGATGACGACTTGAAGCCAATACTAGAATGGTTAACAAATCCTTCTCCTCGTCCAAGTTGGAATGAAGTTGCTGGATTGAGTTCCTCCACTAAGAGTTACTGGGCGTTATGGAATAGCTTGATACTTCAAGATGGCCTACTATGTCGTAAATGGGAGAGTGCTTCAAGAGATGGTACACACTTGCAAGTAATTGTACCGAAGGCAAAGGTTCCAGAAATACTAAGAGCTTTTCATGATGGGGTTTCCGGCGGACATCTTGGAGCTAGAAAAACTCTATTGAAAATACGAGAGCATTTTTACTGGTTGCATTGCAAGGAAGATGTCCAAGAATGGTGCAGGAAATGTGAACCATGTTCATCTGTTAAAGGACCACAGACGCGAAGTCGAACTAGTATGAAGTTGTATAATGTCGGTGCTCCTTGGGAACGGATAGCTTTTGACATGGCCGGACCCTTTCCTGTATCAACGAACGGCAACCGTTACATATTGGTGGTGATGGACTATTTTACTAAGTGGCCAGAGGTGTTCGCGGTGCCAAATCAAGAAGCAATAACAGTGGCAACTAAACTAGTGAATGAAGTCTTTTGCCGATTCGGACTACCTCTTGAAATTCACAGTGATCAAGGACGAAACTTTGAATCGCAAGTGTTTCAGGAAGTTTGTAAGATTTTGAAAATACACAAGACGCGAACGACACCTTATCGGCCACAGTCAGATGGCATGGTGGAACGTTTCAATAGAACGTTGGAGCAGCACTTGGCGAAGATAGTCGATTCACATCAAAGAAACTGGGACGAATATCTTCCGCTATTTCTGTTATCGTATCGTACAGCGGTTCATGAAAGCACTTGCATAACACCGGCCCATGCAAATTTTGGCAGAGAGCTTCGGCTACCGGCGGAACTCCTCACCGGATGCCCTCCTGACTCACCTAGCTGTATAACAGATTATGCGGATGTATTAAGGAAACGAATGGATAAAGTTCACAGATACATGAGAGAAGCCAATTTACAGGCCAGCGAACGAATGAAAACACGATATGACAGAAGTTCAAATTTAAGATGTTTTGAGGAAGGATCGCTAGTGTGGCTTCATAACCCAGTACGGAAGCAAGGATTATCTCCGAAACTGCAGCCAAGTTGGGAAGGACCTTATAAAGTGATAACAAAAATTAATGACGTTACTTACAGAATTCAAAAATCGCCGAGAAGTTCCGCTAAAGTTGTTCACATCGATAGACTCGCCCGATATTATGGCTCTAACGATGCTCGGGACGAGCATGTCTTAGGAGGGGGCAGTGTTACGAATGTGACGTAACATGTCAAAGCATCGGAACGATAAATTCGAACTTATTGTCAATAGCAGCTGTGACTGAGCGGTTTAGACCTCGCCTGCCAAAAAGAAGGTCGACGGATCGAATCTCGGTGACACGATATGTGGTTTTTGTGATTTTCTAATTTATTTAAATCTTTATTTGGTAAAAGTAACAGAAGATTCTATATTTAAAATCTTCTAGTTATTAGCAGAACATTCTGGAAGAATGAAAATGAGAAACGAAATGAAGATCGAAATTATAGTTTAGCTCTTCTGGGAGATCATAGAAAATTCTGGAGAAATAATAAAATGAATATCGAAAAGACGATCGAAATTCAGGGTATAAAAGGAGCTGTCAGAGCCGTGAAAGGGCAGTTAAGTTTGGGAGTTCAAAGTGAACACAAGAAGAGGAAGAAGGGTAAAGGAAGAAAAATAGTGAAAAGTGCAGTAATTGTGCAGTCGCGCTGTGAGTGTCGTGAAAGCGCAGTGACCTTGCAGTACAGTCGCGCTGTGAGTGTCGCGAATAAGACTAAAGTGCAGTAGTGCATCGTGTGGTACAGTCGCGTCGTAAAGTGTCGTGTTCGAGATTTGGCTGTTGGGGTGTGAAAATAAAGCGGTCTCAAATATGAAGTTGTTTATTTCCAATCCCGTTACCCGTCTCCCGTAACAATATTATGTTATATATTTTATATTACATATTTTTTCAAATTACTTCAACATGGGTATCAAATGAAAGAGCTTGATTAGTAAAATATACTTTGACAAATTAAAATCCAAGATGGCTGCCACCACAAAATAGCTGTTTACATTTTTTTCACAACTCCCTCAATATAGGTATCAAATGAAAGGGCTTGACTCGTAGATCAATTTAAAAAGTATAAAACAATGTTACGCCATATTCGTAACACTGCCCACTCCTAAGACATGCTCGTTCCGAGCATCGTTAGAGCTATAATATCGGGCGAGTCTGTCAATGTGAACAACTTTAGCAGAACTTCGCGGCGATTTTTGAATTCTGTAAGTGACGTCATTATTTTTTGTTATCACTTTTTTGAATCCTCAGCCAAGTACATCACAAAAAGACGTGGATATTTTCTTGTCCCCAAGAAAAAAACGTTCATGAAAAGCTTTCACTGCTACTGAAAAAGTAATGATCCGCAACGCCTACAAATACGTGAAAAATGAAATTTCTGCGCAAAGGCCTTTGAAGTTGTGGAAGAAAATGAATGTATGAGCAAAGTTGCTGATATATTGGGAATAACCTCACGCTCTGTTTGTAACGTTTTGAAGGAAGTAAATAAAGGTGCGCCGCCAACTCCTCCTAAAAAAACTGGACCAAAGCGAAGTTTCAAAGATAAAATTGATGAATTTACATTCTCTGCAATACGATGAATTGTTCATCAGTTCTTTTACCGAAATGAACCTCCAACCATTGCAAAGGTTAGTCAATCAGTCAGACAGTATTATTTTATACCTACATCTTTTATATATAAGTAATGATTCCAAGCTATTATAAAATTCACTATTTTAGATTTTACAGTGATGAACGATGATTCAGAAATGCCCAAGATTTCCAAAAAAACCCTCAGAAAAATTTTGAAGCATCCTCATTATATTTGTTGCACGGTCACGCAATAGCACACTTATTGATCGAAATGATATAATAACATGGCGCCAGCGTTACTTGCGATCTATATGTCAGTTTCGACGAGAAGGGAGACATATATATTATCAAGATGAAACTTAGGTTAACGCAGGTAAGGCTAACATTTATACACAAAATGAATTTATATACATTTTACATTAAATTTAATAGTAATATTGAATGTTCATGTACTAAACTTGGGTGGACAAGAAAGTCACATCATCTCCACAAGCGTTTTTAGAGGGACTGACCACTGGATTAAAAAATCCATCTGGAAAAGGCAAACATCTCATAATTAGCCATATAGGTAGTGAAGAAGGCTTCCTGGAAGAGGGGCTCATGATTTTTGAAGCAAAAAAGAATTGTGAAGATGACCATGATGAGATGAATGCAGTTTGTTTTGAGGAGTGGTTTGCTGGAGTCTTACCAAAATTAAGACCAAACTCAATTGTGGTGATGGATAATGCACCTTACCACTCCCGAAAATTGGAAACGGCACCAAAAATGAGCTGGAAATAAGCTGCCATTCAAGATTGGCTTTTAAATAAAAATATTCATTACGAACCAGGTATGGTTAAAGCTACGCTTTTAGAACTGATTCCACATAACGAGTCTTTTAATAAGTACGCTGTAGACGAAATGTCAGCACAACATGGGATCACGGTTTTAAGACTGCCCCCTTACCATTGCGAGCTAAACCCTATCGAATTGATATGGGCGCAGGTTAAGGGGCATGAAGCTCAAAATAATAAAACCTTCAAATTGACAGACGTGAGAAATTTATTTCAGGAAGGCATTCAAAAAATTACCGCTACCGAATGGTCTAAATGCGTATCCCATGTTGTCAAAGAAGAGAAAAAAATGAGTAGGCTAGATATGTTAACAGACAATATCACAGACACATTTATAATAAATGTTGCAGAAAGTGACAGCGATAGCGATAGCGATGACGGCGACAATTTATAAAATAAATTATTACCATAATACATCTATCTGTTTTATTTGTCATGTTCCTTCATGATCACATTTTTTTATTTATTTATTTATAAAACTTCATGCACAAGTCTGCCGTGTCAGACCTATCTACGTTATCTTAAAAATCGTAGTTTTGAGAAATCGCAGTCTAAAGATTTTTTCAGATATTTGCGTTTTTAAAGAAATTTAACGCAAATAGCTATGAGATTTTTTAATAATATATCATATTTTAATGTAAAGAATATCGGGATGTAGCAATTTTTTAAAAAATAGCTGTTTTTACTATAATAAACTCAATAACAGAGATCGGCATAGCAAGCCTACCATACATTGCCTAATACGCGACGCCCCGTATGTTAAGATATACGAGTTAGGTGTGATAAGTCCATAAGGGGGAGTTATGCCAAACTCAGTTATTTATAAGTTACCTTAAATTGGTCTGACTACAGGTGTACTGCCAAACAGTAAAACACTTTGGTTAAATTTATTAAAATAAAATCAGTCATCGTAATAAGAAATCTAAGGCACTTTAAAACTAAAAACAAAAATAAGGATTCTTTTATTTTCTCAAATGTCCATGTCTCTGTCCAAGTCCAATACGTCGCGTCGCCCTCTTCTAAATCTTCAAAAAACTTACGGAAGGCTGTGGGCAAGGAATCACATAATTTCAACAAACTCTTTCTTTACCTTGCTTATACCCCTACTTTTTGCTTCACGCGGTACTTCACTCAAGAACTCTGACTGTTCCATATTCAAAACATTTTTGCGAAACACGTCCAATTCTTTAAACTCATCTTCATCATATGCATTCTTCACAAACATGTGAGTTGAATCTCTTCTAAACTCTACCACTTTCAAACACTGAATATTGGATTTTTTTGGGAACACTGTCTTTTTCAACTGATCACTGAATACAATCATATCTTCATGATTCATTATCTCGACGACCATATTTTTACGTGAAGCTCTTATAGTGTTAACATAATCTTTAAGATCATACATATTTTTTTGTTTTACATGGCATAATGTGCAAATGTCTTGTTTAGGAAGAGACGTGGACAAATTTATTTGTTTGATAATGCCATGAAAATATGCTCAAGAGCATTTTCTTATTTGGGTTTCATCGCGGAAAGCTATGTATGATCTAAATAAATCTATGAAAGACACTCCACATGGCAAGTTTAGTAACGTCTGTTTGGAGCGTGACTCAAATCAAAGTGTTAAACTGTTGGGCGAATCTTCTCTATAAAGTCTTTAACGTCCTGCTTATATTGTTCAGGAAAGCAGTTCCATGGTCTAGCTCGACCACGCTGTTCAGGTGCTGCTGGTACTTCATTGACATTTTAAATTCTGTGCTTATAATTGGCTTTCAATACAGTTACTACAGTTTGATTATTTTTAAATCCAAGTGTATTTAAATAAAATGATTTGCATACTACAGTATTCCGGAGAGTCCATGTTAAAGTGTTGTTTCGTCTTGAAATTTCTTTTGTTATTATTGACTTCTTCGACTTCTTTACATGTCTGGATATAAAATTTCTTTGTTCTTTGACCAAAGTTCTTCTCTTTCTTCTTCACTGAATTTTTCATAACATCTTTTACGACATTCTTTCTTGCATGATGATTTTAAAGTATATATTTATTTCTCTATTTCTAGTCTTTTAACCGGATCCCTTTCTCTTTTTTTCGGAACAATTATTTAATTACTGCGTTGTTTATCATGCGAATTTGACACATTTTCGCTACTAATTTGCTGTATTAGTTCTTCGGTGCTTTTTTCAAATGAATTATTATTTGTGGTATCTTCACTATTTATATAATCGATTTGTGCTAATACGTTTGAACTTGGTGCATCGTTGGAGTGATTTTGACTATGAGTGGGTTGGTCCGAGTTATTATAAGATTGTAATGGAGTAGATGCATTTACCAAAATATAAGGTTCTCGAGAAAAGGTTTCCTCAGGTGTATTAACAAAATTAATTTCAGAAGGTATTGATAAATTAGTATCAGAATTAGGCAAATCGATAGTGTATAAGCTGATGCTATCAGAGAATGGCACATATTCGTTCAATTCAGCTAAATCGTCTTTGTTTAGTTCTGGTAAAGTAGTAGTAGGTTTTGGGACAACAAGCTGAAGTTCTGTGTATTGCTTAGGTGACAATGACTGTTCACAATCCATTTGTATATTATCTGATAGTGGGCTCATTGCTGACCTTGACCTCCCAAATTCTGATCTAAGTGAACAATCAACTGCAACTGGTGTCTTGAAATTTTGGTCTTGAAAATTTATAACATTTCCTCTGTTTTCTATGATTTTTTGTGTTTTTTTGCCATCTTCAACATGAATAAACGTCTATTTTCACTCATTTTGTAAGTAAAGTAATCAATTCACTTAAATATAATTCACAATATTTAATATTTGTAATGATATAAAATGACCGTGACCATCAATCGATGACAAATAAACAATCCGAAACTAATTATTAGGACCGCGCTACCAGTGCGGCGGCGATCGTGTAAGGTAAGGTTGCGTGCACTTGAACGATCCTGTCACGGCTATGTCATGTATTTAATAGATACCGGAGTTATAATTTCGCTTATGTGTTTGTAACTTATCATGCATTTCACTGTATCTTCGTATACAGCAATTTACCATTACTGCATGGGGTAAAATCATAGTTACGTGAGCTATATGATAGTGTCGTACTAGTAATTGGTAGAATATATTTAAAAAATTGTAAGTTCTATATATAAAGGACGTTAAAATAATACAAATTACGCTTGTTATGCGCAACTCATGTATCTTAAGATAACGTATATTGGTCTGACACGGCAGAAGTACATAGGTGGACTTAATCCCATAGGCATTCTCTACCAGTCAACCAAAGGTGGTGCAGAGAAAGACTCAGTAGGTGCATTATTAAAGTAACATTGTATGGAGAGAGCGTACCATACATACAGTACATTCCTGCCATGAGGTATGTATACCAACATACCTCACGACAGGCATGCACCTATAATGTCTGGTATACAATTTAGATACATATAAGTACACAGTTGTACTTACATAAAATATACATACTAATGAACAATACATAATATTATATATACACAACGATACAATATACACATCATAAATAGCGCAAATATACTTATTATATACTTTATATACCATATACATTATATATATAAGTATACATAATATAACACAATACAGTAGATACATATTACACATATTACATAGTTATATACAGTCTAAAACACTAACTTTATGTTATACCAATGATTCCGATGATGATGCCAATTTATCCAACATAAGTTGGCGAACTTTCGCCTTGAATACCTGTCGGCTGGGAGCATTCGCATTCCATAAGAACACAGATTGGACAGCAAAGGAAGAGTGCACGAAATTAGTCTTGTGCGTAGGACAAGATAAAATTAAATTATTTTTTGACCGAAGATCTCTATTGTGAACGGTGTGAAGGTACTGAAAGAAAGGAGATAAATAGATAGGAGTAGTAGGCGATGTGAGTATAGTAAAGAGAGTGGTTAGTGCCCGCAGGTTTCGACGTTGACGAATTGGCATCCAGTTTAATTGGGATCGGCAAGCAGACACATGGTCATACTTGCGGAGATTAAAAATGAACCTAATGCAGTTATTTAGAAGTCTGTCATATTTGTTGAGATGTTCCGCATTGAGGTCGAAGTAACAAACATCACCATAGTCGAATATAGGGAATAGTAAAGCCTGGACGAGCATAGTCTTGGTTTCGGTTGGCAGAAGGGTCCGTAGGGGATAAAATGCACGAAGCGTCCCAGTTACTCTCTGGCTAACATTAGACACTTGTTTTCGCCAGCTCAAGGTCGAGTCTATGAAAATACCTAGGTCTTTTACTTCATTGCTCAGTTGTATGGTCGCTCCGTCAAATACGACAGGTGGAAGAGACAGCGTATCAACTCGGTTGATCAGCCAATGGCTTCCAATGATGATAGCCTGGCACTTAGTTCGGTTCACGGTCAATCCAAATCTGCTTGCCCAGCTGTTTATTATCTCTAGGTCCTGGTTAACGCTATTAATGGCATCGTGTATATCTCCCACACCCGCCTGTGCGTAGACCTGTAGATCATCGGCATACAAATGATACGCACATCGAAGATTTTTAGTTAAGAGGTTAATGAATAGCGAAAATAATAATGGAGATAGTATACCGCCTTGAGGGACACCAGTGTCCGTGTCACACCAGCAGGAAGTATTTTCGTGCAGGCGAACTGCTTGGCGCCCCTGAAGATAATTTGAGAACCAATCCAGAACATCCGGTGAGATCATATAGTAAGATAAAATAGTTGTAAGAAGGTCGTGGCTGACAGTGTTAAACGCGTTTGAAAAATCTACCAGTGCCAATACCGTGAGCTTAGTGTCGTCCATACCAGCCCTAATGTCGCCGGTCACCTTCAGCAGCGCGGTCACTGTGCTGTGCCCGGGCCTAAATCCTGATTGTAAGGGACTTAATAAATTGTTCTTATATAAAAAAGGGGACAACTGTCTGTGCACACAGGCCTCCAGTACTTTTGACAGAAAAGGTAGAATACTAATTGGCCGGAAATGATTAGGAAGGGATGGGTTCGATATTTTAGGTAGAGTTATAACATAGGCCTTACGCCATAGAGCTGGGAACTGGCCTGAGTACATGGAGTAATTTATGATGTGGGTAATTACCTCCAGGAGATAGTCTATGATGGTAGTGATCATACGACGACTAATACCATCGTATCCCACGGCGTTGGATTTGATAGAGAGAATTATCTTTTTGATCTCACTCGGTTGAACCGGAGAAAAGTAAAAGGACCAATATCTGGACGGGGCAGGTTTGCCACGTACTCGATTGTGCAACTGCTGGTTTGGAGACACATAGGAGTAACTGTGGTGAAATAGCGATTTATGTCATCCAAGCCAATATTTTCCTGTATTTCTGAGTACCGCTGCTTACCTATGCCCAGTGTTCTCACACACAATTATAAAAGAAAAGTCTCAGATCGTTAATTAATCGTCAAAACTAAACTAATCGGTTCAGAAATATTTAATTTCCTGATATACTTAGTTTACGAGAGTAAAATTATAAACGAGAAGAATCGATCCGGAAATATTCCATTTCCATATCGAATAATTTCGCAACGTCACTATTTAGTACTTGTCATAACGTTGCAACACTGAAATTGTCAAATCTGGAATCGAATTAAAATTCCAAGTATAGTAAGTATCTACTTTGCGAAGCCATCCCAGAGCTATTACTTGGGGATTTATAGCCGATCGGCTATAAATTTGACTCCTTCCAAGCCGAAGGCACTGTACCCGAGTTATAGGACAGTCGGTACAATCGCGTAAGCATTGGAGGCAACTCCGCTGCACATTTTTAGAGAGCCATCGCCGGAATACCATCCAGACCACTGGCTTTCCGGACATCGAGTGACTGCAGTACTGCACGGACATCGCGTTGCCTCATACGAATATCAGGCATTGCGGGGTTACTGAAGAGCAGTGTCGGTAGCTGCATACCACAATCACAGTATAACGAGTGATCTTACAGTACTGTAGTTCATCGCGTTTGATGTTTGTGGAAATGCCGCCTTTTGCAGTTTTGTCAGGGTTGTCACATTAGTGTTTATTAATAATTTATTTTTCTGTAATATTTTCTAAGCCCCAATTTGGTCTCTTTGTTCTGTCAAGGCACATCAACTAACTGATGCACGCGGCTCCGCTCGCATGAATGTCGGCTATTGTTACTTTTGGTTATATCACCGGTTCTCCTCAACCAATTTATGATCAAACAAACGTAATATTTTGAGCCTGAGTTTTCGAATTTTGATTTTGATTTCGATTTGAATATTGATTCGGGTTCGGATTCAGATTCGAATTCGATTTCGAATTTTTGTGAAATTTCGCTAATCGCCGGGATCGCTAAATTAATGATATATTCTTAAGGAGCCCCATCATCGATCAGTCCGCCTGCATTTTCAGATCGTATCGGGCGGCCCACACATGAAAGCGATTTTGGCCCGCCGACCATTCCATGCTGTCAGTTTGGCGACTACACGCGATCAGTTGGGAGTCGACAGTTTCCTATCAGGGGTCGTACCTGAGGGCCCCAGTTCCTGAGGCACCCGTTCCGGAGGGATCCGAATACGATAAATATAATTAAAACCTATTTTCTAAGATTTTCAACTTGTAGAGTCAACAAAAGAAGTACAAAAATGTAGTTATGTGGTTAAGACGAAAGTAATTTAGGTATTTGAAATCATAATAGGTATACAATGTCGAATCATAGTTTTTAACCCCCGACGTAAAATGAAGATGTGAATGTGGCATCGTTGCTCCCCAACGGAAGAACCGATTTTGATGTCGTTTTCTTTGTTTGAAAGGTAAATTAGTTGAGAGTGTTCTTAGCTTTATTTGATTATATTATGTTATATATTTTATATTACATATTTTTTCAAATTACTTCAACATGGGTATCAAATGAAAGAGCTTGACTAGTAAAATATACTTTGACAAATTAAAATTCAAGATGGCTGCCACCACAAAATAGCTGTTTACATTTTTTTCACAACTCCCTCAATATAGGTATCAAATGAAAGGGCTTGACTCGTAGATCAATTTAAAAAGTATAAAATAATGTTACGCCATATTCGTAACACTGCCCACTCCTAAGAAATGCTCGTTCCGAGCATCGTTAGAGCTATAATATCGGGCGAGTCTGTCAATGTGAACAACTTTAGCAGAACTTCTCGGCGATTTTTGAATTCTGTAAGTGACGTCATTAATTTTTGTTATCACTTTATAAGGTCCTTGCCAACTGGCCTGCAGTTTCGGTGATAATCCTTGCTTCCGTACTGGGTTATGAAACCACACTAGCGATCCTTCCTCAAAACATCTTAAATTCGAACTTCTGTCATATCGTGTTTTCATGTAAACTTTATCCATTCGTTTTCTTAGTACATTCGCATAATCTGTTATACAGCTAGGTGAGTCAGGAGGGCATCCGGTGAGGATTGCCGCAGGTAGTCGAAGCTCTTTGCCAAAATTTGTACGGGCCGGTGTTATGCAAATGCATTGATAAGCGCTGACGGAACAGTACTTTAGAACGGAAATACAGATTCCCAAAACCAATAACTCGGCCATAGTTACAAGAAGCATCTCCAACCAAATTCTTACAACACCCAGGTATAGAAATTTCTACGGCAAGAGAACCTCTGAGTACATAATACCCAATCTCATAAACAAACTGCCACAACAAATAAAAAAAGAAATAACAGCGCGTAATATTAAAACAAACTTAAAAAAATATTACATTCGGCGACTGCATGAACTGGAGCATCCCGTATAGCACAGGGGCGTGCCGCGTGATGGTGGGGCTGTGCGTCTGCATCACAGCTGAGCACTGCGCGGCCTGCTTCTTTTAAAATGTTTAACTACCTACCTTTTAATTTTTATAATAAATTATACTAGTAATGTATGTATAAATTTTATCAAATATGTAAGTAAGATAGACAATAATGTAATATAATAATGTAATAATGTATAATCAATTTAAAATAAGTTATTCTACACAAACCCTATCTGGGTTTACAGGATAACTGAATTTGTATGAAGAATATTGTAATAATTAATAAATAAATAATAAATAATAATAAAAAAAAAAAAAAACTTTGGTCAGATCTATTTTTCCTGATGAGATATTCGCCTTCTCTTGACAACTTCTTAACCATTCCATTTTTTCAGCGACTCCAATCGTTCATCTTTTTTATTTCACTTGGGTGGTACCGTAGCTTCGGTAGTAGTTTATTTATAAGTATTTTTACATGAAGTAGGCAAGAAAACAGAAACGCTAGTTGCAGGATTAATATTTCTGTGATCCTGGTACTGTTAACATGGACTACTGGGCTCACAGAAACGTCGGTCGTGGATTAGTATTTCTACGAGCCTAGTACTTTATGCACGAAGCACCAGGCTCACAGAAACACTAATCCCGCAACCGACTTTTATGCGAGCCTAGTAATCGATGCTAAAAGTACCAGGGTCACATAAATATTTATTCCGTGACGATCCGCGATCATGACCCACAGGAACCTATTCCCAGCATGAAAAGTATCCCATAACCGTCTCCTAGTTCTACGGTACATCCCCATTTATTTTCAGCCGAATTGGTACAGCCGTTCTTGAGAATAAAATAGTGTTACTAACACTGAATCAAGACGGAACACGGGAATGGAAATCGTGCCTCTTGCGTAGCGGCTGCGGTCACTACCGTTACGCCACAGAGTGTGTCAATATATCGATAAAACAGCACTAGTTGATAATGTCAAGGCATGATAAAAGGTGTTCTAGACCACGAGTAAAATAAATTCCTGTTGGTCACACCAGTGTAACAAGCTGGTGTGACCACGAGTCTGCCCAACTTCATACATCAACTATCTTTTGAGAAATGTTTTGTCGCGATAACCGACATCCATGCGGGCAGAGCCGCGGGCAAAAGCTAGTTTTTTTATAAATTATCATACTTTATTCAACAGATATATATTCCTAATATATTCGTAATCAGCAACCTCAAAACCCTGAAAACGATACCCATATCGATTTTTGAGAAAATTTCGATTCCGCCATCTTGGATCGCTAAATAGATGATATATTCGTAATCAGTGATCCCAAAAACCCTGAAAGCGATACATATATCGATTTTAGTGAAAATTTCAAGTCCGCCATCTTGGATCAGTAAATGGATGATATAGGTGTACCTGAATCTCATGGCAAATTGTAAATTAGAAAATTGTAAAGTGCAATACTGGGGAAATTGGAATACTATCTTGATACTTTTAAATTGTGGGGAAAATATATTTATTTTTAAACAATACACAGGGACTCTACATAACTTATTAAACAATTAAAATAAAACAATTTTTTAATTTGTATTTCATACGTAGCAGTAGACATATTTGGGTACTAGCGGACCCGACAGACTTCGTTCTGTCATAAAGATTTGCTGTTTTTAGGCATTTCCCGGCAATTATTCGAATTTTTCTCACCTTTTAAACCTTCCCTAGACCTCCACGAACATTTCAAGACCAAGATAAGATAAATCCGTTCAGCCGTTCTCGAGTTTTAGTGAGACTAACGAACAGCAATTGATTTTTATATATATAGGTAGCTGTTGCCCGCGGCTTCGCCCGCGTGGATGTCGATTATCGCGCCTAAACATGCCTATGTCCTTTTTCAAGGTCTAATCTACTTCTTTATCAAATTGCACAAAAATCGGTTTAGTGGTTATACATTCAGACAGACAGAAACAGAGTTACTTTCGCATTGATCAATAATATGTCTCACTAATATATAATATATAAATAATATATAAAAAATAATATATAAATAATGAGTCTCACTTGGGCATTTCATTTTTTCCAATGTTTTTCGAACTTAAAAGTTAGCATAATAAATGCTATAAAAAATTCATTCAAATAATATGTATATTATGACCAGTCTCGGATTCGCCCGGAAAAATTTCGTAGTCCAATTGTAGTCTAACCTTATATTATTGCTTCTCATTAAATTTCACATAACTCATAATCCATCCATTTAACTTTTAGTTGTGTACGAAATTTCAAGAAACTAACTTTGAAATTGACGAACCTTTCCTATTACCGTTCGTCGCCTAGTTGCCGCTTTAGCATTGAATTTAAAAAGATACATGTGTTCGTTTATTTCTCAAAAGACGTAGGTGTACGAAGTTTCATGCTTCTAACTTTGAAAATGACGAACTTTCCATATAAACGTTTATCACATATTTTACCCTCTTAGTAGTTAAATTTTGAAAAACGCTGATACACGTGTTCATTTATTTCTTAAAAGACACAGGTTTATGAAATTGAGTGCATCTAGCTCTGAAAACGACGGACTTTCATACAAACTTCCATCCCTTATTTTACCCTTTTAGTAGCAGAATTTCCAAAAATCCTTTCTTAGAGAATGCTTACATCATAAAATGCATCTACTGCCAAAATTTCAAGTTTGTTGGTCCAGCGGTTTAGGCTCTGCGTTGATGAATCAGTCAGTCCGACAGTCTTTCCATACAAACGTTTGTCACCTATTTTACCCTCTTAGTAGTTAAATTTTGAAAAACGCTGATACAGGTGTTCATTTATTTCTTAAAAGACACAGGTTTATGAAATTGAGTGCATCTAGCTCTGAAAACGACGGACTTTCATACAAACTTCCATCCCTTATTTTACCCCTTCAGTAGCAGAATTTCCAAAAGTCCTTTCTTAGTGGATGTTTACATTATAAAATGCATCTACTACCAAAATTTCAAGTTTGTAGGTCCAGCGGTTTAGGCTCTGCATTGATGAATCAGTCAGTCAGACGGTGTTTCCATACAAACGTTTATCACCTATTTTACCGTCTTAGTAGTTAAATTTTGAAAAACGCTGATACAGGTGTTCATTTATTTCTTAAAAGACACAGGTTTATGAAATTTAGTGCATCTAGCTCTGAAAATGACGGACTTTCATACAAACTTTCATCCCTTATTTTACCCCTTTAGTAGCAGAATTTCCAAAAATCCTTTCTTAGTGGATGTTTACATCATAAAATGCATCTACTGTCAAAATTTCAAGTTTGTAAGTCCAGCTGTTTAGGCTCTGCGTTGATGAATCAGTCAGTCAGTCAGTCGGGACAAGTGATTTTATATATATAGAAGATTATTTAGAGATTTTTATTTATATTTTTGAAAAATGGAACTGCTAAATTGAAACATTCTTATAATGAGATTCCTACTGCTATCAATTAACTTTTCAGTTATACCTATTAAAGATATTTTATTCCTGTTGGCACCCGTTGACGTTGGCAATGTCATTAACGATTGCCATGTATTTAATTTAGGTATATTGTTATAACTTCTACACGAATTATGTTTGTTAAGAATAAAAAATAAATGAAATATAAGCTCACCAGTCGACACAACACGTTTTCAACAAGAGCCTTATCACGTTTTTGGAAGTATCACCACACTCGTGCCCTATTTATTAAAACCTGCTGGATTATAATCCAGCCAGACTCTCTTACTATTCCCATTCCCATTTCATCATGAGACAGCGGCCTCAACACTGTGGCGCGAGCCTTAGTAATTTAGCGCTACATGGTTCACTGTGATGCGAGTTTTCCCGGTTTGAGTAGTTCCATAAATTCGAAACGTGTCCTTCACGAAGTCTATCAAACTGCCTACTGAAGAGCTAAAAATTATACCTACAATATCACAACACTCTAATAACAGCAAATCCACAAAATCGGGCCATAAAATTGTAGTCATTGCGGATGATCAAGGACGACATATTCAGCACACGCTACAACGTCTCATTGGTGATCGTTTTCTGGTGAGCTGCTGCTGGAAACTTGGGGCTACACTGCAGGATGCGTTGGTATCAGAACGCGCTGAAATAAACTCGCTAACCGATAAGGACTTCGTTATAGTTATGGGGGGTAATAACGATAGATCCCCATGCATTTTAAGAATTTGTATAAGTAATTTTATGTGCATGATAAGAAATACAAATACCTATATTGTTTCGTGAAATTCCTCATAATAAATACTTAAATGAAAAAAAACTAAACAATGAAAGTAAATTGTTATGCTCTAAATTTACTAACGTGACACATATAGACATGGGCTTCAGTTTCTCAATACCTCATAGTGGTATCTTTGCTCGTCACGTTTGTCAAGTGTTGTTGAGGGAGATATTGCGTGTTGATTATCATGTAAAATACAAAACGCTCACCTGTTCGATGTACTGCTGTGATCGATGTCCGTACGGTTGTTTTGTCGGCCTGGGGGCCCCCTTTGGTGATTCCTGAAAGCTTCACGAGACGGGTGCTTTGCGCACAATAGGTGGCGCGGGAGCGCGAGTTCTTGGTGGATGCTAATGGCTAACTAATTAAAAAGGGAGTGACAGCGGTCACCCATATCGCCACAACTGTGTGAGCGAAACAACACTTTTCGGAAGCGTGCCGGAGCGGGATAGAGGAATAGAAATATATAAGAATATATAAATGGCGGTAACATTATGTACTATTAATTACTGATTATTTACACAGGCCCAAGTCACAACCTAGACCGTTGTACGTCATATAATTGTCTTGATTGTGACTAGGGCCTGTGCAAATGCTCTAGGACAAAAACAACGGGAAATAATGTGTCTAGCCTAACTAACTAACAAATGTCCGCAGTCCTTCAGAATATATTTTCGATAGTTATTCGGTAGCCTAGTGGTTTGGGTAATGGACTGCTGAGACGAGGTCTCGGGTTCGATCCCAGGTTTACCATGGCACACACCAATGACTTTTCGATGCTTTTCGAAGTTATGTGTGTATTTATCGCAGGTTTATAAGTGCCCGGTTAATGGCAATAGGCTCGCCACCTATTACATAGGGACCTAAACATAAACTGGCGAAATGTGGGTGCTAGCACCTCTGCCTACCCCTTCGGGGAATACAGGCGTGAGTTTATGTTTATGTTATGTTAGTTATTCGTCATAATAACTTCGTCCATAGTGCAAATGTATGGCTTACAAGAGAATTTCGCATGATCATCATAACAAAGAAGTTATAATACAAGTGGGAAAGAATAAAAATCTATGTAAAAGTATGAAAATGGTACAAGCCAAATTATTAGTCAAACCGCTACAAAGACCAGAAACTTTGAAACAGTAAAATATGTGACATTTCAGTGTATTTTGTGAACTTTGTGAACTTTGTATGCCGGTCAGACTTGGGCGCATGTGCGTATTATGTCTTTTATAAAGAAATAGTTGTACAAGGGTTTCATCTCTGTTAGGCAGCCGAATTTGACGTGATGACATCAACATTGCCATATAAAAATAGTAATTCTTTTTTAAAATCGTGCCCCGAGATTCTGGTAGACCTATAGTCACCCCGAAAACCTCGATGATACCCATATTGACGTTTTTGAAAATTAAAAGTCCACCATCTTTGATCGTCGTTAAAATGGTCGTCAATACCGATATGGATGGGCTCCTTAAGAATAAATCTTCAATTTAGCGATCCCGGCGATTAGCGAAATTTCATTGAAATTCAAACTAATTCAAATCCAAACCGAAACTGAAACAAAACCGAAACCCAAACCGAAACCGAAACCTAAACCGGAATCGAAATTACTTGACTCAGACTTAAAATATTACGTTTGCTTGATCATAATTGGTTGAGTAGAACCGGAGATATAACTAAAAGTCGCAATGCCGCGGGCATCAGCAATTTATTAATATTAGCGTGAGTTATTGTGCCTTGACAGAACAAAGAGACGAACTGCCCACCTACAGCATTTTAATTACATCTGACAAGTTTGACTTTCTATCCAGTTTTATGATTGTCAATATGTACCTATTATTGTATTTAAACAAATTAAATACTTTGCGAATGGTATAGTAAATTTTTTTGTACGCTCTACAGCCTGAATGGCTTGATGGATTTTGATTTGCAAGGTGTCATCTAAATCGTCGTGATTGTGTAAGTGACACCAAGTATCTGACCGCGTTTGACGTAAACAGCCGGGGTGCGAGGGATATGTCGATGACAACCTCACCTCCGGTCCTCAGTCGGCGTGCGGTTTTAGTCGGTTCGAGTCCGACATAACCTCCCTTTCCGGCTCGGGCGCGGGAGGTATTCGAGGGGATTTCCGCATGAAAAAAAAAGCGTTTGACCTAAAAACTACTGAACGGTTTTGATGTGGTTTTATTTATTTATAAGTTCATGGTCAGACTTAAAATCTTACGTTTGTTTGATTGCAATCGGTAATGAGTATAACCTGAGATATCAGTAAAAATATAATAATTATTAAGGTGGAATTTCACTACAGGAAAATTATTATTATTGTTACGAATGTGACGTAACATGTCACAGCATCGGAACGATAAATTCGAACTCATTGTCAATAGCAGCTGTGACAGAGCGGTTTAGACAACGCCTGCCAAAACGATGGTCGACGGTTCGAATCTTGGTGTTGCGATATGTGGTTTTTGTGTTTTTTAATTTATGTAAATCTTTATTTGATAAAGGTAACAGAAGATTCTATATTTAAATTCTCCTAGTTATTAGCAGAACATTCTGGAAGAATAAAAATGAGAAACGAAATAAAGATCGAAAATATAGTTAAGCTCTTCTAGTAGATCATAGAAAATTCTAGAGAAATAATAAAATGAATATCGAAAAGACGATCGAAATTAAGGGTATAAAAGGAGCTGTCAGAGCGGTGAGAGGACAGTTAAGTTTAGGAGTTCAAAGCGAACAGAAGAAGAAGAAGAAGGAAAAAGGAAGAAAAGTGGGATAAGAGTGAAAAGTGCAAGTAAAGTTCAGTGATAGTGCAGTCGCGCTGTGAGTGTCGTGTAAGCGCAGTGACCGTGCGGTACAGTCGCGCTGTGAGTGACGCGAATAAGACTGTAAGTGTAGTAGTGCATCGTGTGGTACATTCGCGTCGTGAGTGTCGTGTTCAAGATTTGGCTGTTGGGGTGTGTAAATAAAGCGGTCTCACATACGAAAGCTGTTTATTACCAATCCCGTTACCCGTCTCCCGTAACATTGGTGTCAGAAGTGGAAGAAACGATACCGTTCACACCGAGAGACGACCAAAAGCGCCCCAACACGCGCTCCAGATCAGCAGCGCGGGAACAAGGTGACGCAAACCCGGCAATATCTGCCGTTGACGTCGTAAGAGGTTGAGAGGAGGCTGGCGAAGGTACCTCGACAGCTCCTGCGCGTGCGTCAGCCACTCAGGAACCTGTAAGTGCACCGCCGCTCTCACTGACGGATATAGGTGCGCTCTTCCAACAACTGCGTGCTATCAACGAAGAGCAAGCGCGTCGTCAGGAGGAGCAAGCGCGCCGTCAGGAGGACCAGCTACGCGCTCTGCAGGAGGAGCAAGCCTGCTGTCAGGAGGAACAAGCTCGCCGTCAGGAGGAACAAGCGCGCCGTCAGGAGGAGCAGCTACGCGCTCTGCAAGAAGAGCAAGCGCGCCGTCATGAGGAGCAGTCACGTCTTCAGGAGGAGCAAGCGCGCCATCATGAGGAACAGTCACGCCTTCAGGAGGAGCAAGCGCGAACAATTGCAAGCAATGGGAGACCGAGTCCTCTCTGCTGTCACGGAGACTATCAAAAAGGTAGAAGAGGTTCAAAAAACAGTAGAGAGCCATGAAAGCATGCTGGCTGACCATCAAGCGCGCATCACATCTGTTGAGGGGGACCTACGGAAGATCAAGGCTTCCGGTACAACAACACCAGTTTCCGTAGTCTCTTCGGGAGGAAGCTTCAAGGTGCCTCCTTATGATGGAACATCTTCTTGGACTGCATACAAGAGACTGTTTCAAGCCGTAGTACAACTAAACGGCTGGAGCGAAGAACAAGCAAGGACCAGCCTTACCTTAGCGTTGAGAGATAAGACTGCAACGGTATTGGAGGCTATAGAAAGTGACGCCTCATACAAGGAGCTTGTAGAGGCTCTAGAATCGAGGTACGGCGATGCGCATCTCGAACATGTATTCCGAGCCCAGCTCCGAGACAGGGTGCAGAAGCCTACCGAGACACTGCAACAGTGGGCCTTGGAGGTTGAAAAGCTTGTGAGAAAGGCATACCAGTCCTCTCCCACGACTTTCATCGAGCGGATGCTGCTACAAACTTTCGTCAATGGTATCCGCGATGGGGAAGTGAGAGCTGCGGTACGATTGGCCCATCATCCGGAAGCTAAGGAAGCTGTGGCGCAAGCGCTGGAAGTGGAGGCCGTCCGTGGTGAATATGGAGGTTTACCAGTTTATCCAGTTAACTTTAGACACTGGGGCATCGCGTACGGTAGTTGAATCACAGATAATGAAGAACTGTGGGAAGAGTCCGATCTAGGGAGAAACTGTATATTTGACTACAGCTACCGGCCAGCGCATACCGTGAGAGGTGAACGAGTGGTTGCAATTAAGATGGGCGACAAACTCTTTTACTTTTGTAAAGAAGATTTGGGAGCAATACAGTCAGTGAAAGCTAAAAATTTGTTGAGGCGTTTTGTTAACATTTTCTCTAAAGGAGAACGGGACATCGGGTGGACTGGATTAGTGAAACATCAAATTAACACTGGCGATGCACTACCAATCCGCCAACGACCTCGACGAATTCCATTTGCTAAGGAAGAAGAAGTTGGGAATATGATTAAAGAGATGGAAGGAAATGGAGTGATAGAACCTTCTTCTAGCCCTTGGTGTTCCTTAGTTGTCTTGGTCAAGAAGAAGGATGGTACTACTAGGTTTTGCATCGATTACCGCCGATTGAATGATATACCGAAGGACAGTTCTGTTATCCGTTACCAAGAATAGATGACACATTGGATACATTGAGTGGAATGAAATGGTTTACTACGCTGGACCTTAAAAGTGGATACTGGCAGGTGGAGATGGATCCTAAAGATAAAGAAAAGACTGCATTTTCAACCGGTAAGGGACTCTGGCATTTCAAGGTAATGCCCTTCGGCCTTTGCAACGCGCCAGCGACGTTCGAGAGATTGATGGAGCGAGTTCTTGCAGGATTAATAGGAGAAGCTTGCCTGTTATACCTCGACGACGTCATTATTGTGGGACGAGATTTCGACGATCACCTCAAGAAGTTAGAAAGTGTGCTGAGTAAAATTAGGGGAGCAAACTTAAAGTTGAATCTAAAGAAATGCAGCTTCTTCAAACGACAAGTCAATTATTTGGGGCATGTTATCTCTGAAGGCGGAGTAGAAACAGATCCCGCAAAAGTATCCGCCGTAAAAGACTGGCCGGTGCCGCAGGATAAGACTCAGGTGCGAGCCTTTATGGGCCTCTGCTCTTATTATCGACGTTACGTTAAGAATTTTGCGGACATCGCAAAGCCACTACATGGACTTACAGAGGAGAAGCGAACTTTTATATAGGATGCAGATTGTGACACTGCCTTTGAAAATCTCAAGAAGAAGCTTTACGAAACCCCTATTTTTGGATATCCTCATGGAAGAAACCAGTTTGTCGTTGACACAGATGCCAGTAACAC
Source organism: Eilema sororculum (assembly GCA_914829495.1). Classification (NCBI taxonomy): domain Eukaryota; kingdom Metazoa; phylum Arthropoda; class Insecta; order Lepidoptera; family Erebidae; genus Eilema; species Eilema sororculum. The sequence continues at coordinate 24,022,934 of OU618536.1, forward strand.
AGGCATAGGTGGAACATTGTCACAAAGAAAAGGAGATCAGGAGGTTGTTATAGCGTACTTCAGTAAAACGCTATCAAAACCTGTACGAAATTATTGTGTTACGCGAAGAGAGCTCCTGGCTGTAGTGAAAACGTTACAGCATTTCAATAAATATCTATTAGGACGGAAGTTTCTAGTCAGAACGGACCATTCGGCATTGAAGTGGCTTCTACAGGTCAAAAACCCCGAAGGACAAGTCGCACGATGGATCGAACAATTGCAAGAATTTGACTTCGTAATTGAACATCGAAGCGGTGGTTCCCATAGAAACGCCGACCTTGTGACAATGATGGAATAGCTTGATACTTCAAGATGGCCTACTATGTCGTAAATGGGAGAGTGCGTCAAGAGATGGTACACACCTGCAAGTAATTGTACCGAAGGTAAAAGTTCCGGAAATACTAAGAGCTTTTCATGCTTGGGTTTCCGGCGGACATCTCGGAGCTAGAAAAACTCTATTGAAAATACGTGAGCATTTTTACTGGTTGCATTGCAAGGAAGATGTCCAAGGATGGTGCAGGAAATGTAAACTATGTTCATCTGTTAAAGGACCACAGACGCGAAGTCGAACTAGTATGAAGTTGTATAATGTCGGTGCTCCTTGGGAACGGATAGCTTTTGACATGGCCGGACCCTTTCCTGTATCAACGAACGGCAACCGTTACATATTGGTGGTGATGGACTATTTTACTAAGTGGCCAGAGGTGTTCGCGGTGCCAAAGCAAGAAGCAGTAACAGTGGCAACCACGGTGGCAACTAAACTAGTGAACGAAGTCTTTTGCCAATTCGGACTACCACTTGAAATTCACAGTGATCAAGGACGAAACATTGAATCGCAAGTGTTTCAGGACGTTTGTAAGATTTTGAAAATACACAAGACGCGAACGACACCTTATCGGCCACAGTCAGATGGCATGGTAGAACGTTTCAATAGAACGTTGGAGCAGCACTTGGTGAAGATAGTCGATTCACTGCAAAGAAACTGGGACGATTATCTTCCGCTATTTCTGTTATCGTATCGTACAGCGGTTCATGAAAGCACTTGCACACCGGCCCATGCAAATTTTGGTATGAATCGTTAGACTGTGCTACAATCATCACTACCGGAGTTGGTCGCAAATAGATTAACCAGTAAATTTGCTTTCTCTTGTCGCTCATGGGCTGGGGATCCATCGGGGTTACGCAGCGGGGGCAATAAGGGCTGGCAGAAGTTGGCTTGCACGGCTATGGCCAGTCACCAGTAGCCACGGCTGCCCGTGGGATGCGCCAATAGCTCTTGACCAAGTCGTGCTATGCACTGGACATCCGCTCTGATCCATAAGCCGTCTTGCAGACCTTTGTGGCTTGGTTTAACGCCGCCTTAAATTGGCCCACTTTGGGATCTCGTGTGACAGGCGCCCTTGCCAAAGCGCGGTACGCAGACCGTTTATGATCAACAGCCTCCACTTCCTTCTAAAGGTGAAGACTTCTCAGTGGTCCAGCTTAATTTCTACTACATGCATGGCTGAAAATATTTTATTCTATTTTTTTATGTGCTTTTCCAGCCTTCTATTTAGTGCCACGGGTCCGATGACCTCTACGGTAAAAGGTCACGTCACCAGCTTGTGCTACTTAGTAATGATTATTATGTTATTATAGCTTCTAGCTACGCTATGTTGCCGCTGGAGAGATTATCATCACCTGCTATTGTTTAGCTTATCATTTGGGTAAATTTTTATAGCATTTTAATGCTAATTTTTCTCTCTTGAGCGTTTCATTTTTTCCGATGTTTTTAAATGATTAATGATTGAATTAGGTACCTACTGACAAACTAACCCGCACTATTTCTTATTCTGGGGTCTTCACGCTGGGCTTCACACCATCATTCCGGTAGTGAGGCACAGCAATGAAGACCCTGGCACGTCAGCAGCATCACCAGCTCCAATGTCAACAAGCTAGTGCATTTATATAACGCTTTAATTTCGATTACAAATTGGTAACCGCTCACCGGTATAGACATCATTTTAATTTACATATTTCTCATTACATTCACTATCAATCAATTTCACAGTGCTTAAGTCACAATTTAGTTAGAATAAAGATCTTTTTACGTTACAAAGTCATGCTTGTGGAATAAGGGTTATGTACAAAATCGAATTAAAGGAGGAACTTATGCTACATAAACTACAATATCTTAGACCGAATTTGATTTTTGGCAGTGATTGTATTTGTTACTAGCTGTGCCCGCGACTTCGTCCGCGTGGAATGTACTTAATAAAAAAAATCAGTTTATTTTTTTTTGTTTTTGGCTTTTTTTTTTTAGCCTAAGTTACTCCTTATTACATAAGCTATCTGCCAGTGAAAGTCCCGTCCAAATCGGTCCAGCCGTTCCAGAAATTAGCCAAAACAAACAGACAGACAGACAGACAGACAAAAAATTTAAAAATATATTTTTTGGTATGTGTACCGTATATACATTCATATGCATGTAGTAGAAAGTGGTTATTTTAATATTACAAACAGACACTCCAGTTTTATTTATTTGTATAGATTACTTTTATGCAATGTCTGATACCTGCCTCTGTAATAGCGTTACCTAATACTTACTTTTAGATCTTCCATACTTTTAGCTTCAAACATCGAAGAAAAGTCAACGGTCATGTAATTTCCTTCACGTTGAAAGTGAAACATTCCTAAATTGTAACGATCTCTGTTTTCTATTTGAGAGATATCCATAAAAACACCCCCAAAGGATTTGCAATTAAAAGTGATCTGCAAAAAAAGGTAAAAGAAAATCAATTCATATTCAACATAATAGCACTGGGTGCTCTGGGGTCCCACCAAGATCTTTGGGACCCAAGCCAACCTCAACGGACGAGGCTGGCTTTCCTTTCAGGGTTGGAGGTCAGCGGCAGTCGCCCGCCTCTTGTGCCAAGTGGACAAGGGCTATCGTGCCTAAGCCAGTAAGAAGATAGGCCAAAATCGCGATCCCCGAAAACTCCGCTTCGCAACGTGGAACATCGACACGTTAACTGGTCGCGCGAGGGAATTGGCCGCCGCACTCTCCGTGCCGTAGCGTACCTGCAGGAGACTCAGTGGGGGGGCAGTAGCTCCAAGCTCATTGGGGACGGCTACCAGCTGATGTACACAGGTGCTCCTGATGGACAGGCCGGAGTGGGTGTGGTGCTCTCCCGGGAGCTTCAGAAAGACATCTTGGAGGTGAAACGCTATAGCGCCCGACTTATGGTTGTGAGGGAGCTTGTCGATGGGATTGTTACCCACCTGATAAGTGTCTACGCTCCACAGTCTGGGTGTGGCGAAACCGAAAAGATGTCGTTCTGGAACCAACTCGGGGAAGTGCTCCGTGACATTCCGCTGTCGCAGGGGATTGTTCTGGGTGGCGACCTGAACGGTCATGAGGACGCGCTACCCAGATTTCCTGCTGAGGCACAGCATCAGTAGGGTAGCCAACTGCAAGGTTATACCCGGGGAGAGTCTCACTACGCAACATCGTCTCTTTGTCGTGGACCTCCGCGCGTAAAACCCAAAGACAAACGTGCTGAGCGCGGCCAACGCAGAATCAAGTGGTGGCTGCTTGATGAAGCTAAGTCCTAGATTTTCATCTTAACTATCGCTAATGCTGTAGACGAACCCGTGCAAGATTGCTGGGAAAAGGTTCAGGCAGCTATTCTTGAGGCGGGGAAGGCAGAAACAGTTCAGAAGGAAATCAGGGTTAAGAAAGCCCTCTTTAAAAAGAAGCAAGCGTCCAAATCTCCCAACCCCCGACTAGTACAAAGAGTCTAAACGCGCCACTAGGAGAGCCGTAGCCAGGGTCAGACGAGACCACTTTTTTGGAGTTGGAATCGTCTGAGGGGCAAAAGCTCATCTAAAGTTGGCACGCTCCAGGGCCAAAGCGGCGCAAGCCATAACCAAATGTCACTGCATTAAAAAATAATTTAAATATACTACTAATACTAATACTATTTTTAATAAAAATAGCATCAGGTAAGAATGGAGATGTATGGTAGGCCTTATATGAACATCTGAAACATAAGACTAGCTTTTGCATGCGGCTCCGCCCGCGTGGATGTCGGTTATCGCGAACAAACATAGCCTATGTTCTTTCTCAAGGTCTAATCTATCCCTATACCAAATTTCATCAAAAGCGGTTCAGTAATTTAGGAGTAAAAGCGTACCATACAGACAACTTTCGCATTTATAATATTAAATGTGGATGTGGATTTATACGTCTTTCTCGCAAAAGTAAAATCTTTTAAAAAAAAAACCTGTTCAATCTGTATAATCTATTCTGATCAGATTACGTACATATGTTATAAGTATATGAAATATACAGTATGGATACGACATATAGGCATTTACGAAAACCGCTAACCATCCTGGTCCGTAGAAATGTAACCAAACTTAATTTAAACTTAAATTCCCTAATTTAAGAAAACCGAAATTTTCTAACAAAATAATTATCAAAGTAAATGTTGAAAATGATACCATTCGTATAATGTCATTGAAAGTTACTAAGTCATTAATAAATACGCACACGCCTTTACACACATACACATACGCACGGTTTACGACAATAGGTGGGTACTGTAGGTAACTTACGCGGAACCGCGGAGCGGCAACAGTCAACAAAGGGTTGGCGCGCTCACGCACCTACGTATGTAAGTAGTGTAAACAATATTTCGATGATCTTCCCAACTCTATGCGCAGGGCTATGGATTGAGTAAAGTGATCGACAAGGACACAACTATTCGGGATAAGAGTGTGACGTGTGGTCGCTCCATATTATTTTGAATATAATTATGTTATTGTGGCAGTAGGTAGTTTAATTTCTATCTAACAGTTCAGAAGTGAGATCTAGCTACGCCTACTAAAGTGATGCCTACCTAACGTACTCGTAGAGTTATACATAGGCTTATCGTATCGTGCCTAGTGTGTGTACTTGTTAATTGTGGTAAAAGAGGACACTTGGACACTTACTATAATGTGGCGAGAAAAGACGGGTGTGTGTGTTACCAACCCCTATTGTTGTGCTTTGGACGATTGCATTATACTTTAAGTGAACTATAGGTATATGGTATTGCCGTAAGAAGTGACATTTTTGTATGATCACGTTTAAGAGAAATAAAATTGCAGAAGAGAACATTTTGGGTTAAATGGGATAACCATTGGTTGGAGGTTTCATTTCAACGTATTGAAAGTTGCATTGAAAGTGTTGAAATTAAGAACATTCCTGGATCATAATTATTTACCGCAATCAACAAGGCGAACAAAGAACTAAGTTAAGACATTCTCGTACGGGCGCAGAACGCCTTCCGGTGACGTACCAACAAAAAAATCCATTCAAGTGCTAGCGTCGTCGGCTCCGCTGTACGCAGTCCCTTATCGCCGCGGCCCTTCACTATCAACGAACTCGGTCAGATTGTTACTATGTGATCGTTTTACTTTTTATGGCCAGTTCAGCGAAGTGTCTATAAATAGACTTAAAGAAAGCTACCATCAGGCGAGGTGAAGTGAAATCGACGTGCCTTATATAAAAAGAAAGTAGTTTTATAAATCGATTGTATTTGTATATATTTTGGACACGATAACCCTTTTGTGTGTACCCATTTCGTACTTTACTGGCTTATAAGATGGGACGACACAACACAAGGAGAAGATCACACAGTTATTCTTCCTCGAGCTCGAATGAGAAGAAAAGCCGTTCTATCAGTAAGAAATATAAAAGGAACCTAAAAAGTGGAGAAAGGCGGATAGAAGCTCCGGAGATCCTGGTAATGGAACTGATGGAGAAAATGATTGTAGAAGAAAGGGCTGAACCTATTAAATATTATAATATGAGCGAACACAGAAAGCCCAGACGTGAAAAACACGTAATTAATGAGGAGATAAAATGTGAGTAAAAGTAAACAAGGGATGTCTTGTGAAGTTATTATTAAATAATCAACCGGACCAGTCCAGTTGAGAAGTTTCGACTGTATTGTTCAAGGTCCAGTATTATATAAAATAGTGGAAACAATATAACAAACAACTCGGAAAAGGCTTACTTATATCACTGGTCAACGAGTAACGAGTATGTGGACGAAATGGTATGAAGTTATGTTACTGTAATATAGAGATGACTAATAAATTGATTGACAATGGCTCTTTTTTTATCATGACATAAGAAAGTGGTTAATCAAGGCAAAATCAAATCGTGATGTGTTTGAATGAAAATTTGGAACGAGATGATCAATCCTCTATCAAATCTCGATGAAACTGATAAAAGATCATAAGATTATTATATTAATGGTTGCTTTGCCACACCATAAGAAAGTGGTTACTCAAGACAAAATCAAATCGTGTAGTGTTTGAATGAAAATTTGGAACGAGATGATCAATCCTCTATCAAATTTCGATGAAACTGGTAAAAGATCATAAGATTATTATATTAATGGTTGCTTTGCCACACCATAAGAAAGTGGTTACTCAAGACAAAATCAAATCGTGTAGTGTTTGAATGAAAATTTGGAACGAGATGATCTATCCTCTATCAAATCTCGATGAAACTGGTAAAAGATCATAAGATTATTATATTAATGGTTGCTTTGCCACACCATAAGAAAGTGGTTACTCAAGACAAAATCAAATCGTGTAGTGTTTGAATGAAAATTTGGAACGAGATGATCAATCCTCTATCAAATCTCGATGAAACTGGTAAAAGATCATAAGATTATTATATTAATGGTTGCTTTGCCACACCATAAGAAAGTGGTTACTCAAGACAAAATCAAATCGTGTAGTGTTTGAATGAAAATTTGGAACGAGATGATCAATCCTCTATCAAATCTCGATGAAACTGGTAAAAGATCATAAGATTATTATATTAATGTTTGCTTTGCCACACCATAAGAAAGTGGTTACTCAAGACACAATCAAATCGTGATGTGTTTGTTAAATGTAGATTTGTAACGAGATAATACATTTATTTATATCCTCTATCAAATTTTGACGGAACTGGTGAAAGACTATAAGATTGTCAATAGTTTGCTTACGTGCCATAAGTGGTCGAGACAGAGAATAAGTCTATGCTCGAGACAAAAACAGATTAAGTGTAGATATCAGATGAATATTTGGAATATCCTCTATGAAATCACGAGCCTTTGACGGCGATACTTTGAGGCTGGATCGAGGTTGTATAAGTCACTGCCTTCGGGGTGTCAACGTGACATTGCCTAAGGGGCTATATCAAGTCACTGCCTTCGGGGCGTCAACGTGACATTGCCTAAGGGGCCGTATCAAGTCACTGCCTTCGGGGCGTCAACGTGACAGTGCCTAAGGGGCTATACCAAGTCACTGCCTTCGGGGCGTCAACGTGACAGTGCCTAAGGGGCTATACCAAGTCACTGCCTTCGGGGCGTCAACGTGACATTGCCTAAGGGGCCGTATCAAGTCACTGCCTTCGGGGCGTCAACGTGACAGTGCATAAGGGGCTATACCAAGTCACTGCCTTCGGGGGCGTCAACGTGACATTGCCTAAGGGGCCGTATCAAGTCACTGCCTTCGGGGCGTCAACGTGACATTGCCTAAGGGGCCGTATCAAGTCACTGCCTTCGGGGCGTCAACGTGACAGTGCATAAGGGGCTATACCAAGTCACTGCCTTCGGGGCGTCAACGTGACAGTGCATAAGGGGCTATACCAAGTCACTGCCTTCGGGGCGTCAGCGTGACATTGCCTAAGGGGCCGTATCAAGTCACTGCCTTCGGATCGTCAACGTGACATTGCCTAAGGGGCCGTGTCAAGTCACTGCCTTCGGGGCGTCAACGTGACATTGCCTAAGGGGCCGCATCATGTCACTGCCTTCGGGGCGTTAACGTGATATGGCGTTGCCTCGCTTCAGGTTCATTTTCAGGTGGTTACTGCCTTCGTGGCGTTAACGTGACGTCTAATAAGAGGCCGCATCATGTCACTGCCTTCGGAGCGTTAACGTGACATGGCGTTGCCTCGCTTCAGGTTCATTTTCAGGTGGTTACTGCCTTCGTGGCGTCAACGTGACGTTTAATAAGAGGCCGCATCATGTCACTGCCTTCGGGGCGTTAACGTGATATGGCGTTGCCTCGCTTCAGGTTCATTTTCAGGTGCCTCATGGGCTTATAACGAGATCGTCTATGGCGCAGTCTTTGAAAACTTGGTGATGTTACGAGCTTGGATGTCAACCGCATACTCCTACGAGGACGCAGGAGTTTCAGGAAGGCCGAACTGTAAACAATATTTCGATGATCTTCCCAACTCTATGCGCAGGGCTATGGATTGAGTAAAGTGATCGACAAGGACACAACTATTCGGGATAAGAGTGTGACGTGTGGTCGCTCCCTATTATTTTTGAATATAATTATGTTATTGTGGCAGTAGGTAGTTTAATTTCTATCTAACAGTAGGTACCACCAGATTCCGCAGAATCACAGGTTAAGACGTATAGTACGCAGAACTTTAAATAGCACTGTTGGTTGTAAATTTAAATTTTCAAAATGTCCGCCACTTGCTTGAATACACAACGAACAATATTGTCCCGAACTCTGCTCAGCAGATTTCGATTCAGATCCGAAGCCATAGCTTTCAATTTGTCAAATGCCTGAATAATTCGGCTGCGCAGTGCTTCTTGACTTTCAGACACACGTGGATGGCACAATAACAAATACAATAATAATAGTTTTAAATAATACACAATTTCAAAATACACAATAGTTATGAAGAAAACACTCACACTGGATGGCACAACACGAAATAAATACTTACTATTATAATAGTTGAAAATAACACTATTTAAAAATACATAAAAGTTAATTAGTGTCAATTTCACTCTAAAAAACTATGTCGAATAAATCTCGATGCGAACATGCGCGCGTGCTCGCAGTCACTGGCGAGCAAACGTCACGTCACGGGGGAAATCCCCGAATAGCGAACGGTATAGTACATTTTCAGGTGCATGATAAGGTAAACGCACCAACAACCACCATTTGCATATTATTACTTTTATTTTAGATTTTTTTTACTATACACCCATATTGAAGTCTTTGATGAAAAATGAAATAGGTAGGTACAAATGTATGATACTAAATTAGCAAATAAGCTATGGGATCCCACCAAGATATTCGGGACCCAAGCCAACCTCACCTGCAAGCAGGTGCACCTGCTGGAAAACGGAAGAGGCTCTGGCGCTGGGTTTCCTTTTAGGGTTAGGGGGTCAGACGGCAGTCGCCCCTGGAAAGGCCAAAACTTAGCCAAATCGTAAATCAGGCGGACCCTAAGCTCCAAGGGCACCGTGGCCTCGGATGCAATCAGGACTAACGTCTTTATGTAGATGATGATGACTAAATTAGCAAAGATTTTATGTGCGTTTTCAATTTTTCATTACATTACTTATTATTAATTATAATTAACGAATTTATTGCGGAATAAATAATTAAAAATCAAATATAAAGTATAAGTAATCTACGTTAATTAATAGGTATCTACTTATCAAATCGAATACCTTTTTATGTCATAATCATAATCAACTATTGTTCTTCTAGGATTAACAGACAGGCGTAAAAACGGGTGCTTTACCCTAAACCTGGCGGCATCTCAAAGCATTATTTCTCTCTCTTTTTAGTCGTATTTTTACGAATTTGCTGAATGAATATTTGAATGAATACACAGTGCGGCAACGTCGCATTTTACAATTTCTATAGTAATTAGGTTTTCCAATTATCTTGAATCAAATCAGGACAAGAAGTTTTTTGTACTACTAAGGTGGCAGACAAGCACACGGCCCACCTGATAGAAAGTTATTACCATGGCATATGGATGTATGCAAGACCAATATCCTTTTTGAAGAACCTCATGTTCTAGTCCCTTGGGAGACTCATAGCAGGGAGTTCATTCCACCGCCTGAGTGTGCGTGTTATACAGTTTCATTCATACCTTACAGTGTACACCGTTTCTGGGAAACAGTTTCAACGGTCCAACACCAAGCTATGCCGCACCATTAAGACCTGGAACTCTCTGCCAGCTCACGTGTTTCCTTCTTCCTACACGCCCGGGTCCTTTAAGCGGGGTGTGAAAAGGCATCTGATGAGGCCGTCAAGCTGAGTGCCACCACTGTTAACATGGTACATGTTTATGATGGTGACCCTCTTTCCGAGACTTTGCCTTTAGCTTACCATCAGGCGAGGTGAAGTCAAATTGACGTGTCTGTTATTAAAAAAAACTTTTGGACAAGTAGGAGTGGTCATAGTGCTCTCCGAAGCTCCGTGACAGCATTTTGGAGATGAAAGACTACAGCGCCCAACTTAGGGTCGTGACTCTTGAGGACTGCGTCGAAACTAGGACAAATCCGGGGAAACCCGGACGGATGGTAGCCCTAATAGTAATAAAAATTTTACGACTATCGTTTCTAAGGCCGATAACACACTCGCTTACATTTTGTTCTGAATTAAATCTGAATCGTGAATGTAGAAATAAATTTATCTTAAAATGTGTAACAATTTCGATTCGGCGGTACATCATCGACCGCGAGGTCAAAAAATCCTGTCTCTGCCTGCCCCTTGACGCAGCCATGCCGTCCTCGCGGAAACGCGGTGCCTCACACGCGCATACGCATAACCACTCTGTGATCGAACTGGTCAATTCCGCGTTAAATACATAGCCGCGCGCGCAACGAATAATTTATTAACGTGATTATTCGATTTCATGAAAATATTAAAATAAACACATATGACTTAACGTGATTATTCGATTTCATGAAAATATAAATATAATAACCTACTAGGATTAAAACACCTATGTTGATTCCAGTTTATAAAAATACTTATAATTATGTTTTGATCATAATTATTACCAAATTATGATAGATATGATACATATTTTACATATTATTTGTTAAATAAAAGTGTTGATCATAAATTATAGATGCATTTTTACTCCGAGCTGAATCACGCCTCGCAAAAGGTTGTCAAAAGGGCCAGCCGTAATCAAAGACGACTCCTATTTTATGAACTGGACCAATTGAGAATTGGACATTGTGAGAATTGGACGTTGTGAGAATTGGACAATTTGCGAATTGGACGTTGTGAGAATTGGACAATTTGCGAATTGGACGTTGTGAGAACTGGACAATTTGAGCCCGCTGGACATTTTGCGAATTGGACATAATGCGACTAAAGGGTCTATCGCCGTACCGCGTGGATGTCGAGTGTGAAAGAGTCCTTATACGTAGGCATACAATTGAATGAGAATTTAAAGTTCATTGAAAATTGCTTTTTTAAAGAGTGTTCAAAGCTGATCAAAATTCACTAAAATTAAAACTCTAGTTTCTGACCTTAATACTTGACCGATTTTGTTCAAACTTTGCCCGTTTCATGCTTACAGGGTATTTGGCTTCAATAATGCCTATATATCGTATCCATACTGTATTATTGATATTGATATTGCCATCTTACTTACATCCTTGAAATTATTCTTCACACAGCTTATTATGAGATCGCATTTTTTCCCTTCTGAAGCTACTGTGGCCATGTCACGAAACGTGTGATCTCGTGAGCATCCAATATGATTACCTGAAATCAAACTTCGATAAGCACTAGTTTCTTAAGCTAAATTTGGGTGGCTGCTATAGAATTATGAAATTAAATTTAATATGAAAGGGCAAATACCAAAATCTAATCGACTACAAATTATAATTGTTACTTTTAATTAAGAGTTGCAAAGGATGGTAGAATAAAAATAATTCAATAAAATATACCTTTCAACGCTGGAAACAGTGTTTGTAAGAAGTGTTTTTTATTTGTGTTACTGACGGTGGTAAATACTTCACAACCCAGAGCCAAAGCAATGGATATGATCGCTTGCCCCAAAGCACCAGCTCCTCCGTGCACGAATACTGATTTGCCTCGAGTAAGTGCGACCTTGATTCCCTTAAAAATTAAAGAAAGATGTCCTGTTTATGATTTAGTTACCGGTCGTAACGATATCGTGCGTAGGGCGCCATTATGAGCAGCGATGTTGATAGGTAGTAATATCCCAGTTCAGCGACTTCCTCTGATCTTAAGGAAGAGACCCCCATCGAACCTGGGAGCGAGGGCCTTTGTGGACTAGTGGTACCAGGAGGCACTGGAGTGAGATCTCACATCGCCTGCCCCACGAGAGACACGGAAAGAAAGAAAGAAAATGTTTATAAAATTTTGCACTGATATAAACATTAAATTAAATATAATTCACGTACTGGCAGACTGCTCATAGTGAACAGAGCACCGCCTTTTCCTCAAAGTAACTGTTCGATGTAATAGTTTTGTTGTCGGAATATGCACTGAGGCCGCAGCGCATTTGACGCGGCCGAAAATGTAGAAGACGCGACTTAAGTGGTTCCTATTAGGTTGCTATGGAATTGAACACCTTAAAGACTTTAACGATGTTTATTGCTAAAGCAGTGAAAACTATAAAAAGCCTATGCTAAGCTAATTGCTAAAATGATGTAATGAATGCACCCGGTTTGCTGTCGGAATATGCACTGAGGCCGCGGCGCATTTGACGCGGCCATGTTAGGTTGCTAGATAAGCAAAACGTGTTCGATGGAAATTATTACATCGAACCGAAGAGAGAGATGAGATAATGAGATAATGAGATAAGCTTATATGAAATAAAATGTTAAAACTCAAAGGCACGGGTCTAACCTTATCGGAGTTCCTCACAAGCCCAGACACGACTTATTTGTATGCGCTGCGACTTAAAGTAATAACTTATGACAGTGATTTTGGTTTAAAAAAAATTGTTAGTGATAGATGAATCTACAAGTTAAGGGTATGTATTTTTGAATTTTAATAAGAAAATTCATATATTATACTTCAGCCGCACCTTTTTAGAATACCCAAAGTTTAATAAATAATGTTAGTTATTGACGATTTTCTGAATTCTTTAGACTAGCAAGTACTTGTACCCTCTTGTACCCGGGCTAGTAATTGTATATATTGTAGCCATATCTGGGTGAATTTCAACATCTATGAATTTTTAGCTAATTTTGGTGATTTTTTTTATTTCTAGGTATTTAGGTAATCTCTTTCAATATTTAGCTAGAAATACATATTTTATGCCTATTATGTTTGAATAGTCTAATTAGCCCTGGTAATTACTTGTTTATTTTATACACCTGAATTTTCAATACACCGAAATTGGTGTCTAACACCAAAATTGCATATCAACTTATTTTTATTTTTTATTTATTATTACTTATACTATTTCTTTGTTTTTTTTTCTAGAATTTGGCACTTAATAGTTACATATAACCCTTAATTTTTACCCTTTTATCACCAACTTCATTTTTATATGGCAAAACCACTTTAGTTGTTAGTAGTATCAGTATAAAAGCAAAACATTTGATTGTTCTATCTATCCTTGCTTCTAGCAAGGATTATATTTTACTCTAATGGCGCCAATATTATCGACGAACTTATTCAAGATTGCTGGCAAAAGATTTAGGCAGTTATTCTCAAAGTGGGAGCGGTGGTACTCGGTATGCCTAAGGGTAGACGGAAGATATGCCATGGACACTTGGCAGTGGCAAGACAAGTTGGTAGTGTGATGTCTATTTCTGAACTTACAGGAGTCCTTCAACTAAGTTTCTCACGCGGTGAGCTGATGAGCATTGCGGTCCAAAGGGTTCCAGAGGTTTACACCATCCGATACATGTACCACGATTCTGATTCCGTTGTTCGAACCGCTGTTGGCAATATGAGAATCTTCCTTATCACTGTCTCTGTGATCTGTGATCTGTCCTTAGTCCATTCCCAATCAGCGTGGTATTTTGGTCGGATAGCATCAGACAATCACTCCATAACTGCCCATGTATGCTGTTAATATCGGTGGTGGACGCCGATAGATTGGTGCAACATGTGAGGATGTGGATGTAGGAGCTTGAGGACGGTAGAGGTCAGAAGCCTTCTGTGGAGAAGATTGAGTACCTTTTACACGATAGCAAAGTGCTAGCTGCTGGAGCAACATAATATGGTACTCGGTATGCCTAAGGGTGGACGGAAGATATGCCATGGACACTTGGTAGTGGCAAGACAAGTTGGTAGTGTGATGTCTATTTCTGAACTTACAGGAGTCCTTCAACTAAGTTTCTCACGCGGTGAGCTGATGGGCATTGCGGTTCAAAAGGGTTCCAGAGGTTTACACCATCCGAGACATGTACCACGATTCTGATTCCGTTGTTCGAACCGCTGTTGGCAATATGAGAATCTTCCTTATCACTGTCTCTGTGATCTGTGATCTGTCCTTAGTCCATTCCCAATGAGCGTGGTATTTTGGTCGGATAGCATCAGACAATCACTCCATAACTGCCCATGTATGCTGTTAATATCGGTGGTGGACGCCGATAGATTGGTGCAACATGTGAGGATGTGGATGTAGGAGCTTGAGGACGGTAGAGGTCAGAAGCCTTCTGTGGAGAAGATTGAGTACCTTTTACACGATAGCAAAGTGCTAGCTGCTGGAGCAACATAAGCAGGAGTTGCGTGTCACCTACATCTTCGACTTCATCGCTTTGTTGCGTGGAGTCACGTGCAAAAGATTGCATGAGGCACTCTTGCATCCACGGTAGCTTTCATGCAAGTGAGAAAGCAGAGGAAGAAAAGCCAAATGATGTTGACAGTGGAGAGGAGGGAAGAAGGGTGGGCAGGTTTTAACGGCGTAGGCTTAGTAGTAAAGAGTGAGGCCACCTTTCACGCCAGTAGAAGCAGGTGACGGAAAGAGCGCACGATGCTCCACCACACCGGCCTGTCCCTACTGCGGCATCAGCTGACTTCACCCAACTACTCGCCCGTCTTTTGTATGGGTAGTTCATATGCTAATGGTTAATCTCAGAGAAAATTAGGAAAGCTTCCGAACAACCCTCAACAGCCAACAACCTCTTTCCCACCTAGGGAGAGAGGCGGTGCTTTCTCCATTGCCCAGGGTATACCACGTAGAGGTCACCTGACCTAGTAGCCCGTCGGACTACGTAGGAGCTTAATCAAATAACTATGAAAACAAATTTTGGTGTAAATATACAATTTTGATGATTAGTAAAACCCCACCAAATTCACCAAAATTGCTCCACCAAAATTAGTTTCACGTCTAAAAAAAATATTTATAAAAATACTATTTAGAATATAGTGGTTACATTACCAAAATTTAATACACATACTGAACCTGTACACTATACTTAAATATCAAAACATACAATGAGAATAAACCGTTTTAAATAATCAACACAAAAATTACAATATTTTTGTCCGATGCTTATGAAACGACCTACTTACGTGTTTGGCAGAAAAACGAAACGGGACTGGGGACAACTGGCATTGGTGCTCATTAACACCCAACTGAACGTTTCCAATGATGATAGTGTCGTCCTTATAGGTACTTTCAATACGACTCCTTCGATGATTTTATAAATCCCACCAAAATTTTACATTTGCCGCGGACGCATCTTATAAATTATTTTTAAGATAAAGTATAGTACTAAATACTACGAAGGACAGTATCGAAGATAGCTAAAATAATGCGCAATCGAATTATTATTAAGTATACTCAGTAAACTAATGAAGTTTTGATTAAACTGTGATCATTCCCAAGAAAACAGGTTGTGGACGCGCCACCAAGCTTAGAATTTAGGTGAAAAGACATTTTTTACACACTCACAAAAATAGTTTCAATAATATAATTTATACGTGCATATAGAGAAAAACGATATCTTTCTTACAAAAAATAATCATTACTATATGTTAACTTTAAGGTATGATTTTCAGTCACGCCGCGAAAATTTTACGTTTGAGAAATTCACCCATCTATTAATTTGCGAATTCAATTATTTTAGCCTGCGCACTTGAGTGCAACTTTGTCATTATTGCTGTTTTTTAAGATTACGAATTTACAAGTATTATACGAAATTGTCTCGACAAATATAAACTGTTTATAATGATGTATAGATAGATAATAAATAAATAATTCCACATAAAATCATGACACCTATATTTCATTTATCGAGTTTTTAATCGAAATTTTTAACAATATAAATCGAATATTTTAAATTTATATGCAACACAATCCCGTCCATTGTGTTGTGTAAAGAGTGTTTTGTGCTGAAACCGAATTAATACATCATAACAAAGCTATCCGATGCAATATGCCCAAGTACAAAAATTGGTTTAGTTAGCTTGTTTTGATCGAAATACTCTGTGCGTCAGGGCAAACGGGCACGGCACGCCACCGTAGCAGTGGCGGTAAGACCCATCATAGGGGAATAACTAAAAAGGCCGCATGGCAGCCTTCCGTACCGACTGTACCTGTGAATCAATGGTTAAAATCAAAATCAAAATATAGACGTTTTAATTCAAATATAAATAGGAAACCAACATTAGTACTGTTTATCGATGCCCTAAGGAAAGAAGCAAAGTAGCAGGAGATAAGATTCAATAACATTATGTTTCATGGTAGCAAGAGGCGAAAGGTGGATAATCATTTTCAACATCCGGTACACAGAAGAAAAGAAGAAATTAGAAGAAGTGAGTATCACACCTTACGAATTACAATAATAAAAAGATTTTAAATGTTACATATTAACACTATTAGCTCAAGTATAAATTTTAATTAAACAGGAACATAATTTAAGCATAAATAAATAATTACAATGAATATAATCTTTTGACCCTGATTTTTAAATTATCCTAACGTTGAAACAATTCGGTGTGAGCCCATGTTTCAATTCAACGTCCAGCGACACAAAATTGAGGACGTTTTGCTCTCAGTACGTTTTACTTTGCGAACATTAAGCAACAATAACATTTTGCTTCAAAAACTAGCAAACTATTTCAATTGTGGACGTTTTGCTCCTAGGGCATTTTATATAGCGGTCAATATGACATCAAGAACGTTTAGCTTCGAGGACCTTCCGCTCACAGCTATAAAAGGGACATAGACTTTTTTGTCGCAAATTCCATTACTAAAAATACCTTTCGATAGATCTCGTCATTCTGATGAATAATTAGTATGGATTCTTTGCTCATAGGCTATAATTGCACGTAATCAGCGTTCACTAATACTATCAAACTAAAAATAATTATTTTCCGTAAAAAAAATTATAATTTAAGTAAATTAATTATTTCAAATGATGTATTATTTTCGAAAAAAGCATATATTTATCAATCAGTTTGAGGAAATTTGAAAAGAAAGATCATTTCAATAGTATCCTAAACCAGTGAATGCATGCTCACCGGTTTCGGATAGAATAATTATGAAAGTAGATGATACGAAAGATGTATGGCGGGATCGCGTGGAAACATGCGTGGTCTCTTCCTACTCCATTGGACAAGGTACTATATTATACTGTATAATGAAGAAGTAAAAGTTGTGAAAAAGCGATAATCATGATAAACTCACGAGACAATAGAAGGCTTGCGCGTACGCTAGTGGCACGGTGGCGGCGTCTTCCAGACTCCAGTGCGCCGGCACAGGCCACAGCAGTTCCGGCTGCGCCCTCACCTGAGTGCTAGCTGCCCCACTACGTACTAAACCCATAACACGCTTACCACTGAGATGTTAAAACAATATTTAAATTTGAGTTTAGACTTAAAAAAAAACCACAATATGATAGTAACATGATAGATTTCTTTAATTTCATTACCTTTCTGTAATTCCACTAAAGTCCATTCCATATGTATTGTTAACATTTTGCTTAAATGATAAGGAACCGTTAGTTTTTTTTACATCATAACTATTAATTCCAGCATAATGGACCTAAAAATAATATGTTCAATAACTTGAATATACAATTTGAAAATTGATTAACTTAGACTTTAAATTAGATTAGACTTTATAAATTGGAATACATACATTCACAGTAACTCCAGATCCAGTCAACACAGGGACGTTCACCCATTTCAACGAATCGTAATCACCAAATGGAGTACCTTGTAATGTCACGTGTTGACTCCCTATTAAACTTCGATTCACTGATATGTAGTATTCGCCTCCCCACTTACCCTAAACAAATGAATAAATAATTCTTTAAATAGGAGTCATATTTTTCGTACATAATATCAGTGGCGCCTCAGCGGTAATCACAAACTTTACACACTTGTACCATAATATACTATTATTTGTGTAGGATTTCGTTCCTGTCCATTTTGATAGGCATCCGTATTAATTATATACGTACGCTTATCAAAATGGACAGGAACGAAATTTTTAAGAAATCCTACTATAATAATAGTACATTATGGTACCGCGAGGTTCCCGGCAGAGTAGAATTTGGTCCACCCCATCTCTTCCCATGTGGTGTCTTCCCATAGGGCTATTTAACATCAGATAGATATATACAGCCCAGACTCAGCGTCGGATGCACGGCTTGAGTCAACAATAGTGCCCGAAAAGCGGCAATAGGCTCACCCCCTATTACGTGGGACCGAATCCAATGATTGGTGAAATGAGGGTGCTAATTCACCTCTGCCTATCTCGCGGGGATAAAGGCGTGATTGTATGTATGTATGTATGTATGTATGTATTATGGTACAAGTGTGTAAAGTTGGTGATTACCGCTGAGGCACCACTGAGGTCTTAAGTGAGCCGAGGGCCGAGGGTTATCAACAATACACACATCATGTATCATTCGATGTTTTTCAACATGATTATGAGTAACATAACGCAAAAAATGGTATGTTAGATCAAAAGTTTATTTGGAGAAACAATTTAGTGAAAGTGCAGTGAGTGAAATAACTATTTTTGGCATAAAATAACATCTGCAATGTAATACATTTTCACGTAAAATTCTAACCAACGCTAGTGTACGCCTCCTTAAACATTAATTCGGAATTCGGAACTGGTATAGTGAATTGGATTGTATACAGAGGTAGTTGTACGCGTTACAGTTACAGTGAACTTTACACCGCAAACTTTGAGGGCAAGTTCACGAAAGAGTACAACCGGCGGTATGCAGAAAAGAAATCGTCACCTGAGGTGCCGGACCAACCAAAGGATACCGTGATCAACGTATCAAGCGTGAAGTTAGATGAAATTACGGTAACCGTCCTGGCCAAAGGTATGAATTTCGCTCCAACGCCTAACCGTTCGAGAATATAATCAGTAGTATTGAAAAATCGATCATAATTATGTAACAAGGTATCACCCGGCGACGCCGACACGACGATCGAAGCACGCGGCGAGTAACATTACAGAGACATTGGCAGAGCATCAAGCACTAAAGTGCGTACATTAGAGATAAGCCGGACATTTTAGTGCTAAAAGCCGATAAGGGAAATGCCACCGTAGTGATAAATACAAGTGATTCATCATCATTATCATCCACATAAAGACGTTAGTCCTGATTGCATCCGAGGCCATGGTGTCTTTGGAGCTCAGGGTCCGCCTTCCGGCTCTTCCTCCTCCACTTCGCACGATCTTGGGCGTCCAAGGTAGTGAGACCGCTTGTACGCATGTCACCCTCCACGACGGCAAGCCAGCACTTCTTGGGCCTACCCCTTCTACCTGAACACGGTGGGGGTGCCATTGCCAGGCATTTGTTACCCATGTAGCTGAGCGGTTGCCGCAAGACGTGACCGCACCAGCGAAGGCGCATGAAGGCTGCCGCGGATGTGAGAGTTCCTTATGCGATCTTTACGCGTGACTCCACACGTCCACCGCAGCATTTTCATCTCCGTGACACGCAGCATCTTGTGTCGCTCCAACAGCGGCCACGACTCACAGCCGTGTAAAAGGACCAGAGGAGGGTTAGACCGTAAGGGATAGACCGTGGGACCAAATAATTCGTCTAGTTTTGAAAATTGGTACAGTTTAGTCTGGTATACATGAAGAATCATCTTTTCTCCAAAAAAATAATGGAGCAAGCGTCGATTTCTCTTTCACTCGAAGTTACTCGTGGTTTAAGAGCGCGCATAAAGCTAGTAAAAAGTCAGATTTCACCCGCACACTTCATACGTCCCGCTCTCGTCTGTCCACACGTCTGTCGTCTCGCAGTATTTTGTGTGGCAGCTAACCGCTGTGTTTAGTACGCAGGCGCACAGTATACCCAAAATAACCAGATAAAATTTGGCAAAGTACGAGCTGGATCATTATCTATATAAGGTATACTTTGAACACACAATAATTTTATTTTTGGTGATAGATAAAATGAGTGGGATTTGTAAAATAAACATAAGCATTGAAATAAAACCACTTTTCACGGATTCTAACACGTAATTTTTTTTTTTTTTACTTTTTAAACCGACGTTTCGGCTGCTGCAAATTTACGCAGAATGAGCTCACTGCGTTGTTAAGTCTTGCTGGATTTTGCTGCTTACTGGGTTTGATTAAGTGGATGACTGGGTCCCACTGGTGGTACGTTCCATCCATCCTCTCTATTAAAATTTGGGTGTATTTTAATTTTAATAGCCACACCAATGACTTTTCGATGCTTTTCGAAGTTATGTGTGTATTTATCGCAGGTTTATAAGTGCCCGGTTAATGGCAATAGGCTCGCCACCTATTACATTGGGACCTAAACATAAACTGGCGAAATGTGGGTGCTAGCACCTCTGCCTACCCCTTCGGGGAATACAGGCGTGAGTTTATGTATGTATGTATGTATGTATGATTTTGATTATTCTACCTGAAACCTACGCCTATTTGTGAATTTTTGTGGAAAAGGTTTAGGAAATGACCTATTAATTATTGTTTTGACCGCTAAAGAGTATGAAAAACTTACTACGTATTTTCCTGAAAACTATATATTTCTTGAGTGTATTACTTTTAACTAGTTCATACAGAATATGAAACTAAAAATATTCAATGTGGACAATTTTTTCGAAAAATTCAAACCACAATGGGACTTCAGGGCCAGAGTCGTGAACCCTGGCGTTCCAGTGCTCTTACTCTGAGCTAGCCTTCCACGGGCGGTCGTCCGTGTTCCATGTGGTCGAATTTTTCTATTACTTGTTTTACATTTGATTTGCTTGATTTATATAAATGAATGTTTAACCAAAGCAAAGGAAATGGCTTATTATGTAGTGAGATTTTGAAACTCACTTATCTAATTTTTTTTTTTATAAACAGTACTAGTCGGGATGTTCTCTACATTAGAAGATAATCTGAAAAAAAGGCAAAATAAATAGCCATGGTTCTAATAACTTCATTCCCATGATTTTAACGTAACATAGTAACAGTTACTCAAAATAAATAAAACAACATGGTAAATATCCCGGTGAGTAATCACACTATCTCAAACCATACCATTCTACTTGTTTATATTACACTCTACTTCTCTTACACGCTACTGCGTGTCTATATTATACAACGTTGCATATTTTTTAATTCTATTTAGTGAATAGAATTTTAAATGTTTACTGAATGTGAGAAAAAACAATTGCAATAAGCTTACAAGTTACACATATTGAATAACACACTTGTACTTTTTTGTAGCAGATTCCGCCAAGCGCCATCAATCTCCAGTATAAACAGTTACAAGTTACAGTTTTTACTAAGCGATGCGACTGGATCGGATTCATCAGCTTATGTTATATTACGAGCTGAAGCAACTCTGAAAAGCATTAAAATTGATAATACAATGTATAAGTACTTTCACAAAATATAATTATATTACTGCTATAAAAATAACATTATACTCTGTCCATTCGTATATTTTCTTTTTGACAGCTCACACACAATGGTCGATATAACTTTGTTCTTGCGCCAACACCTAAAACTCCGAACAAAAATTAGGCGCCAATACGTCACAATTCATGACGAGGCCACGTCGGCCGGAAAGAAATTTTAGGGATGGCGTATTTAGTCGATCGACTGTGTTTTTATTATAATAACTTGAGCATGTTATGCAATGCTACCGGTTTTTTTATTAACACTTAATTGATTTAGGGCCGATTGTTTGTCACGCGGGCATTATGAAAGGATTTATCGAATTTGCGTTGTTGTCTTTTAAATCGATTAAATCTAAATATACCAAAGATTCCACAATGTGAATTAGGTATATAATTTTGGAAGTTGGCGTGTGCGTTCATAAGGCCCACAATCGGTTTATGATAAATTTATAAAATGTAAATGTTTACCATGGCACACACCAATGACTTTTCGATGCTTTTCGAAGTTATGTGTGTATTTATCGCAGGTTTATAAGTGCCCGGTTAATGGCAATAGGCTCGCCACCTATTACATTGGGACCTAAACATAAACTGGCGAAATGTGGGTGCTAGCACCTCTGCCTTCGGGGTCTTCGGGGAATATAGGCGTGAGTTTATGTTATGTTATAAAATGTACAGACATGAAATATCTACTAATTTATTATGTATAGATAGATAATAAATAAAATACTACATAAAATCATGAAATATATACATGAAATGAATAATGAATACATGAAATCATTTGCTATTATCGATTTATAATTTTATAAATCGAGGTTTTTAACTTAATCTATATTTTGAATTTTTGTGCAACCATCACTATTTCCATCTGTCAAAAAGAAAATAAACGAATGGACAGAGTATAGTTACATACTTCAAACGCGAGGTGGTCTTAGACATCTATTTGATTTTCATATACTATACCCGGACTGCCTGGCAACGGTTGATACAAAAATTGTACTTAGTAACAAACTAAAGAAAATAAAGAAATATTACTTTCGACAATTAGCCAAGAGTTGAATTCTTAGTTTTTTATATTTTCTTTTAGAGTTTATCTTTTGATTTTTTTTTATTTCCCATAATTTTGACGAACTTTTTCGACGGAAAACAGAAAAACAGTGCTCTCGTCTCAACGGGGCGACCCCGACTAATTGATGAAACAACAGATGGCCGGCACCTCGGGTCAGGTGCGATAGCAAGAGACCGTTATGCGCGGAATAAGAACATCGTAAGCGCCGAATTCGTTTTTTTTTAATTACTCGTAAATTCCAGATAATTTTAACAAAGTGAAAAATTGAGTCACTAGATTTTAAAATTTTATACTTTGTACATAAAAATTGACTCAGTTATATGAATAATCTTGAAAATAAATTAATTATAATCTAAAATTAGGCCTAACTTTGTGATCTTATTTTATCGACAAAATATTATTATTTTATGTTTTCACCAAATTGAGTACCTTTCAGATATAACGTATTTACTATTTAAAAAAAACAAGCTCATTTGTGGCACACTTTCGGGTATAAAAATCAAATCAAAGATCGGCAATTTTCCTTTATACCCCCTCTTAAGGTACCTACACCTTAAAAAACTACGGCAGAAGCGCGCTAAAAAGCGCATAGTCCCGTGTCCGGGGCGGAACCCATACTGACACTTCGAGAGGGTACTCTCCTGTCGGTTCCGGGAATTGATTATCCGCTCGTAAAGATTCACGGTGTAACTACCACACTCCTGCACCGATCCCTTGCCCTTGAAGACTGGCGTAATGACATTCAGCCTCCACTGGTTTGGGATTTTACCGGTGAGTAGGACACGGTTATAAATGTTAGCGAGGATGCCCATTGCCTTCCAAGCCTCGATGGGGACTTCATCGGGTCCGACAGCTTTCTGGTTCTTCATGCGACGAATGGCAGTCTGGACTTCAGCAGGCGTTATCGGTGGCACTACTCCTTGATTTGGAAGGAGGTCTGGTGGCTGCACCTCTTTATGCTGCTTATTCAGCAGCTCGTGGAAGTATCAGCGCCATCTCTCCTTCAACGTTACTTCCTCGTACAACAGATTGCCCCCAGGGTCTCTAATGCAGCGGCACTTGGTCATAGCCTGCGCCGCTTCGGCCCAGGAGCGCGCCAACTTATAGAAGAGCTTTTGCCCCTCAGACGATTCCAACTTGTTGTATAGCGTATATAAATATAAGTGATAAGTGACTAGCTTTTGCCCGCGGCTTTGCCCGCGTGGATGTCGGTTATCGCGACAAAACAGCCTATGTCCTTTCTCAGGATTTAATCTACCTCTATACCAAATTTCATCAAAATCGGTTCAGTGGTTGAGGCGTGAAAGCGTAACATACAGACAGACAGACAGAGTTACTTTCGCATTTATAATATTAGTATGGAAGTATGGATTTATCAGATGAAAATTCTTGAACTGATGAGTGATAATAAAGTTTACAAACCGGTACTATCCAACCCCACGGCCAGAGTAACGCGTAGAATACGAGCTCGTATACAAATCAACGAGGATGTCTTTACTGAAGATGAGTACAGCAGACTGTTTTCACCGAAGTCACACAAGCCACCCAATTTGTACGGTGCCAAAATTACATAAGCCCAACGTGCCACTGCGGCCAATTTTAAGTCAAATAGCATCTCCTACTTACGATCTTGCCAAGCACGTTGCATCAGTATTGCAACCACTGGTAGGCAGAACACCGTCTTTTGTGAAGGACTCACGGCACTTTTTACAAATTATAAAAAAATGGGTAGTCAAAAACCCAAAAAGTGCACGACTATCTCGGGCACGAACTTAAGACCCCCATTCGTAGGTGACAAGCTCAGCCCTCAGACCAAGCAACCCGTAGCCGTTGCAACGAGATAGGTGAACTTGTAATTATATTATATGGAGTTTGTGTGTGCGACACGAATGCACTTGTATAGTCCGGACGTGTATCGGTAGTACCTACCTACTTAGCACAAATATGTTTTAAACTGAGTGTTCTACTTGAAAACACAAAAATGTCTTGTGAGTGTAACGTAGTTATAAACGAAGCGCTGGCTTTTATGGCAACGAAATGCGATGTAATGGATGACCTAAGTGTTATTAAAATATGTAGCTCCTGGTTTACCGAAGAAGAGATAGAAGTCGCAAAAACACTGATTTGTGAGGTAACACGGAATAAGAAAATTGTACGAAAGGGTGAAAAGAAGCATGCCAGCAATATTGCAGATATCTTGAAAATATTAAATGAAACGAGTTCGGATAAACTACCGACGTATGTGGCCAAAGATTTGTACCGAATACCGCCGGTCACTTTCGACCACTTAGACGTTTCAAGTATATTAAAAAATATGGCGGCCATGAAATCCGAATTCCTAATAATGAAACAGACATTACAAGATGACATAAAAAGTTTACAAGACGAGGTATCCGTACTGAAGAATAAAAATAACCATGACAAATTTGACCAAAGACGCACACTAACTACTAGACAGAACCTGAACATGACACCTGTAACCAAGACCCAGAGTACTACAGCTGGACTAAATGGCTTAGTGCAAGAAGAAGCATGTATACATTCACCAAGACCAGCTGGGAGTAGTAGTATTTTAAAAAGTAACGGCGAGGCATGCAGCCGTCCGCAGGATGTAAGTGTCCTAGAAGAGGAAGGTGATGGGTTTCGAACTGTTTCCTATAAACGAAAACGCCTTCGAACTACTAATCACTCGAATGCCCAGTCGGTGCCACAAAAAACCGCGATAAAAAACAGAAGGGGAACAAAATTATCCGAAAAACTTAAAGCAGCAGAACACATCGTATCGGTCTATGTATCCCGTTTTCAAAATGATTGCACTGAGGCAGATATTGAGGAGTATATAAAGGATAACAATCAAAATTTATACAGTATTGAAATGTTGAAACCAAAAGTACCCACAAACTTCAAATCCTTTAAATTGTCCGTTGAAAGGAAAAGCTTAGATGTTATACTGAAAGAAGACTTCTGGCCGGATGGCATTGTATTCAGAACGTTTAAAACACATAAGACCTAAATAATGGATCAGTATGGTAATCTAACTAATATAAAAATGGTGACGTTTAATTGCAAAGGTATAAAACGTTCACTGGTCCACATAAAGCAACTATGTAAAGAATACGATATCATAGCATTACAGGAGACGTGGTTGTACCCCGAAGATATTGATTTTCATAGTATAATCGATCCGGAATTTTGTTACTACGGAATTTCGGGTATGGACACAAGCACGGGCCCTCGGCTTGGAAGACCTAAGGGGGGTGTATCGATTTTATGGAGGAATAGCATATTTCCAAATGTAGTACCTATACAAAGTACTTCGGACTGTATTGTGGCGGTGCGACTGCGGTTAGCGGAGAGGAGCGCCGTGGTTATCACCGCGTATATGCCTACGGACCATATAGACAATTTACCGTTATTCACTGCGTGTATGAGTGTAATCAACTCGATAGTACAGGACTGTGAGGAGGAGTGCGTGTATATAATAGGCGACTTCAATGCGAAAATCGGAAGTGTGTTTGGAAATGATCTAAAATGGTACTGTGAGGAACAAAATATGATCTGTGCGGACCAGGTGTTTTTGGGTGAGTCTCTGAACAATTATACCTATCTAAGTGATTCACACGGTACTACCAGCTGGCTGGACCATTGTGTTGTGACACCATCGGGTTTAGACACTATTCGTAAAATATATATTCGTAATGAAGTGAACTGGTCAGACCATTTTCCCTTGGTTGTTGAATGTAATTGGAGTGTAATTAGACGAAAAATAATTAGTACCGAACGTGTAGATAATAAAACATCTTTGAGTAATAAAAATGAGGAACAATTGTCTATGTATTCGGGACTCTGTGACGAATATCTGTATTGTGTAAATAACGACCTAAGCAATCCTAACTGTGTGGGAATGTCGTGCGGGGATCCGATATGTTATACCTTAATAGACGAATATTATCAAGCCTGCGTAGATGCATTGGTACAGGCTGCAATTAATGCGCACCTAAACAAAGAAAATAAAAAGTATAATCACACTATAGGCTGGAACAAACATGTAAAAACACTTCACGCAAGTGCTCGTAGGGCGTTCCATGTCTGGTCGGCGCACGGTAGGCCCACACACGGTCCTATATATGAAAACATGTGTATATGTCGTAAACAATTTAGAAATAAACTAAGATGGTGTCAACAGCGCCAAGACCAACTAAAAATGGATCGGATTGCGGAGCAAAGAGCCTCTGGTGATTTTACAGGATTCTGGAAATCAACTAACAGTCTAACATATAAACCGAGCAGAGCGAGTGTTGTAAACAATAGTGATAATCCTACACAAATCGCGGAGGCGTTTGCGTCGCAATTCAGAAGGGAGCTTGGAGGCGCAGGCATTCACTTTCACAGTCACAGTGTGAGCCGTCGTGCGCCGGCGGCGCCCGTGCCGGCCGCACTTACGATAACACCTGACATGGTGCACGAATGCATTGTAAAAATGAAACGAGGCAAGTCACCGGGGCACGACGGCTTGACACTCGAACATATTATTCGTGCGGGTCCACAGTTAGAGGAGAAATTGTCAATATTGTATAATAATTGTATAACACATGGATACCTACCCATAAATTTCATGAAAACCATTGTCATACCATTAGTTAAAAATAAAAAAGGTGATATATCTGATATCTCAAACTATAGACCAATATCACTAGCTACAGTTATGTCAAAAATATTCGAAAGATTGATACAACCTCAAATATTAAAATGTATAAACTTGCATAGTTCACAGTTTGGTTTTCGTAACAATCTCTCGACAGACACTGCCATTTTTTCTTTAAAGGAAACTGTAAAATACTATCTAGATAGAAAAACAAATGTATATGCCTGTTTCCTGGACTTAAGCCGCGCTTTTGATAGTATAAATTATGAAATCCTATGGGCAAAAATGAAACAGCAAGGTATACCGCACGATATAGTTCGTATACTGAAGTTTTGGTATGAAGGTCAATTGAACGTTGCAAAATGGGGTGAAAGCCAATCGGAGATGTACACACTTAAATCCGGTGTAAGACAGGGAGGGATAACCTCTCCTACCCTCTTTAATCTGTACGTGAACGACTTGTTGGAGGAGCTGAGCAGCACGCATGCAGGCTGTTCCATAGACAATGTAAATATAAATAATCTTAGTTACGCTGACGACATGGTGCTGCTCAGCCCCTCCATCAAGGGGTTGCAAAAACTGCTGGGGATATGTGAGGAATATGCACTGAGGCATGGACTAGTGTACAATCCAAATAAATCTGAGATTATGGTGTTCAAACACGACAACACACCGGTGCATATCCCTGACATATCTTTGTGTGGTTCCGGTCTGAGGGTGGTGAGCAGTGTCAAATACCTGGGGCATATTATAAATGATAAGCTTAATGATAATGACGACATGGAGAGACAGCGTAGGGGGATAGCAGCGAAAAGTAATATGCTTGCTAGGCGCTTCGCTAGATGTTCAACCCAAGTAAAAGTCACTCTGTTTAACGCGTACTGCCGGGCGATGTACACATGTTAGCTCTGGCGCAAATATACAAAATGTGCGTATAACTCCATACGAGTTCAGTATAATAACGCCTTTAGATGCATGCTGGGGCTGCCATGGCGGTGCAGTGCGTCCGGTATGTTCGCGGAGAACAGAGTCGATGACTTCTATGCTGTCATCAGAAAAACAAAGGCCGCATTTATGGAACGGGTGCATGTATCGGACAATGTAATATTGAGGGCTATAAATGAAGCCAATCTGTTCTTCGCATATAGCCCTCAATATTACAGCTAATTATGTTTGATTTGTATTTTGTAATTTTAATATGGGTCTAAATGGCCTGAAATAAATGATTTTTATTTTATTTATTTTATTTATTATAAAATAATAATTTGTCTTTGATATGTAGTCTCAAGAATATGTTTACAGAAACCGGTTTGCACATACTAGAATGTCACTATAAGAACTTTTAAAGTACCGACAATGTGATGTCACTAACTTATTACGCACTGTTTGTACAAACTGTATAGAACAACGTTAGCCAATTTTACTGTGTTTATGCCACAAATAAAACACGGAACGTACAAGAAACACGTCTGCTCGTATCGAGACCTGAGCGCGGAGGGGAAGAGCTCCTCCGGATTACACGTAGTTGGGCACAGCTTCAAGAAATTATAGATCTGAGTATGTGGTATGAATTTAAATGTGATACCTCCACACCACGTAGTCCTGAGAAAAAGACCTTGACAGACAGACAGATAGACGAGCAACGAAGTGGTCCTATAAGGGTTCCGTTTTTTTCTCTTGGGGTACGAAACCCTAAAAAGTAGTATACTGTTGCGAATTTGATGTATTTGTAATATAAGTATTTCATTACTTCATTTTGATTTAGATTACAAAAAAAGCAATTGAGAAAACTGCATATTCTTGCTATTGTTTACAGCAAATAAAAGTAATAACGAAGACATTGAAAAAAAAGTAGTTTGTTGCAACTGAAAACCCTTAAGACCTTCTTTACTGTCCTCCCCACAGTTTTTATGATGATGTGTAACGAGGATCTTAAGGATCTCAGACTCGGTCTCTCTAATAACAGAATGGTTCAATTTTCAAATTCATTTCCGCAGTAAAGCAAATTTAATGTTTTAGGGTCTGGTGGACTGCAAAATATAATTACCAGCAGATGATGACTTCCTGTTAAATTTGTATGAACTGAAGTTAAGAAATCAGAATAAGACTTTTCAGGAACTGATACCCGCCGAGTCGTAGTCTCAGTCAGCTCTGCCACGGATCCCCAACTAACTAACTGCAGTGATGTTTGTTTTTTGTTGTTATGAATGGCAAGTACACGATACATGGAAGGGAGACTTGAGGGATCGGGTGTCTTGTATTCTTTGCTCACAACAAATTTGTCTCGCGGCAAATTTTCTTGGAAATACCTTTGTACCTGTAAGTAAATTAATAAGTTAATACTTAATCGTACAATCTTTTAGTACCTAAGTTACAAAATCGTACAAATCAGTAACATACGTTCTCATCAGTAGACAAATTCTCAACAAGTATCAAATCAACATCTTCTAATTTGTTATTTTTTAATGCTATATCTCGCGAAACTTGTTGGTAGTTTACTTTTATATGAAACATATTTTGAAGTACATTATTCATTTCCCTGTACATTGATCCTTCTTTTTCTTGGTTACATATTCCAACTACAGTTATTACGTTTTTATTTAAATTTTGAGCTATCATTTGCAAGTAAACTTCGAGTGATGAGGAAACCTGAATTTAAAATAAAAATATGCAATAATATTAAAATTGTATTTAACGTGAGTGGTAGGCGATGTTGGAACATGGAACCTCCTTGGCGAATATTCCATTAGCCGTCAGCGTGGCGACGAACTCACGCATAACATTCGAAGGTCCAGAAATCGTGCATGACTGGGGTCCATTATGACACGCTACTGTAATCTCCGGAGGACATAATTTTGATGTCTAAAATATAAATTGAAAACATGCAAAAAATGTTTCAAGATTGTACTTGACGATACTTGTCTGATACAAAAAATAAATCTGTAACTAAATTTTGAACATATTTAATTTGATTTTCGATAGGTTTGGTATGAATGGTACCTATAAATCTCGATAACTCTCTTTTTGAAATAGTTAAGACAGTACGTTAAAGTGCAAGGAAGAAACAACAATTAGTCACGTTACGCGTAGTCAGCAGTTTACGCCGAACCGCGCTATTTCATCATTCAATTACATTAGTACCATTTCGATCATTATAAGATTCGGGTGTGCTCAGTGCTCACTATCATACCATTCTAGATTAAGTTAAGCCAATAAACCATAATTGTGCCCTATTCTTTTATTTATCTCCTGTACGACTATCAAAGGCTCGTACATTTGGTCCTTCGAGTTTTGTGTCGTGAAACGGGACCTTCGCGAGTGTTCGAACAGACACGTGGCAGTGAACCCGCTTATGACGACGCAACCAGTATACCGCTCACCAGTGATTATTGTACAGTGTTTTAGCAATACTGTACAATCATTAAGCAGGATCGGGCTCCAGGATAAACAAGGTTATCATACACCAGTCTGCCGAGTAAGATCTTTCTTATTTTTACCAGTTTTTATCATTATCATCACAATCACCATGGAGGGAATTTTGGCGATGGACACCCTTCAAGAAGGATGGGCCAGACCGCAAGACGTCTGCTTATCTTGAGAAAAAGCTAAGTACGTTAGATGCTTATTAGAACGAGTTTCAGTTAAACCATAGTAAACTGCGAGCTGAGTTCAACGATCCAACTCATCAGTACTTTGGCGAAAAAAAAAAAATATTACCAGAAAGCGCTTAATTTTTACAATGAAATTAAGTCGCACTCTGATGGTAAACCATTTTCGAAACCAGCAACACAATTTTTCGATCGCTACGAATCTTCGGGCGAGGCTGGAACTTCTCGCTCGCCAGTTGTTGCCAAAACGACTAATCAGAGTAATTCTAGTAGGGTAGAGGAAATGCTGCTCAGGCAGAAAACTAATTTCAAGGCATTTTCGCGTACCATGAATGCTATCGATATCGAAATTATTTCCGAGAGATGGGAGTGTGAAGACATTCTCAAAATTGTGCAATCTAGGTGGTCTGCATTTGGAAATAGAAAACGAAACTTTCGTAGAAAATGAGGCTTACGATGAAACATTTGACGAATATGAGGAGAAATATAATTCTATAAAAAGACTATCAACAGGAGAATGTGGTCGACATCGTATCGGGAGATGTCCACACCTTTTTTTTTTCTTTTTTTTTCGTGCGGAAATCCCCTCGGATGCCCCCCCGCCGGAGCCGGAAGGGGAGGTTATGTCGGACTCGAACCTACTAAAACTGCACGCCGACTGTGGGTCTTGGTGCTAGGCCGGAGGTGAGGTTGTCATCGACATATCCCTCGCACCCCGGCTGACCCAGGGCCATCCCTTACGGTCTGGCCCTCCTCAGGAGGGGGGACAACGGTGTCCCCAACTCGCCCCCGGAATGGGGAGGCGCGCTTCTCAGCGCGCCGCCGCCGTGGCCTGCTTCTGCTGGGGTGACAGGCGGCTCCACCCGTCACCCCCAGGGCCGCGTGGCCTCTCGAGCCATTCCCACATGATGGGCCTTACCGCCTCTATGACGGCATGCCCTGCGCGTCGTTGCTCAAGTCGTCGCCACCATGATCCCGTGGAGCCGGGATCTTTCGGCCCGAATGTCTTCGGGCTCGGGATCGTATCCCCGCTCCCACGCCTCCTTACGGAACCGATACAGTGCCGCAAGGGATCTCGCTTCCAGGTTCCACGGTGGCGATCCGGCTAGGAGACTCGCCGCTTCGAAGGATATCGTGCGGTACCCCCTAATAGCCCTGGAGGCCATCCTCTGCTGCGGCGCATGCAGCAGGGGTACGAACCTGGCCTGCAGGGTGTCCGCCCACACGGGGCACCTGAATAGGGCTATGGACCGCACAACACCCGCGTAGAGTCTCCTGCAGGAGTCCTCCGGGCCCCTCAGGTTGGGCAGCAGCCGCGCCAGCGCGTTAGCTGTCACCAACAGTTTGGGGCGCAGACTTCGGAAGTGCTCTCCGAAGTCCTACCGACCGGAGATGTCTACACCAAAGATGGAAATCCCGACGTTCAACGGCAATTACCAGCACTGGACCTCTTACAAAGATTTATTTTGTGAAGCTATACACAAAAACAAATCATTACCACAGTCTAACGATTGTCATTACTATGTGCGCAGAAAATGCAGTACCTCAAGAGTGAAATCAGCAGGAAGCAGAAAAACATACAACACTTGCGTATAAGTTCTGAAAATTACCAAGTTTGGTGGGACATTCTCGACCACAGATACAACAAAAAAAAGGAAAGAAAATTCGTTTATTAAACACTTACATTACCACTGAACAAAAGAAAATATTCCAAGAAAAAATAAAAATAAAAACAAAACAAACAAAATAAAAGAACCCCAAAAAAGGCAATCCGACCAATAACAAGAATATTATTTTTTGTTAATCAATATTGCAATACTCGTAAATAATAATGCAGCAGGTACAGTCAGCACCAGAAACATTTTGACGAGTAAAGTACTCAAAATAATCTTAAAACCAAAATTTCAATATAATATTGATAATTAGAGTACTCAAAAAGTTGTAAGCATCCAGAGTGGTCAAACTATCTTAACAATCGGTCTTCCAGAAACATGTGAGCAAGCAGAGTGTTTATATTCATATACACAATCACGCTACTCAATCTAATCAAACAAAGTTTCAAAATATGTGGTCAATGTCATTTAATCGCATTTTGTATCCCCTTTTCACTTATTTAGCCATCCTTTTCATATGATGGTGTGATGATGAGAGATAGGTGTATAAGTTAGAAAAGGATAGACAATGGTGCTAATTCTGTTGTGTTTAAACTAACTAAAATACACTAAATCTCTAAAATTTATTATACACCCAGATTGCATATGCATAGTCTTTTCGTAGAAAAAGGTTATTATAGTGTGTGGCCGATTCCGGTCAGCGCAGACAGATTTTGGCCGGACAGTACATGGCCGTGAGGCAAACAAATACTCAATTAGTCCGCCGGCCGACAATGCAAGCAATTTTCGACCTTATTGACATCACATAAAACGGAGTATTTTTTCGTATATTCGTGATCTGCAGCATCTATTTATGCGAAATGATAATTATGTAATTAAGAAAATGTTGTTAAGGTTGAAAATCGTTTTTCGGTTCTGAGTAGTCCTTGTAGTCGGTTCGAGTCCCACATAACATGCCCACCTAAAGATTTTGCTATCGAAACCGTGTCTAAAATCTTTTCTTAAGAAACGACTATACAATCTGGGTATATAATACCATTTTATAGATTTTTAGCGTATTTTAGTTAGTTTTGACAACACAGAATTGGCATCAATGTGTCAAATATTAATGACAATTTCTTTTGTATTCTTTATAGTTGCCAGTTGCTTAAGCTATAAACTATCCACTTGCATTGGTGAGAAAAGAGTATGAATACGTAAGAAATAAACACTAGTATGATGTGTAAATTACTTGAAACCTAGATAAGTAGATGTATGTAAGTCCACGCGGACTAAGTCGCAGGCACGGCTAGTATTAATATAAAACATAGTAAGGAATAGGGTTTCGTATTTCTACATTTTTCTGTCGATCGATTAGTGCAAATATTTGTATGCATGAATAAGGTTATTTGCATTGGTCTGGGTGTTTCTATAAATAATATGTATGTATTTACAAAAAAAAACTATGTATGTTATCTGCATTCTAGATTCCATAACACAAGCTAATTAAGCTTACCATGGATAGTGTTTATACAAACAACTGATCCTTAGGCGCGCACCGGCCGCATCCCCTCCTCGATGCCTACCGAACGTTTTTATTAAGAATGTATTCATTCGTTCACGCATACGACACACAAAGATATTGTACCTTGTTAATTATATTAAAACTGTTCTATAAAAATCTTATCGTTTATTCATCAAGATCCTTAACAGTTTTTGGCGACCGTGATATATTACTGTACGGAGGTGCAGTACACGAATTTGCAATCCAAGAAACGAAGACGGACATTTTGATTGACCTTTGGATGACATTGTGACGACTACAGGAACAGCAACGACGGACACCGGATTTCGGAATCAAGGGCTTGACTAGTCTAGTCGGCTTCTTAAAGGGAGGTTTGCCCATTCCACTTCTTATTTCCCATTCCTGTATAGCTTGCTCGAGTTCCGACTTATATAGGTACTTAACTAGTTAGATAATTTTCACGTAGTGAAGTCTTGTACCTAGTACCTATATTTAAAGTTATTTTCACTGTCATTTCACAAAGTTTAAGAAAATATTTTATCTTACTACATTTAATTAGTTAGCTATCTTACCTACCTACTTACTTACGTACTGTTGAAGAATAACACGCTTGCGTATGCGTAGAAAATACTACCCAATTTATTATCATATCAGTTTCGTTAGGTTCTTTTTCTTTACAATTAATTATTGATACAATCTATAAAACAAAATATAGGTCATTTGAATATCCTTTTAATTTAGTGGATGAACCATAGTCCCTCTCATTATATAACATTGTTTTGTGTGTTGATGAACCTTAGGTGTTAACTAAATCAAAATCAGTAAATTAATCTCACATACATATTAATTCCAGTGCGTTTAATCGAAGAGTGAGTGCAACGCTTATCTGCTGCATTTTTACCTATTGGCGAATAGTACGGACGTACGGAACACGAAACCGGTTTTCGTTCGGCGTCGACGGCCTATTGTTATCTGTTATCGCTCAGCTGGTCACAGGTTTGCTTCAAGTAAAGGTATTTATACATTTGAATTAATTTGCTTTTCGTTGCAATGACTGGTACAGATGAGAAATTGGTCCAAGAAATAAAAGACCTTAAATGTAAACGGTCATCACTAAAAGGTAGACTCACAACTTTTGAAAAATATTTAGATGATTTACAACAGCAAAGTATTAGTTCTAAAATTAAACTTGAGATGAAAACCCGATTAAAAAAAATAGAAAAGTTGTTTGAAGAGTACGATCTCGTACAAACGAGCATAGAAGTTAAGCAAGAAAACCCCGAAAATGAATCGGAACGGGAATGTACTGAGACTCGATTCTATAGGTCAATTGCTGAGGCTCAAGAGTTAATGAACACTAATATTGATTCTGATGCACAAAGTTCAAGTTCTCATTCATCAATATATAATACGAATATTAAGTTACCTCTGATTAAAATCCCTAATTTTGATGGTGACATTTCGAAGTGGTTAGAATTTCACGACACGTATTCTTCTTTGATTCATAATAATGAGTCCATAGCAAGCATAAACAAGTACCAATACCTAAAGAGTTCATTAACCGATTCCGCAGCCTCTGTTATAGCATCCTTGGAAATATCTAGTCGTAATTACGAAATCGCTTGGAAACTTTTGTGTGATCGTTATAATAACAAGTGTAAGTTAGTGTGTAGTCACCTTAAGTCCTTGTTTGAGGTTACCGTAACTAGCGATGAAAAATCTTTGCGTTCGCTCGCAGATCATATTGCTAAGCATTTGAGAGCTTTAAACACATTAGATGAAAAAACCGATAATTGGGATACACTAATTATTTTCTTATTTGCTGCGAAGTTAGATAGCAATTCAAGTGTCAAGTGGGAGGAACATAAAAACATGTTAAACGAAAAACCCAACTTAGAACATTTTTATGTATTTTTGCGCCAAAGGGCAGATATTCTCGAAGCAACCTCACTGGATAACAGTAAGCAAGGTTGCGGGGAGCTGCAGCAGTCATCACAAGAACAGCGGCAGCAGCCATATTCTAAGCGTTTGAGTAAACAACAAAAATCGTTTGTTGCTACTACTACTGAGAATAGTGGGACCAAACCTACTAACTGTTTGGTTTGCAATGGTGAGCATTTAATTTATTATTGCGATAAGTTTTTAGCTATGTCACCGGCAGATAGATTTAATATGATAGTTCAACATAAGTATTGTATTAATTGTCTCCGTAGCGGACATTTGGCTCCCCAGTGTAAATCTAGACCATGTAAAATGTGTAAAAAGAAACACAATTCACTTCTGCATTTTGAAAAATCAAATGCAGACAGTAAGCAATTAGTTTCTACGCCAATATCATTGTCGACTTGTGTGGCAAATGAAATTCTGCTATCAACCGCAGTTATTAAAGTATCTTCTACTAATAATAGTGAAACTTTGGAAGTTCGCTGCCTGTTAGATTGCGGAAGCCAGTCGTCTTTTATTAGTCAAAGTCTAATGGATAATTTAGGCATTCAAAGTGAGAGTATAAGCTCGGTATGTGTGACTGGTATTAATAATATATCATTTGAAGCGTTACAGCGTTGTAATATTAAGGTACAATCGCGTATAAATGCATTTAGCACGTTAGTCAATGCATTTGTTATTAAAGAAATAACCAGTACTTTACCGAACCGTGACGTTGATATTTCTAACATTAAATTGCCAAAAAATATAAAACTCGCAGACTGTGAATTTTATAAATCAGCCAAAATAGATCTGTTGTTAGGAGCTAATATATTTTGGGACGTTTTATGTTCCGAACAAATAAAACTGGGTCGTAACTTACCTATTTTACAAAATTCGATGTTTGGCTGGTTGATTTCAGGTCCAGCTATGTGCTATAAAGGCAAAGGTTCTCAAGGTCAAATTGTTTGTAATTTCAGCCATGAGATAAAGCAACAACTAGATAAGTTTTGGGAACTTGAAGAAGTTCCCATGAAGCCTGTGAGATCGCAGGAAGAGGAGGCGTGTGAAACACATTTTGTTCAGTACACTCGTCGCCTAGAGGATGGGAGATTTTGCGTCACGCTGCCCTTGAAAATCGAGCCAAACCAGTTGGGGGATTCCTTTTACATAGCACGTAAGAGATTTGAGTCATTAGAGAGGCGTTTTCGGAGGCAGCCTGATGTCAAAACCCAATATGTTAATTTTTTAGAAGAGTATGAGTGTCTCAATCATTTGTCACAGGTTGAGAGATCTGATGGTGCTGTGTTTTTGCCGCATCATCCTGTTCTAAAGGAGAATAGTGAAAGCACTAAATGCCGAGTTGTATTTGATGCATCATGCAAGACAACATCTGGTCTCTCACTCAATGACCTAATGATGGTAGGACCTACTGTTCAGGATGATATTTTTTCTATTTTAATAAGACTTCGTCAGCATCGATTTATAATTACTGGCGATATAGAAAAAATGTATAGGCAGATTCTTATCGAGCCCAATCAAAGACACCTCCAAACCATTTTATGGCGAAAAAATGAGGTTGAGCCATTGAGATATATGCAACTTAATACGGTAACGTATGGCACTTCTTCAGCCCCTTTTCTCAGTACCCGGTGTATAGTACAGTTAGCTATGGAATGCAATAATCCATCAATAAGAGATGTGATGTTGCATGACTGGTATATAGACGATTTAATCACGGGACATGGGAAAGAAAATGAATTGTATGATATTTATAAACAAATTAAAAACAAATTGCAATCAGCAGGATTTATATTACGTAAATTTAAAAGTAATTCACGAGAATTATTGAAATTAATTTCTGACGAGTCTACCACTGACAGTATACAAGAAAATTTGAAAATTTCATCTATAACTAACACTTTGGGTATAGAATGGGATCCTACATCCGATTGCATTCTAATATCTGTTAAGAAGTCAAAAAATTATGAAAACTTTAATTTTTTTACAAAACGCATAGTTTTATCAGTGTCATCAAGTATTTTTGATCCTTTAGGTTTGTTAAGTGTATGTATCGTAACTTGTAAAATGATTTTGCAGTTGTTATGGTTACAAAAAATTGGATGGGATGATCAAATTCCAGAAGATATTTCTCAGATGTGGCTGAAGTTCATTAGCAATTTTAAATATATTGAGAATTTGTCCATCCCACGCCAGGCTATATGTTCTAACCCAATCAAAATAGAATTGCATACATTTTCAGATGCGTCTCTGAAGGCGTACGCTGCTTGTATTTATGTGCGTTCGAGTGACGCATTAGGCCAAGTGACAGTAAGACTTTTAGCCGCTAAGTCAAAGGTTGCACCGCTCAAAACGGCAACAATACCTAGACTTGAGTTGTGCGGAGCTGTATTAGCCGCCCGCTTATGTAAAAAGGTAACGGAATCTCTACGTTATAAAGTAGATGCCACATATTTTTGGTGCGATTCGAAGGTGGTACTGGGTTGGCTAAATACGCCTCCACACAAGCTTAATACGTTTGTGTCACATCGTGTCGCTGAGGTCAGCGAGTTATGTAATAATAACGCTTGGATGTATGTGCCATCAATCTTAAACCCCGCCGATCTTGCATCGCGTGGGGTATACCCTGAGGATGTACAAAACCTCGAGCTGTGGTGGGATGGTCCTACTTTCTTAAAGAATCCACAGCAAAGTTGGCCTGACCAGCGATGCGATGAGACACGCACAGATTTGCCTGAAATTCGTGTTAATTTTGTTAACATAGCTACATTCGAGTCATTTATTGATTTCAAGCGATATTCAAATTTTAACAAATTACGTCGTATTTTTGCTTACATTTACCGGTTTATTAATTTTAAGAACAGTAAGCAAAAAGGATATTTTACAGTGGATGAGTTAGAACAATCCGAGCTAAGGCTTGCTAAACTGTCACAGCAAGAGAGTTTTCAAAAGTATAATGATAATTTTAAAAATCTCCCAGCTTTATATAGCTTAAGCCCTATTTTAGATAAAACAGGAATTATTCGTGTAGGTGGGAGGCTACATAATTCTGATTTTAGTTATGACAAAGTACATCCAATAGTTTTAGACAGTAA
This sequence comes from Eilema sororculum, assembly GCA_914829495.1. NCBI lineage: Eukaryota > Metazoa > Arthropoda > Insecta > Lepidoptera > Erebidae > Eilema > Eilema sororculum. Next base: position 24,062,093 of record OU618536.1, read on the forward strand.
ACATCACTACACAAAACTAATTATGAAACATTTTCATGTTAAATTAATGCACGCTGGCCCGCAGTTGCTTCTTTCTGTCGTCCGTGAGCAATATTGGCCCATTGGTGGCAGAGTTTTAGCAAAACAAGTTTGTAAAGAGTGTTTAATATGTAGACGTCAGAAAGGAGCCATTGCGAAGCAAATCATGGGTAATTTACCTAAACAAAGGTTGTCCCCAGGTTTTCCGTTTGAGGTAACTGGAACTGATTATGCAGGACCTTTTATGATATTAAATAGAAGGGGACGTGGCGCCAGACTCATAAAATGCTATCTTTGCGTCTTTGTATGTTTTAAGATCAAGGCTGTACACCTTGAGTTAGTCAGTGACTTGACCACAGAAGCATTTATTCTAGCCTTGCGTCGCTTTATATCCCGCCGAGGAAAGCCTCGGGAAATATTTTGCGACAATGGCACCAATTTTGTCGGCGCAAGTCGAGAGATTGCTGCTCTTGTCGAGAGCCTTTCTGATTCTGTACCAGAACTTGCAAATGAGGGCATCAAATTCAAGTTTTCACCTGTAGCTTCTCCTCATTTTGGAGGTCTTTACGAAGCAGCCGTGAAATCAGCAAAATTTCACATAAAAAGAGTCGTAGGTAACGCTCATTTTACGTTTGAGGAGCTCACTACATTATTTTGCCAAATAGAGGCCATTTTAAACTCGAGACCTCTCATTCCTCTGTCCTCTGATCCAAACGACCTTTGTCCTTTGACTCCGGGGCACTTCCTTGTAGGGAGACCGCTACTGTCACTGCCCGCACCAGATATGCTAGACGCTAATCCGAATCGCCTTCACAGATACGCCCGCATAGAGAATATTAGACAACATTTTTGGAACCGGTGGAGCCGTGAATACATATGTCTACTACAACAGCGCACCAAGTGGCAAGGCAGACAACCTGATATCAAGCCCAATCAGCTGGTTCTTATCAGAGATGATTCTACTCCACCATTGAAGTGGCCATTAGGGAGAATTACAGCGGTTTACCCCGGGTCTGACGGAGCTTGCAGAGTGGCAGACATAAAAACCAGCAAGGGAACAGTACGGAGAGCAATCAATAAGATTTGTCCTTTGGTTGACTAATCAGCAACCTTATGGAGATTTTGTGAATATTTTTATTATTCTAACATAACAAGAAACATCACTTTCAAGGAGGTGGAGATTGTTTATACAAACAACTGATCCTTAGGCGCGCACCGGCCGCATCCCCTCCTCGATGCCTACCGAACGTTTTTATTAAGAATGTATTCATTCGTTCACGCATACGACACACAAAGATATTGTACCTTGTTAATTATATTAAAACTGTTCTATAAAAATCTTATCGTTTATTCATCAAGATCCTTAACAGATAGCGTTGCGTAGAATTTTGTGGAATATTTAGTTTATTATAAAAAACAATGAAAGGCGAAAATTGCAGTTTAAGACGTATTGAAAAAAAACTACTTAACTAGATCTCGATCAAACCAAACGGTGGAAGTTTACACTCTATTATAATTATGTTTTGTACAATAGTTTCGTATCTAACTGTACCTATTTTCAAAAAGTAGGCATTTTACGTCTATGTCATGTCGATGTAGTCATAATGCGTATTAGAGAATACGAGAAGTGGATTTGTGAGTACATTAGGTGTATTTTGCGTTGCAGGACCCTTTTTTTTTACGTAAGTATTCATACTCTTTTCTCACCAATGCAGGTGGTTTATGGCTTAAGCAACTGGCAACTATAAAAAATACAAAAGAAATTGTCATTAATTTGACACATATTCTATCCTTTTCTAACTTATACGCCTATCTCCCATCATCCCACCATAAGTAAAAAAGGGATGCAAAATGCGATTAAATGACATTGTCCAGATATTTTGAAACTTTGTTTGATTAGATACCATTGACTAGCGTCATTGTGTATATGAATATAAACACTCTGTATACTTACATGTTTCTGGAAGACCGATTGTTGTAGCTACGGGGATCTTCGGGTTCGTCTTCAATGAGTAGTACTAATTTGATATTTTACAGAAATACGTTTATCAACGAAATAAAAAATGGTATACATGGGTCGTCGTATCACACGTATTTATAGGAACGATTACAATGTTATAGTGGGGGGCAATCGATGCCGGGTGTCGACCAATTGTACGCTAGTTCCTTAAGCCGCCGTCACGTTCGCCGTCTTCAAACGCTGATAGGTGGCGCTGCGAGTGTAGTTTGCGTCGACATACCGCCCGCCTTGGAAGCACCGCTTCCAACGATTGAGGCATCTTGCCTCACGATTTCTCGCTGTACAGGATCCAGGGGAAGAGGACATATTTTTGAAAACGCCCTCCGAATTGTCCCAGCTGCTATGCGGATCTCTGCGACTCGTGAGACACCATCAGCGCCAGGAAACACCTTCGCTACGCGTCCTAACCGCCATTTCAGTGGTGGCAGGTTATCCTCCTTGATCAGGACTAAGCTATCAAGCTCGATATCCTGCTGGTGAGACTTCCACTTCGTCCTTTGCTGCAATTCGGAGACATATTCTTTCGACCACCGCCGCCAAAAGTGCTGACGTAGCTGTTCGATTAGGTGGTATCGGTTCAGTCGTGACGTCTGGGCATCTGTGAGGTCATCGTGAGCTGGAGCAGTCAACGGCCGGCCGATAAGAAAATGACCAGGAGTCAGTGGGTTGTAGTCATTAGGATCTGTGGACAGAGGGGACATAGGGCGGGAATTGAGGACGGATTCAATTTGTGCTAAAACCGTGCTCAACTCCTCATAAGTAAGTTCCGCGTTACCTAATACACGTCTTAAATGATATTTACATGACCTTATCCCACTTTCCCACAGGCCTCCAAAATGGGGTGAATATGGTGGAATGAAATTAAATTTAATTCCATTATTTGATGAATAATCGATTATTGGTTTTGAATTTTTCTCTATAATTGTATAAAACTCCCTCTCGGCTCCGACAAAGTTTTTACCATTATCAGAATAAATAGATTCAGGTTTACCTCTCCTACTAATGAATCGTTTTAAAGCTAATATAAAGTCTTCTGTAGATAGACTAGAAACAAGTTCCAAATGAACAGCACGAGTCAGAAAACATACGAACAGACATATGTACGCTTTTGTAAGTCGTGCCCCTCTTCCTCTTTTATTGAGCACATAAATCGGGCCTCCAAAATCCATACCTGTTCGAATAAACGGAAATCCAGAATCCAATCTTTCGCATGGGAGATTACCCATAATTGGTGTTAAAGTTTTACCCTTGATTCTCGCACAAGTAACACATTCACGCACTATTTTACGAACTAGGTTTCTACCACCCAGCGGCCACCAGCATTCACGTAATGTTGACAAAAGTAGTTGAGGTCCACAGTGAAGTAAGCGTTTGTGTTCGCTGCGCACTAAAAGAGCAGTGAAATGATGTTTACCGCACAACAATATCGGGTGTTTCTTTTCGTAGCAAAAATCAGACGAGTTAGATAATCTACCACCGACCCTAATCAATTTATCTGGATCTAGAAATACATTAAGACCAGAAATGTAATTATTATGTTTACTATTCGTGTTAATTTGAATGTTATTTAATAATTTACTGTAGGTGTCAGGAAAAGATTGCACCTGCGCCAGCCGAACGAGTATCACTTGCGACGCGCTCAACTCCGTTGCTGATAACAAACCGGTTTCTTGTTTTGAACGCCTCGGCCGCAACTTACAAATGAATCGCAACACATATGCAACTATACGTTTAAGTTTTGTGAATGACGAATATTTATTGAATTGAATGAAGTCGCTAGTAGAACTACTAATTAAATTAATGGTTTGTGATTTTAATTCGGGTAACTTATTAAGATCAATTGATTCATTACGAAATTTAATATTTGAAAAATCATGAAAATTATCTTTTAGATAGGACGGACCATCCCACCATAAGTTACTATCGACCAACAAATCGAGAGATAGACCCCTGGACAACATATCAGCCGGGTTATCTATGCCACTGACATGTAACCAATCCGCGTCATCAGTAAGCTCATTGATCTCGGCTACTCGATTTTGGACGAATGTTTTCAACAAATGTGGAGACATACGCAGCCATCCCATGACGATCGTCGAGTCAGTCCAAAAGAATACACGAGTAAAAGTTAATCGCAATGAATCGATAATCCTTTTATAAAGTCTGGCCCCCACCAGCGCGCCGCACAACTCCAACCTAGGTATACTGAGTGACTTAAGTGGTGCAACCTTACTTTTTGCGCACAATAGCCTAACAGTAACGGTAGATGTATTGTTGTAGGATCGTATATACGCACAACTACCGTACGCATTTTGTGATGCGTCAGTGAACACGTGCAGCTCCTTATATTGAACGTTATCGCTTATCGCATGACGAGGAATACGTATGTTTTGTAAACAACCTAATGTACTAATAAAGCTGTTCCAAGTCTCCGCTAAATCTTGTGACACAGGTGAATCCCACCCCAATTTGTCAAGCCATAATTTTTGTATCAATATCTTAGCTATTATAACTACTGGCGAGAGTAGACCTAATGGGTCATAAATCTGCGAAATAATCGATAACATTACTCGTTTAGTTATTTTAGTAGTACCGCTACTATCACAATCAATTTTTGTGGTAAAATGTAATTCATCACGATCGCTCTGCCAACCTATACCTAGCGTTTTATTTTGCGTATGTTCCCCGACAAAAGAATAAACAGAAGCAGCTTTAGAGACGTCCGTATTGAACGTCCATTTACGGAGTGGAAAACACCCTGACTGTAAGACCTGAGACGTCTTCGCGCATATAGCTAATAACTCCTGATAGTCGTCATGTCCCGTACACAAATCGTCAACGAAAAAATCCTGTTTAATTACTCTGGCTATGACGTCATCCTCACACTCCAATGCTAACTGCCGTATACAGCGCATACTTAGGTATGGTGCCGATGCAGTTCCGTACGTTACAGTGTTTAGTTGAAATATGCCTAAAGGATCTACAGGTTTCTCGCGCCATAGTACAAGCTGCAAAGGTCGCTGATCCGATTGAATTAAAATCTGCCTGAACATCTTTTCCACGTCAGCACAAGCCACGAACTTGTACTGTCTAAACCTTAACAGTATGGATAAGATGTCATTTTGCAATGCTGGACCCGGACACTGAATATCGTTGAGCGATTTATTCGAAGTTGTCACAGCACTGGCATCAAAAACAACGCGTAACTTCGTAGTAGAACTACTTTCCTTAAACACACCGTGATGTGGAAGAAAGTAGTTAGGTTCCTCGATTTTGTCGATCCGACTCATATGACCTAAAGCCAAGTACTCACTCATAAAGTCAGAGTACATACGTTTATAGTCAGACAAACGTTCTAGTTTACGTTCAAGAGAAAGAAACCTATTTTTTGCTACATTGTATGAGTCACCCAAAACGTCAGGTGATTCTTTTAAAGGGATGCGAACAGAAAATCTACCCTCGGACTCGCGTTTAGTTGTTGTAGTGAATACTTTCTCACAAAATTGTTCATCTTTAGTGAGAAGATTATTTATTTGAGGAACATTCTCTATCTCCCAAAAACGTTTAAGTTGATCATCTAACCCCAAGGTTTGATTAAAATTACATTGAACGTGATGATCTTTGTCATCATAACTCTTTTGTGAGTTCATAGGACCCGAAAGCAACCATCCTAACTTCGAATTCTGAAGGAATGGTCCGTCTACCAATCGGATTTTATTTCCATCTATTATCTCCCAAAACAAGTCCGCGCCTATCAATATATCTATATCTGAAGGTATATTGAAGGTAGGATCTGCTAAGTTTATATTATTCGGAATACGTATAAGTTCGGCATTAATGTGTGTCGTGGGTAAACTGGATGTTATACGCTGCAGGACGAAACATTTTACCGTTGTAGAATAATTGTTTAATTTAGAACGCATAAGTAATTCGCATGAATAATTTGATTGTGTCACTGAGTGTGCGACACCTGAAATTTGTATGGTGGACTGTATCAAAGGCGCATTGATTCGTTTTTGTAACTTATCCGAAATAAAACAGTGTTGACTACCACTGTCCAACAGCGCTCGGGCTGTATGAAAACGTTTATTTCTATCGGCTATCAACACCAACGCCGTACATAACAAAACCGACTGGAACGCGCTGCCGCCGCCGGTACATTTATCTACACTACCATGGTAGGTACCTATAGATAGGGAATGCAACGCGGTCGACGACGACGCGCTCAGCTGATCAGCTGACGACCCGTTATTGCTATCCGATGTTAGGTGAAGCAGTGAGTTATGTTTATTTTGGCATTGTTTACAGGGACCGAAAGTGCAATCGGTAATTGAGTGACCGGAACGCAAACAATTCCTACATAACTGTTTCTCGTCTACGATTTTGATTCTATCTTTAACAGTCAAATTCAAAAATTTAAAACACGCATAAATTGCATGCGTACCGTTACAAAGAGAACACTTAATAGCTTTATTTCTCGGTACATTTTTTGCTGCTACGGAATTATCAGCTGACACGTAGGTATGTGTATGTGTAGATGTATTGTGCTTTTGTGAAGTACCCTTTGTTTCACTCGATGCCGAATGTGATTTATTTTGCGACTTAGTTTGATTGGAACTTATTGAATCCAACATATCTGCCTTTTTTTTAAGAAATGAAAGAATATCGTTTAACTTTAACTTTTTATCGGAATTAGTATGAATCGTTCCCTTTTCGATCTCCCACTCGCGCTCAGTAGCAGAATCGAGCTTTGATTGAACTAGGAAGATAATCAACGTATCCCATGTTTGGGTGGGTTCGCCTAGAGATGTAAGTGAGCGCATATTTCGCAAAACGGTATCTATTAGCTTCCTAATTTGTGAAGATGCTTCTAGTTTTATTGATGTCATATTAAACAATGCTTTTATATGATTCTGAACTAATAGCCTAGTATTATGAAACCTGTTCTCCAATAACTCCCATGCGTGAATATAGTTTCTAGGCGTAAATTCAAAGGAACTAATTACCTCTAAAGCTGTACCTGTCAATGAAGAACGCAAATAATGAAATTTCTGGATTTCGCCTAAGTCTGAACAGTTATGGATCATTGTTACGTATGCATGTTTGAACTCAAGCCAATCATCAAACCTTCCACTGAAAGTGGGTAGTTTTATTTCAGGTAAGGAGCGAAAACCGTTAATCTTAGGAACATTTGAACACTTGTTTCCAGTTTCTTCATTTTCGATCAAACCTTCAGCAATTGCCAAGGAAGAAAAATACATAGTTTCATATGACTGAACGTATTCACTGTTAGAATTGATATCTGAATCTGAACTTAATAACTCAATTTTGCTTTGAATTTCGTTAAATATTTTGAAATGATCTTGAGCTGCCTGCAATCTAAACTTAATTTCTCTTATTTGTTGTTTAGATGGACAGGTATCTTGAAACGAATCGAGATATTTTTGAAAAAGTGTTATTCTACCCTTCAAGTTTCCACGCTGTCGCCTAAGACCAGAAAGCTCATCGTCATCAACTCGCTTTTTTGTAGGGGAAGCTGGTAGACTTTTTGAAGGGACAGTTAATGTACTTTCACCACCCATCTTAAAGGCCTATGACAAAGAATAAGATAAGGTACTCACGGTTTTGATGCACTGGTATTTGTAACGGTCGCCACGCGATAAAATGAATTAATCTTCCTGTAAGTAATGAAAACGACACGATTTTAGCACAAACGAATAACGGGAAAGGAGTAGACGGGATCGAAGACCTGACCGTTAACTGAGGTGCTGATTCTGATTTGCTTTCGTCACGATGACTCGTACTTTTTCTGCAATGGACGCCAATGGATTCTTCTACACAGCAAAAGCAGCAAATCCGGTTCGTAGGGCCAATGTTGTAGCTACGGGGATCTTCGGGTTCGTCTTCAATGAGTAGTACTAATTTGATATTTTACAGAAATACGTTTATTAACGAAATAAAAAATGGTATACATGGGTCGTCGTATCACACGTATTTATAGGAACGATTACAATGTTATAGTGGGGGGCAATCGATGCCGGGTGTCGACCAATTGTACGCTAGTTCCTTAAGCCGCCGTCACGTTCGCCGTCTTCAAACGCTGATAGGTGGCGCTGCGAGTGTAGTTTGCGTCGACACCGATTGTTAAGATAGTTTGACCACTCTGGCTGCTTACAACTTTTTGAGTACTCTAATTAATTATCAATATTATTTATTGAAATTTTGGTTTTAAGATTATTTTGAGTAATCTACTCATCAACGTTTTTCTGATGCTGACTGTACGCGGCGCCCGCACCAACCCGGCCGCGCCCCTCCACAGTGCGTCATTGTTATAAAGCACCGCGCGCGTCAGTATTGTCCGAGACGACCTACTGCGCATACGCGATGTTATACTTCAACGAGCCACTGCGGCGGAGTTAACTGAAAAGCTGCCGCACACTTACTACACTATATCATAGGTACCCAACTAAAGAGGAATACCATGTGACCATGCCGTGAAGTGACAGTGAACATTGCCACAGCGATAATACATGGATAATAGGCACGTATAATTAGCATGACATAAGTACCTAAATTATTGAGCCCTCGTCTCCAAACACCACAGCTCATCCAATGGCCATACCAGAAGGGTGAGTCTCGTTTTGTACAGTAGGTATAGCAAGATTGTCACTCAGTACTACGCTACTATTTAATAATCTACAATGCCTTTGTAGCCAGGACTGCAGGGAGTCGCAGAGTGCCGGGCGACGGGGCTCACGTGATCACTCCATTTTGGAGGCGTGGAGGTGCCAGTGGCGATCCCCCGCACACCAACGGTTTGCTGCATTAGTATATATTACGTACCCTTGCAAGATTACCTTTACAATAGTTAAGAGTTCGTACTACTCCAGCTCGAATTCAAATTTTACCCCAACGCGCTTCATATAGCACACGCGCCGGCACTACTCGCGCGCAGATGCAGCTATCTCACTCCCGCGATGACCCCGGGCCGGCCAGTTCACGCGTCACGTGTATCAAAATCAATCGATAGGGTAAAGTAGCTACTAATTAGACATCAAAAAAATTATGGCAATAAACAAACTTTTGAGAAAAGTGTGCATATTGTAATGATAAATTGTAATGGCAAAAGGCCAGAAAAATATTGCGGCAAAGAAGAGGGTCGTGTCGTGGCGGACGCGATAACAGGTGCCGCCAAAGCGCTGGAGGAGCTCCTGGAAAGGAGCGTCTCCAGCGAGGAGGAGAAACTCCGGGCTCGGGTTGCGAGCCTGGAGACAGATGCCGACTCTCACAAGCAGCAATGGCTGATGCGGGAGGAGATCGGTCAGCTGACGCAGCTGGTCCAGGGGGCCGGGGAGGCTCGGGGTGTGAAAACCCCCGCTCCCCGTGCTCCATCTAAGGTGACACCAACGGTGGTCCAGCTGCTGGAGGTCATCGAGCGACGCCTCGGCGTTCTCGAGGACCGGGCATACCGCCCAGCGCTGGCGGCACCCGTCGTCGCAACATGTGCGACGACGGCTGCACCCAGTGGTGCTCCTGGTCCCAAACCGAGGGACTCCGCCCCTAAGAAGACGGCACCTAGGGGAGATGGTGGAGAACGACGTGCCCGTTGTCACGGAGGGTGAGGAACATCGGCTACGATTGGGTGTTGCGTGGTCCGTTGCTCAGAGGGGTCAGCGTAACGTGTTACGCCGATGACACCCTCGTTTTTTTTTATCGTGCGATAAATCCCCACGGAGCCGGTGGAGGTGGTTATGTCGAACTCGAAGCGACTAAAACGCACGCCGTCCCAAGTTCTTGGTTGCCGGAGGTGAGATTGCCAAAAGCATATCTCTCGCACACCGGCAGACCCAGGACCATCCCTTTCGAGATGGCCCCCTTCGGGTTGTGGGGACCACAGTGTCCCCATCTAGCCCCGGTTACGGGGAGGCGCACTTTGCGCCGCCGCCGCGGCCTGCTTCTGCTAGAGTGACAGGCGGCTCCACCGGTCACCCTCAGGCCAGCGCTCATGGAGAACTGAGGTCGTTCTGCGACCTCTGACGTCCGGTTCGCATGACACCATCGTTACGGCGCTGGGAGCAGCGCACCGAGACGCAGCACTAAAGGCCACGGCAGGGGTTGCTCAAGTCGTGGGTCGGACACGGCGGTTGGGTCTCGAGGTCACCCTTCACAAGTCCGAGGCTCTGTGCTTCCACGGACCTCGGATGGAGCCACCTGCGGGAGCCAGCCTACAGGTAGGGGGCGTCAGCATCGGCATCGAGCCCTCGATTAAGTATCTGGGGCTCGTACTCCATGGCCGGTGGAACTTCGGACATCACTTCCGAAGTTTGGTCCCAAAACTGAGGGCAAGCACTCGCGCGGCTGATGCCCAACATCAGGGGACCCAACGCTCCCTGCAGGAGACTGTACCTGGGGATCGTGCGAAGTATGGCCCTATACGGGGCCCCCGTATGGGCAGAGAATCTGACGGCCAGTAATGTGGCTAGATTGCTGAGCCCACAGAGGGCGATGACCCTTCAATAGAAACAGATGAATGGAAATTCATAATTACGTACTGTCTATAATAAATATAGGAATACGTATGGTAGTAGTACCTAACTACTGCTATATTTATATTATGATCATTCGGGTTGGTAGGTAGGTAGGTACTCACGTATTTACAGAAATATTCCGTTTATTCCGAACCTGACCCGAAAACTTGACCCGGTCGCGGGTTAGGTTAGAAACTTTAAAAATTTGTTCCGAACGTAACCCTCTTCCTAACCTGACCCGACGACGGTCTCGTTCATATCATAACCCGATCTGGCACTTCGCCGGCTGCAGCCGCGGCACGCTCGTTTCGCTCGCTCAGCTCGTGCGTTGGGGTCACAGTTCTAACCTAACCTACAGAAGTTGGAGTTACCGCACTTCGAATTTCGGCTCTGAGTCGCCCAACCGCGTCGTCCGTCGTCGCAGTGAGCGACCTGTAGTAGGCAGGTACCTACCTGAAAGACTTGGGCTGCTACTGCAAGATTATTTTTGTCGATACATAGGCAGGTATGCCTATGTCAATCCAAATTTTTGAAATAGGCAGGTATTTTACTGACCTATTTATTACTTTCTACTAATATAGTATTGCAAATTGTTATGTACACTATAAGCTATTTAGGTAGGTAGATTAGATACTTACTATAATAATAAATAAATAAATATTCCACAACATTCTACACAGCGCTATCTAGACCCATGATAAGCTTAATTAGATTGTGTTATGGAATCTAGAATGCGGATAAACATATGTACTTAGATACTTTTTTTTGTAAATAAATAATAATAAATAAATATTCCACAATATTCTACACAACGCTATCTAGACCCATGGTAAGCTTTTATAGCTTGTGTTATGGAATCTAGAATGCGGATAAACATACTTAGATACTTTTTTTTTGTAAATATATACATATTATACATAGAAACACCCAGATCAATGCAAATAGCCATATTCATGCATACAAATATTTGAACTGAGCGGGAATCGAACCCGCGCCTCTCGCGTGGCAGTCGCGTGCACTACCACCACGCCACAGAGGCTGTCTACAATACATCGTTCATAAATGCCAACATACACTTTTCCTCTTTTCGGCCCCCATTTCGCCTGTCAAAAGGTAGGTACTTGAATACTTTCGTATCGTCTATCATAATCGTCTGCGCAGAGCGCGTGCGACACAAGTTACCCGTATGATAGCCGAAGCAACACTGAGGAAGAGGCCGGGCGGCAGGGCGGTTCTAAGTTTAATGGTATCGCTTGAGTAAAAATTTAGATATTTGCTAGTTACGCAGAAACCAATGTATATTTGTAAAATTTGAAACACATAATGTATCTTAACAGTTAAACTGCAGTTATTGTGTAAGTCTAGTGATCCTATTTTGCGTATTTAATCCATAATATCGTTTCATTTGTACGGTTTAGAGGTAACTTTGCAATGGTTTTCTATCAAGAAAATTTTACGGAATCGTGTTTTTGCCACACATAAACATTAGTATTTATCCTCAACTTTACCACACATGAATTAAAAAGTCCATGCTTTAGAACTTTTGATATTATACACGTTTAAGCTATGTCATTTGAGGTAGTACGGACTCTTAACATTTGTAAGGTTAGTCCCGTTACATTTCGTATTATGTCAGTGTGGAGTGTGTGTCCAGAAGGCCGCAGTTCAGTTAATGCTACAGATTGGGTAGGTACAATCTGCAGCGCTGGTTTTCAACTGCAGCCCATCCAAACCAGGCAGCATGCTGTATAAGCATTGCTCAGATATACGCACTTATTCGCTTCGCACAAAATAAGTTAAAAAGAAAAAAAAAATAGGATAAAAATAGGGGGTATGTACCCCTTGCGTACATGAACCCGTCCTGAACATTATTATTTTGTAAATAGCTGTAGGCATACATTTCATTTGTACATAATATATTAGGATAGTTGACTCACACATTACATTACATTACACACTCACTGGTGTACATAAACCTGTTTTGCATATACTATTCTATGCAGGCATAGGATATATTTACATAAAAGAAAAAGTAACAACAGATACTTTTATTCAAGTCACACATTCAAGTACTTTTAGCCCTCCCCAACTTGCAGCAGCAATCCGCTGCACTCATTAAAAAGATGCATAATACTACCAATGAGTGTCTGAATGCTATTAAGGTGCTGGGGGTCGACACCATCAACTGGGACCCACTCATTGTATATATATTGACTCAAAAATTAGATACGTAAACCCACCATAAATATATTGAGTCACTACGGAACCCTAGAGATTTCCCAACCATATCGGAGTTTTTAGGTTTTCTTGAGACTAAGTTTATGTTCTTAGAGTCAGCAAGACGTAAACAAGGTACGAATAAACTAACGTCATCCAATTCTCCACATACGGATTCTCAAAATCCCAAAAAAATACACATAATTCACCAAATAATTCAACGAATAAAATATTTCAACATAAAACTTCCATTAACCATACGTCGACGAAGCGTGGCGCAATTACAACACAGTACAAATGCTTAGTTTGTGAAAATTATCATGCATTATTCCGCTGTAAAACATTCATAGAATCGGGGCCAGAAACACGTCAGTAAATCATTGAAAATAACAGCTTGTGTAGAAACTGTTTGGTTTATCATGTCGGTAAACCCTGCTATTCTAGAAAAACATGTCGAGCTTGCAATGATACACACAACACGCTATTACACAATGCTTATATGACTAATGACCTATTTCCTGAGGAACAGCCTCAAAAATCGAATGTATGCGTTAGCAAAGGGCCCTCAGAAAGCACAACCAAGTTGCTTGCCACAGCGCTAATTGACATGAAAACAATCGACGGGAGTTACTATGGTATAGAAACGAGCTCTTGTCGACCCTTGTGCAGAATCCTCACTGATCACTGAGAAGGCAGCGCAATTACTGGGGCTACCTCGGATGAAACGCAACTGGTTGTAGGTGTAGAAACCAAAGCCAACCACAGCAGGGGGCTAGTAAAAATTACGATATCATCGTTACACAGCAACGTCACCGTCAACACAGAAGCATACGTCATGAAACATTTAGTCGGAAACTTACCAAACACCCCCAGCACTGGGCTATGACGGCGCGTTGGAAGCCACGGTAAAGAGTCTCAAGTATCACCTAAAACGTGTTATAGGAGAACAAAGGTTGACTGACGTATGAAGAATATTCTACCTTACTAGCACAACTAGAGCGATGCCTCAACGCTCGGCCTCTATGTCCACTCACTGAAGACCCAGATGATCCAGATATTCTTACTCCAGCTCATTTCCTCTCAGGAGAACCCACTCTGACCATAGTTGAAACAGAAAGAGAATTACGAACCAGATGGCAACTAACTCAAAGAATATACCAAGATATCTGGAAGAGATGGAGATCAGAGTATTTGACACAACTCAATGCTCGATCTAAATGGCAGCGTTCGCAACCAAACATGGCTATTGTCGACATTGGCATTATTCACGACGTCCTCCTCCCGCCGGGAAACCGGTCTCTAGGAAGAGTAGTGGAACTCCACCCGGGAAAAGATGGATTCGTCAGAGTTGTGTCCGCTATAACAAAGATCGGCATAGTAAAACGACCAGTTGTAAAATTGTCGCTATTACCAGTAAATGAGGGCACGAGCGGTGCTAAATGAATAAATGATGAAAGTTAAGGAGTGACAGCGGCACCGGCAGCCCTTGGTGTGCGGCAGCGTCAGTCGCACCATCACGCGCCCTTCGCTACAGCTGCTGCGCTAGGGGCCTACGCTGGGCAACCAGCGCAGTCACCAACACCACGTTTCATATCAGTGTAAAGTGACCAATAAACCATAATTGTGCTTAACCTATTCTTTTATTTATCTCCTGTACGACTACCAAAAGCTCGTACATTAGTGATGTCAGAATTTTGCAAATTCATAAAATGGTAACAAATTAGTCTCGATTATACCTCAATCTCCAAAATGTCAAAAACGGCAATTTTCACGTTCCTACTAGCATTCTTTATGATTCAATTCAATAAAATTATATTTATTTACTGAACAAAATATAACATGGTTATAATTTAACCGACTCGCCCCGGCTTCGCCCGTGGCGTACTTTAAAACCCTGTAGGTGTAACACTCCATTAACCAATATACATATATCGCCTCCTTGAGTAATAACGTGATAATTATAATACCATCCTCGATAAACGCACTATTTAATTCAGAATTCAAACCAGTAGTTCTTGAGATTAACGCATTCAACCAAACAATGACGGATTAAAAGGGCAAAACCAAAAGGTTAAACCACGTAATTACATATGACGCCTTACTTGTTCGTGACCCAAGCCAACAGCAGCCATAGACCCGTGTATGAACTTAGTCTCCAGCGACACCAGCCCGCGGTAGTACGCAGATAGTATCATTTCTTCTGCAGTCAGACAACCATCAGCATAAGCGCATCCCAGTTCTCCGACACTATGTCCTGTGAAAACAGAAACAATAGAAATTTCTTAGAATATTTTTATTGTTAACTAGCTTTTGCCCACGGCTCCGCCCGCGTGGATGTCGGTTCCCGGCAATTATTCAAATTTTTCTCACCTTTTAAACCTTCCCTAGACCTCCACGAACATTTCAAGACCAAGATAAGATAAATCCGTTCAGCCGTTTTCGAGTTTTAGCGAGACTAACGAACAGCAATTAATTTTTATATATATAGATACGCGGACACGAGTATGAACAGAACCGATGATGTCTGCTCAACCTCAATCAGTACTCGTCAAAGTGACTAGGCAAATAATATTTAATTCGATATATTTTTATATGAATATTTTATATTACATTGTATATTTGTAGTATTTATCGTTGTTGTAATCCATACTTCCATACTAATATTATAAATGCGAAAGTAACTCTGTCTGTCTGTCTGTCTGTATGTTACGCTTTCACGTCTAAACCACTGAACCGATTTTAATGAAATTTGGTATAGGGATAGGTTTGACCTTGACAAAGGACATAGGCTATGTTTGGTCGCGATAACCGACATCCACGAGGGCGGAGCCGCGGCAAAAGCTAGTACATAATATAATGATACCATTTTTTTGTATTTTGGTTATAACTTTTCACAAACATGGCATAGCGAGAAAAAAATCACAACATTACACTAAATTCATTAGTCTACCTATTGATATCTGCGGTAATGCATCAAACAAACATCACTACAGGCACGGTAAGTAAACCATCACAAAGTAACTGCCTACACGCTCGGCACAATAGACTATAGTATCCGCAATACGAACTGGCACGTTGGGCCATAAGTCATCGGATTCATACCATCTCTTTCGCACCTACATAGTCTTATGGAGCGGGACTCGCACCCATAGTGCTGTGCAGATAATCTTTTACGTATTCCATAATAGTATCGACAAAAGTAATGTAAACAAAAATTTAAATATGATTTATTTATTTTTATATCAGCATTGCTTTATTAAGACAAATGTATTAAATCAGGTATGGCTTTAATACTCGTCTTCACTATCACTGTCGTCTTGTAGATTTATAACAATACAACACGGTGAGTGTCAATGAAGTGAGCTTTAGCCAGGTCTTCATTCTGGAGATTTTCAGCGTGGCGAACACATTTAATCCAGTCTTCTGTTGTCACGTGGTCGATAGCTTCATGCAGCCTGCAACTTCTCAACATCTGCCATTTTAAAGGTGGAATTTTTTGTAGAAACTTCTCCTTTGATTTGAGCCCATATTAACTCTATAGGGTTGTACTGGCAGTGGTAGGGGGGTAGTCGAATCACTTCATGACCGTATTCATTTGCCAGATGATCGATTACGTATATTTTTTTTGGGTTACTTAACTTCACTCTTTCTAAGAGTTACTCTACAAAATCCGTTGCTAAGAACTCAATTTGAATTTGAACACTGTTGAATATCTTTTTTCAGCCATGTTCTATTAAAGATCGGGTGTAATACTTTTGTGTGGTAGCTGGCGTTATCTAATATAATTACCGACGGCTCTCCCAATTATTTTAAAAATCCTTCAAACCACTTCATGTACGTTTCTGCGTTCATTTCTGAATGGTAATCAGCATTCGTCGATTTAATGGCTTTGAATATTAACTTGGCTTCTGAAATAAATACCGTTTTGGCTGATCCACCATGACACACAATTATTAATCTTCCCAACTGGGATATTAAATCCTCCGTTGTCTTTACTGTCTAGCCACATTCGCTTGCGAGAGTGATTTTGGTTGATCTAAGTTTCGTCTAAATAATAACGCATTATTTGTTTACCCTCACATTATTTGTTGTTGTTGTTGCTAATTATTTAAAAAAATCTCAGTCGCTATTAATATCATATTTACAACTAAAAGCAAATTACCCACTTAATATCAGATTACGACATATCGACAAATTCTTAAATATTATATCGACATGGTTCAACCCCTACAGTAAGTGCCTAAAGTGCCAGGGTGTATTGCGGATACTATAGAGTGATATGCGCGCTCTATACATAATATTATACTCCAAAGATAATAATAATTTGATAATTTTTATTAGTCTAATTAATGTGTTACAAATAGTTTTTCCACTGTCATTTAAGTACATATATAGGTATAATTGGTAGCAGGTTGTTTTGCTGTGGAAAAGGTCTCCTGCGTCCTGTACTAGTAAAAAACTGTATCACAGGATGCAGGGTCTCCCTGTCCAGAATATGCGTTGTTTAATAAGAGTACATGTAATACAACAATAATAGACAATAACAATAATAATAGACTAATTTTGGAAATAACTTCAAAAGTAATACATAAGTATTCTGGTAGTGGGCAAGCCTGAGCTGCCATGGTATGATTTTACTTAACAAGAGTATTACTGGTAAAAATCAGATACGTAATATAAAATATGTAGAAATAGTTTACATTATTTATGGGTGCGCTTTAGGAGGTGTATGCGTGTGCATTGTGTGTTGTAAATGTGTGTTTTAAGTGTGTAGTGAGTGTATAATGTGAGTGTATGTGAGGTGAAGGGTGAGTGTAGGAGTAACATATAAATAGCATAGTGACTGCTGTGGGATTATATACTCCGGTGTGAGGGTATAAAAAATTATATATTAATTGTATAATAATTAATATAATATAATAAACAATTGTAAATATTAATAAAGATTAATCAACCAATTTTAGCGTTTAGTTGTGCGTTATAAATCATTTCCTCACCAATAATTCCATCTGGCTGAAGTCCTAGTTCATGGAGAATGTCAGTAAGCCCGATTTGAACAGCGGCTATTCCGACAAATGAGTGCAGAACATTGTCAAAGGTGCTCTCATCGTCCGACGTAATAATAATATAATATAATTTATTTAATTAATTCATTAGTACTTGTTACATAGTTTCTTAATCTATCTATTGCTATCTTTTATACTAAGTACATACTATCTTAGATGTATTATGTAATATTACATAATTATATTATATATGAGCTCTACATTTGTCGAGTAACTCTTACATTATCTATAGTTATTCAGCTGTGCTACAAAGCTTGTGCCTGAACTAGGTAATCCTGTTTTTCAGGCTTGTGGTGCATTTTTTACATTTTAAATAAACAAATAAATAATTCTTAGGTATAAAAACTACTTGCAAAGTGGATTGGCAAATAAATCTAAACTTATATCTTAGTTACTAAACTACTTAACAATATTTATTTCACCACCGTTATCAACTTCTCTGTCTCATCGTGTGTCAATTTTTGCAGGAAATTCTTTAGGACATTCTTACACTGGTTGTAGTTCAGGGGATAAATGTCTGCTATGGCATTTACTCTATTATACAGCAGTGGTCCCAGAAACATAAAGAATTTGGCTGTATATTCGTGCTTTATTGTAATTCGCTGTGTGCATGCAATATCTTTCCGTCTTTTATTTACAATTTCAGTGCTGTAGGGGAGTGCTGCGTGCTGTTTTAGTACAGTGCTCATTATGAATAGCTGGCGGACTGTTAGTAGTTCACAAGATTTGTATAGGAGGTCAGTGGGATATAGAAAAGGTCGGGAAGTTGCTACCTTTAGGATCGCTCTCTGTGCTCTCTCGATGGGCAGTAACAAGGATTTACCCCCTCCTCCCCATGACGTTATGCAGTATGTTAATATTGATTGACAAAGGGCATAGTATACCTGTTTAATTAGTTTTAAATCAGCAATGTACCTAATTTTCTTAAATACAAATATCAGTTTGCGTAGTCTTTTAATTAGTGCTTCGCTATGTTGAGCAAAAGACAGGGTTTCGTCTATTATAATACCCAGGTATTTTATTTTGTCTGCTCTAGCTATATCCGGGCAGGTACACTTGCTGACTGTGTCATCAGGGTCTTTACAGTGGTGAGCATAAAGTAACGATTCTGTCCGGGGAGTAGTCTGTCTTTTGCGCATCGAGAAAGCAACATATTTAGTTTTTTCTGTATTTAATGTTAGTAAGTTATAATGAAGCCATTTATTAATAATATTGAATCCGCGCTGGGCATGCCCGTACGCTTCATTTTCTGACTCAGCAGAAAAAAGGAGGGCAGTGTCGTCCGCATATGATATGATCGTGCCGTGCTCTAGTTTTAGATTACAAAGTTCATTTATGTAAATTAAGAACAGTGTACTTCCCAGGATACTTCCTTGTGGGATACCAAAGTTGGTGTTTTCTAGGTCGTCACTGAGAACATTGCCGATCTTTACACATTGCGTACGCTCTTTCAAATAGCTTTCGAAGAGTGTTAGTTGTACGCCTCTTACCCCTATATTTTCCATCTTTTTCAACAACTTAGGAATGGAAACCGTGTCATAAGCTTTGGCTAGGTCCAGGAAGATACCCACTGTGCGATTTCCCTTATCAAGTTCTTGTGCTATGAGGTCAGTCAAATGATGTACAGCATCGGCCGTCGACCTTTTGGCTCTAAAACCAAACTGCGTATTTGACAAAAGTGAATTATCCTCCAAATATTTCATCAACCTATTATTTACAATTTTCTCAAGTATTTTTGACATTGCAGGGAGTAAGGAAATGGGCCTGTAATTTGTTACTTGCTCTTTTCCTCCCGACTTGTATACCGGGACAATTACTGCTTTTTTAAGACATTTGGGGAATACACCAGTTGATAAGCATTTTTGGAAGATGTTGGTTAACGGAGGCACTAATATACGCCTGAATTTTTTAAGGATCTTATTTGAAATGTTATCCCAACCTACTGCACAGTCTTCTTTTAAATTCATTATTATTCTTTCAATCTCTTCCTCGTCGGTGTCTAGCATCACAAAAGATGATAAGGTAGTCTTGCACGGGAAGGGAGGGCTTGATGAGTGCTGTGTGTGTCCCTGCACTTGTTGTGCAAGCCGCTTACCAACATTTAAAAAGAAGTTATTTACTATGTTAGCTGACGCAACCTGTGATGAGTGTGCACTCAATAAACTTGTAGGCGATTCATTTTGTTTCGTGGTGTAGGTCATATTCTTAATATGTTGCCAGATAATTTTATTATTCGAACCAGCTTTTTCCAGTTTTAATTTATCATAATTTATTTTAACTTTTCTCAACAGATCATTGCAAAAGTTTCTGTATCGCTTGTATGAAACCTGTATTATTAAATTATTAGGGTCGCGTTTGCATTTTAAGTGCAGTTTATCCCTGTGCTTCATGCAGCGAATGAGGCCGGGTGTTATCCAAGGCTTCAAGCTATAGTTTTTATTATGCAATCTTATTTCAGTTGTATTTTTCTGCACAGCATTTTTTATTTTGTCGGTCATGTACTGCATACAAAAATGCGGATCATCAGAATAGTAAACGGGGACAAAGTCGATGTCGCGTAAATCGCCTTCAAGTCTATTCGTATCTAATTTATTGACTATGCGTGCATTTTTTGATCTAGGTAACTTGCAACTTAGGGTTAATAGCGCAGCATTATGATCGGTTATAGGATTATTGATGACAAGCGTTTGTGAGCGATAATGCGATTTTAGCATGACGTGGTCCAAGCAAGAGCCACTTTCTGGGCGCGTGATAAAAGAGTGCGTAGGGAACAATCCATGGAATGCGCATAGGTTAAGATAATGTAGGGCATCCTCTTTAACGTCTTGTTGTCCTTTTAAGATATTAATATTAATATCTCCAATTAAAATTATATTTTTAAATGAAGATAGGCTTTGCAAGGTGTCATTTAATGCGTGGATAAACCTGTACTTATCGCTAAAGGCTGGAGGCCTGTATATTGCTAATATTGCCACGTCTGTTCCTATTTTTATTGTTAATCTATTACATTCCTGCATATATGATTCGTCCACAGTTGCATTAATATCGCTTTTTATGTAAATTACTACCCCATCGTTCTGATTGTATATTGTTTTACTTCTGTACATGTTATATCCCGGCATTAGTGGTATGTTATATGGTAAAGATAGCCTACATTCCGTCAAGACAATGACGTCTAGGTTAGTATTCAGTCTATGTTGTAATGTAGTAAATGCATCAAAGTTCTTAAAGACACTACGTATGTTTTGGGTTATTATGGTTAATGGGTTAGTGCACGACGTTAGATATTGTTTGCACTCTTCTGCTTCACACAAACTGGATTCTGAGACGGAGAAGTTATCTATATCATTGATTAAATTATGTGTCATTACTATATGAATTTATTAAGTTAAAAAAGAATTAAAAACTATAAAAACAAGAATATAAAGGTCAATAAACTTGGTTAAGGGCGCTCTTAGGCGCCTTCATAATCAATCGAATTAATGTACCTTTTTTCGGCTATTATCCTCGCCGGGCATTCAGCCGCTCCCGTGGTATGCGTACTCGGCTTCTTGAACCGTGTGCAAGTCGCGCATTTTGCTCCCTCTGTCGTCTTTGTGCAGTCCTTCATCGTATGCCCTTGCTCTCCGCACTGCCCGCAGGTGTGTGTCGTCTCCCTGCATGTTTTTGCTGCATGTCCATACTGATGGCACTTGAAACATCTAGTAACCAGCGTAAAATCTTTAACAGGGCAAGAAGACCAGTTCACAAAAACCCTTTCATTGGTAATCAGGACCTTACGTATGTTTGCAGGTAGTTCAATCACGTAGTTACAGGTCTCTGCGTCCCTCTTACCCGATTTATGGCTTAGCCTAATCGAAGCCAGGAACGTTTCAAGGCTGTAACCTTGTATTTTATCCACCAGGTTCTGGTGGTACAAACAGGTAAATACTTCCTTTTCCTGCATGGTCGCTGGTACTCCTATAACGATGACTCGTGGTTTCTTTTTGAGCTGGTCGTCTACGGTAAGGCCTGATTTTGTGAGTTGGGCTGATTGTTTTATCTTCTCGATGTCTCCCTTTGTGTCAGTGCTTATTATGACGCCGCCGTTCTTCGTCTTTCGTAGCCCTCTAACTTGCAACTTCATTCTCTCAGGGCAGATAATTTTTTGGACTAATGACTTGGTCTCGTCACTTGTCTTGTCCTTGTCATTGGGATAGATTGCCACTGAGCTTAGGCTTGTTTTGGGTATGTATTGGTTATTTCCCTTTTTCAGCATATCGGCGAACGTTGCGGTGGTTTTGCTCGTTGTTGTTTCAACGATGGTCTCTTTTAGGTCATGCAGTTGCTTTGCAATGTCAAGTTGGTCTTGAAGGGCTTGGCCAGCTGTGCTTGCTTGGACAGCTTTCACTTTAAGTGACTGGTATTGTACCGCCATTTGGGAGGTTCCACTTGCCACTTTTCTACACAAAGTACTAATTCGCAGCTTCTGGTCCGAGTTCAGTTTCCCTTCTGTTGCAATATGGCATACCTCATTGAGGCACTGCTCAATAGAGCTCATCCAGTTCTGGATTTCCGGCGTCGTCACCCATTCCGCCTGGAGTGCGCCTTGAAAAGTCACATTTGGCCTTTGCGGCGGGGCAGACGTTGGGGGAGGCGTGCGGGGGGTCCTGCTACCCTTATCAAAGGGACTATCAGCCATATTACTAAGTCCGCTCAATTATAGCACATTCTACGTTCACCTTACAGATGTTTACCACTTTGCATTTGTCACAGTTTTCACGATTACCTATAGTTGTTGTTATCTAGGTCACGATTCAGCTAATTAAATAATGTTTATTATTTTAATATCCACATGCACGTCTGTTCACAGTGAAGGTATATAGACCAATGTGACCAAGGTATATAGACCAAATATTAACAATGTCAAGTCCTTTGGGCTCCAAAGTTTTTCGGCATCTGGGGAAAATGCAAAGTTCGTAGTAATACAATAATACTGTAAGAAGTCACTTTTTGAGGGTGATCGTCAATTTGATTGAATTGATCCCCAGATGGTAATTATGGGTGAGTTAAAAAATTTAAAATATTGATATTACCAAATGCTTTCAATTCTAAAATGGTATTCTTTATAGTCTGTTTCACAACATTGATAAATATTGTTCCACACCCTGTTTAAGGAACACATAATAGAAAAAAAAGGAAATACAAGACTTGTGATGGTTAAGTGGAAGCATGGACCCCACTACGATCTTAAGAGCCAGGCTATTGGGGACTATGTGGGTCCAGCACGGGTATTTTAAGGGTGCAAAATGAAATGATGCTTGAGGTCTAATAAATGAAATTGTAATGGTGGAACCAGTGATTCATCACAACTTTTGAACCTACTTAAATCTAGTCCGCAGTAGTTGCACATGATGCGTTTGCTAATAATAATTGTTAGGCGGTGAGAGCGTTGTTCTCACCCAGACTCCAATGTCACTGGTAGCGGACATATCCTGCTAAAAGGACGCCGAATGACTCCTGTCGAGGTCCGAATGTCAGCCACACGTGCCACTCCGTCAGATCCAGGATGCAGGGTGACGATCCTTCCCAATCTCCATTTCAGAGGCGGCAGATGATCATCCTTGACGACGACTAGTGTATTTAATTGAAGGCTGCCTTTGCACGATCTCCATTTAACCCTCAGTTGCAATTCTGCAATGTATTCCTTGCTCCATCTCACCCAGAAATGTTGGCGGAGCTGTTCGATTCTATGGAATCGTGTCGGCAGGCTCTCGCAACGATCAGAATAATCTGGTTGTGGTAGGCATGTTAGAGGTCGTCCAATAATAAAATGACCCGGTGTTAATGGAGTACAGTCGACAGGATCTGAAGACAGCGGAGTTAACGATCGGGAGTTCAATATCGCCTCGATTTGCGTAAGCGTGGTATTAAGTTCTTCATATGACAAATTACTATTACCCAGCACTCTTTGCAAATGAAATTTGGTAGACTTTACACCGGATTCACAGAGACCAGCCATATGAGGAATATAAGCCGGTATAAAATTAAAAGTAATGCCCTCATTGGCCATACTCTCACCTAAGGAATTGCAATTCTCCTTTAAAAACTTTCCTAAGTCATTGGAAGCACCGACAAACGAGGTACCGTTGTCAGAGAACAGCTGAAGAGGCTTACCTCGTCGAGATATCAATCGATATAATGCCATTAAAAATATATTGCCCGTCAAACCCCCAACTAATTCTAAATTAACGCATTTGGTACTAAAACATACGAAAATTACAATGTACACCTTTACTAGTCTACATCCTCGGCCTTCGCGACTAGCGCACATAATGGGCCCGGCATAATCTACGCCTACATTCTCAAAAGGGAAACCACTAGAAGAAATACGCTGCCGTGGCAAATTCCCCATAGAGTAACAGTTTTACCTGTCATTCGACAACAGCGAACACATTTACGATAACACGCTCTTGCTAGGTTACGACCGCCTATAGGCCAATAAGTTTCCCGGATTGAGGCAAGTAATAACTGCGGGCCAGCATGCATCAACCTACGATGCTCAAAATTGAATAATAATTTTGTGAAAATATGAGTGGACTGTAATAAAATAGGATGTTTTTTATAATGGTGGTGATCAGAATTATTAATGCGTCCACCTATCCAAAAATAAACCAAGCAAGAAAATCAAGTTTCTACAATGATTAAACTTCTTGTTTTGGGTAGCAAGTGGGTATGACTGTCTAAAAAGTAAATAAAAATAGTTTTTACCTACAATTTTTGAGTTTGATGCGAACATCTTTATGTCATTCTTAGTATAAGCTGAGGACATTCTGTATACATTAAGGAGATGGAAAATGGTGGGCCCAAATGTAATAAGTTGAGGTATGATCTAAAAAATTAGTCATATTTTTCTACCTTATAATATGAAAAATCAACTCAATTCTCAATCTGGATGCGGAGAAATATGAGAAAATAGTTTTCGTGAGATTTATCAATTGAGTAATCGATTACACTAAAATATTTGCTGTAAATAATTAACTCAAAGTAATTAAATGCACTATATATACTTACATGCATTATAGTGCATATAATTACAGTCATATTATTAAATCAAATATGAATTAATTACTGAAAAACCAATATTAATGATTATCGATTTCATATCGATTCAAATCTCTCTTATATTAATTTGTAGTCTATGTCACTGACATGGCAGCTGACTAACATTGACACTAGACAGTTGCTGACTGTTTTTGTTTGCTCATCGTTTCGTGTTTTCCGATGCGTTTTGAGTGCTTTCCCGATTATTCGTCATTTTTTACGACAACTGCTTTGTATTTTACGGATTCTGACCCTGCCTACCTTGTACGACCCTTGCTTTCACCTTGGACACCGAAGATCGCTCACACGTTTGACTTGGAATTGTTATTTTGCATTTTACCGCCAGCTTGTGGATTGGATATTATTGAAACTATGGATCGCTGTGTGAATTGTGGTATATCCACTGGCCACTGCAATACACTGGGCCGACGGCCCTTACACGATGAAACAATTCTGTCAGTGATTCGGCAATGGCTTGCACCTCAGTCTGTAAGTAAATACCTGTAACCTCATCTAACCAGCTACCATCCTGGCAGGTTTAAAATGTAAAATGTGTTTAATAGAAGGTGAATAAAACACTATACTCAATGATTTTTTATTTTATTTTAGACATCCTTTCCCTATCTCCTTACCTGTTACCTACCTATCGCTTGAAGTCGTTGACGTTCATTCATATGATTTTTCAAACATTTTCTAGTAAATATAATAACTATTAATTAGTGCAAAAGAACACATTTTTCACTTCAGGAATCAGCTGTTAGATAAAGATTGTAACATAACCTCACTTTTACACAATCTCTTATATCTCTGTTCTCAGATTGACAAAATCCGCAGAATTTTCAGTGAAAGGTTGATAATATATAAGCTATTAATTGACACCACTTTCATCTTCTTACAACTAGGCCCAAGATTGTATGTAATCATTTCAGTCTCCTTTACCTCCGGGGTAGGCAGAGACAACAGCCCGCCGCAACGTAACATTAGCTTTATAATATTAGTTTATATAACTTTCCATGCAAGCCCAGTTTCAGTTTTCCCTTTCTTACATCAGAATAAGTATTTGAAAATGGTTGAATATTTGTTTTTCATCTTACCTTTCTATAGCAGCTGCAAATATGGGTATGCGCATGAGTTGCGCGCCCATACCGGTCCACTGTGAACCCATACCGCTGTAAACGAACCACAATGGCCGTCTCGAGTCGTCAAAGTAATTCACCTTTTCAGATAGAGTAACAGTTTTTTGTTCTTCATTCGTCCCTGAAATTATAATATAGATAAGTTGAGTTGGGGTACGACGGAATGGGTTTTTGGTGAGATGACTAGTCTTGTGTTTGAACGCTTGCAGAACAATAAATATTGACTCAAACTAAAAGTGCAAATATAGTAAATGAAGAGCAAAGAGTCAATGGGATGGATAAAATCCTACTAAAACTGGCTCAAAATTAAAAAAATACATGTGAAGATGTAGGTGTGACATAAAAAATCAGGGGAAAGATCAAGGGGTGACGGGGTAAGATTAAGATAGTTTCCAAAATCGTTCCAGTGAATTTAAGACGTTCATGTTGGTCATTTAGCCATAGGTTTTAGTGCTTTAACCACTTATAACCGACTGTAATGTCAAAATTCCGTCAATTAACGAATTCAGAACCGAATGTTATATTTTGATATGTTGATCTTACCCTGGTGGGGTCATTTGGAGTAGAGATTATCAAAAATGTCTTTGTCTGACTGCCTCCTAGTATCACCCAAACCTACCCTACCAGTCTGCGACCCTATCATGATTTTTTTATGGAATTGGAGGCGCGACTCGAGCTCTTTAGTACTTTGGTCTTTTGGAAGAGCTTGCACGATTTCGTATTTTGATTTCGCTAGGACGTGCATTTTGGTTACTCTTAGATGTTTATAGAGTTCCGATGGTTTCTTGAACGTCATTCCAAAGTTATTTGAGGCTCTATATAATGTCGATAGGTCTGCCGACTGAGCTAGGCCCAGCCACGACTTCAATGTCTTCGTAACATTCGCATCTAGTTTTTTGAGAAGGCTCTGGCCTATATCATAAACAAGAAACGGCCAGTTAAGACGCGAGGTTAAATAGTTGTCGTAAATCCACGCCTTTTTAACATTACTTAGTGGCTGTTGATCTACCTTTTGTATATCGATAATGAAGTTATTAATTACTTCTTCTAAAGCTGGAGTGCAACCTCTGTTATCTATTTTTCTTCCGAGAAATTTAAAAGGCACGGTTTCGGATATAGTCGAAACGTTTTCCCCGCCTATACTAAGCCCTGGATCATATGAGGTATATCTGGTACCCCGCCTACCCAGACATAGACAGTAGCATTTGCTAGGTTTTGTTTTCATTCCATCTGTCCATGTACAGAATTCATCCACTTTACGCAACAGGTCTTGGCACTGCTTTGGGCTGCGAGTAAGTATTGCGAGATCATCTGCAAATGCGAGGATGGATTCCGTGTATTTACCGTTTAGTTTAAACCGATAGCCCCACTTTCTCTCATGTGTGGTAATATTATCTATTAAAATATTTATTACTATATTGAAAACTATAGGTGACAGACAGCAACCTTGGAACAGGCCTACATTATAATTTAAAGGTTGCGTGTGGCCATCCTTGGTGTTTATAACAAATTTTAATTTATCGTAATAAGAGGCTATTATTTCCCGGATGATCGACGGAAAGTTATACCATTTTAATGCAAACAACATAAGCTGGTGGTGTACTGAGCCAAAAGCGTTTTCTAAATCTATCCAACAAACTGTTATTTGCCTTTCATTTAATCTGGCATCTTTGAGGCTTTCCGCCAGTAGCGAATTGTGTTCCAGGCATCCAGAAATTCCGGGTAGGAACCCTTTCTGGTGATTTGGCCTGAAATAGTTGTTATTGATCATGAAATTAGTCATTTTGAATTGAAGCCATGAGAAGAAGATTTTTGAGATTGTGTTAGTTAATGCTATCGGTCTAGCGTCTTTAGGACTAGTTACTATTTCTTTCTTTGGAATGAGCACAAAGTTAGCCCTGCCGAAGGCTGCTGGAATTTCTTTACTCGACCAGATCCTATTGAATATGCTTAGAAGATGTTTACGTACCGATGGGCATTTTTTATAAATAATGTACGGTATGCGGTATGCCATAAGGCCCTGGGGCGGTTTTTGTTGGTTTTTTCTTGATTTGATGTTCAATTTCTTCTAAGCTAGGTGGATTACAGTTAAATGTGAAATGAGGGTTTGATGGTTTTTGCGCTTTAGGTTCACCGTATGGTTTTTCGTGTTTAGGCACCTCATAATTATTGTTGTAGTAGCTATAGATCTGGTCGTTATTTAGTAGCAGCCTATCTTGCTTTTTGTCACTGAAAATATTCCTTGAGTATTTGAAAGGGTCCTTATCAAATTCGACTTCATGTTTTGCTCTATTGAGGTTATTATTTCATTTATTATTTGGGCTGAGATTCCTTGGATTAATTTTAGTATAGCCCGTAAAGCTCTGGCCAGTTGATGACTAAGTTGGTTGTCGCCCATAGCTTTAGCAATCCGTAGCCGTTTGATTAGGTCCCGCTTTCTTTTTCGCTGCACAGCTAGTACAGAATAGAAAAAGAAATATCTACGGAAACAGTACAAGGGCGGCCTTATCGCTTTATGACAGTTACAGATCATGGGGTTAGGATAATTTGCAAAATTGTCGTGTAGTCGAAATTGGCTCACTGTGTGTTTGTTTGACAAATGTTGACTGAGCTAAGGGACGTAAGGACATGGCGGACAACAAGCACACTGACACAGATGATAAGTGGAATTGTTTGTCTTACCCAGTTTTTGTTCTTGTCCCACTCAGATTACCGCAAAAAGGAAAAAAGGGACCCTTAGAGAATCATTTCGTTGTCCGTCTGTCTGTCTGACTGTAAGTCTGTCTGTCTGTCTGCCTGTCTATCAAGACTATTTTCTTGGGAATGCGTGGAGGCGTTCTTTTTCTTATTCATCCTAGCGTTTATCCCAGTCGCATCCGAAGCTTTTCAACTTAGAGTCTGGGGTCTGCTTTACCAGTTTAACTGCTGATTTAGCTAAACTTCGATATTTTCTGTAAAGCTCCTGCCATCTGACCTCCACAACCCAAAGGCGATATCAAAGTATTGCAGTTAGATCAGTTGTTAGGCTTTTTAGGGCTCCAAGTGCCCATAACGAATACCGTGACGCCTACCCATAGCGCGGAGGTATCGAGTTGAAATTCATACCAAATACTCAAGTCTACTAATTCGTCAGAACCTTTATGTACCTAAACAAGTCGACCCATCATCCATCAACCAGGGGGTAGATGGGCATGCCAAAAGAATTTAGATACTCTTTACTAATTTATTGATTACTGGCACATTAGAGCTTTACGTATAGGCCGGTTTTTGACTAATGATTTTGAATACCTAGAGAATATCCATTGATTCAACTTAATTTTTTAAATTCTTTTTTAAGTTCGTTCATACCAATGGAGACAACTGGAAGAGATTTTCGGAAAATGATTTATTATGACTATAAAAAAGGTTTAAAGCCTCAACTTTTGGTTACTACTTTTGGAGAATCTGCTTGTTCACACGCAACAGTTTTTATTTAGTTTGCTGAGTTTAGAAGAGGCCGCGAAAGCTTTGAAAATGAGTCGAAAACTGGTCGGCCGCAAAAATGTTCGAACAGTCTAAAAACTTGCTCGAGCAAATTGGCGAATTACTGTAGAGTTCGAGGGAGAAAGGGGCATTGGATTAACACTAATGCTGACCTTAATAAGCTTTTCGCAGCCCAAACAAATCTGCAGATCCCTTCCATCGTTTGCTTTACGCGAAAAAATGGTGTTTTGTAATGAAAATTCAGAGGAATGTCTACTTATCATCCTCTGACGATATTTGCAGCACGCATTATATCAATTCTATGTCAGACGTCAGTTTTCTTATTTTTTTCTTTCATAAGAACCTTCTCCTAACAATAACGAGCAACAAAAAACACCTGTCACAAAAAACACCTCCAAAAAGTTGAAAATAAATGGAGTTTGCCTTTTATCTTTTGATATATCTAGAAATATTTTTGATTCAACGGTTGTCATGTCGGGGACCCTAACTGGTTAAGCACTTCGTTATATTATTGGAACAATTCAAGGTTTATTTAAAATTTTTTGGAGGTGTTTTTGTGACGGGGTTTTTTTAAATATGTAATTTAATTTTTATTTTATACTTTTTAAATTGATCTACTAGTCAAGCTCATATTGAGGGAGTTATGATGAAATATGTTTTCCGACATGTTGTGGCGCCGATCATCTTGGACCACTTTTTTTTCAACATAGCTAAGAACACTCCCGACTAATATACCTCTCATACAAAAAAAAAAACATCCAAATCGGTTCAACCGTTTGGGTGTTACGATGCCACAGACAGACACACACACACACACGCAGACATACACAAACAGATACGTCAAACTTATAACACCCCGTCGTTTTTGCGTCAGGGAATAAAAAAGGAATTAGCGAAATCGGTCCAGCCGTTCAGACGACATCTCGTGACCAAGGGAAATAGGGGTTCATTTTGATATATTATAGATTAACTTATGGTAATAGAAAGTATTCTGAAAGTTTTCTTATCGACACCAAAACATTGAATTTCGTTTTCTTTTTCGGTGTAATTTTATCTACTACGTGATAATATTGATATAGCTTACGAAGGATGATAAATCCTCTATCCAAATGTCCTGATATCCTCGTTCGATGAATGTTATGTAATAACGCTAACTGCTCAGGGTCTACCGGGTTTGATTTCAAATCTTCAATCACATATTTCACAGCTTCTTCATGTCTACCAGATATAGTAACTAAGTAGGGTATACTGGTGGCATAGCGGTTAAGATTCTGAAACATTAAAAAATATAGTTCACATTAAGCATTCCTTGTTTTCGTGAGGATATATAATATTCTGGGAGCTGGCACGATTTTTGGATTACACGCTTGAGGCAAGCTGAAACCTTGTCATACACCTCTCCTATTATTCCCCAATACGAAGTTGCAGATCTGGCTTGTGAGTGACGGGGTTAAATCATACTATAACTTTTTGAAAAGATTTTAAAAATAATCCTAAAAACATGTTTGACCTTAAGCAGTGACGTGTAGCCTGACTGGCGTCGCGTGTATTGTAAATTCTTAGATTTATCCACTTCCCTCCGCTTTTTTTTTAATACCACTAAGGTGGCAGACAAGCACACGGCCCACCTGATGGAAACTGTTTACCGCGGACTATGGACGTATGCAACACCAGGGGCGTTACACTCGCGCTGCCCACCCTGAAGAAACCTTCTAATGCCCCTCTTGAAGAACCCCATATTGTAGTCGCTTGGGAAAACCATGGCAGGGAGTTCATTCCACAGCTTGAGCGTACGTGGGATGAAGTTCCTTTCATACCGCACGGTGCGCACCGTATTCGGATTCAATGTGTGGGGATGAATTCCCTGTCTATGGCAAGCGGGGCGATGATAGAATGTAGCTGTGGGCATGCCGCGATCCTGCGTTTTAGTAGCTTTTATTTTAGTGCTTCAACGACCACCACAGGAGGCAGACTGGTCATTGGTTGTTTTACACGTAAGCAATACTAATTAGAAAACCAGCCGTAGCCTGTGAGGCTACATGTCCCTAGTTGTATGATTTGAGATTAACATGTTCATTAACATTAATATATAACACTCACCGGGATATTTTTAATCGATATTTCGGCGCCCAATAATAACTGGCTCGGCATTCGTCGGTACACCGTAATCATGGCGCTTGAAACAGCGCCGAAATATCGGTTACTCAATAAAAATAGTAAACATGGTAAAGATCCCGGTGAGTGTTATACTATTAATGTCCCTAGTCATCATACAAATATTTTTACGAACAACTTGTTTAACTTTAGTGCAAAATGGTAGATAGCGTTATGAAACTACAGCGCCTGAGTTTACCCAAGAAATAAATATTACGAATCGACAGTCCATCGCTTGAAGAGTAATGAGCCGCCGAACGAGAACATGGCCAATGGTAGTGTTGTTCTACCGTATTATGAATAAGCCTAAAGATCGAATAGATTTTCTAAAGTACTTAGCCCGTTTGCTAGTGCTGCCCCAAATGCAAAGACGTGTTGTAGTGTGAGTCCCGGGTGTTGTAAATGTTTCCTTTTTTTTTTTTCTTACGAACTGTTGGAAACAATGAATGATTTTTCAACCATTTTTAAACATTGAATTTTGATGACTGCGCCCAAATATTTGAATGAATTTTTATAGCATTTATATATGAATTTTTATAACAGTTCGTAAGAATGTTGGTAGATGGCTGCACCGTCGCCCTTATAGACGGATATAAAGAGAAGGAAAATTTGGAATGATTCAACTGGTGCTCAATAGCTCAGCTGGCAGAGCAGTCCCCCTGTAAGGAAAAGGTCGTGAGTTCGAGTCTCACTTGAGCATTTCATTTTTTCCAATGTTTTTCGAATGTTTCCTTTCTTTGTGCAAAAATTGCCAACAATTTAAACCAAAATGAGTGGTGTCAAAATTCAGCACATAAAACGGTCGGTCACGCGACATTTCGGGCGTGACGTCACTCTGAAAATTTTGTATTTCGCCAAAGGCGAGTACATCATACGTAAAGTAACAAGTACCTACTGACCTTTTTTAATCACGTCACACGATCTGTCATCTAAAATACAGATAAAAAATTCGCAACTTTATTTTGTAAAAATAAAATATTTGGAATTCATCTTTGAGTGAAATATATTTGTATAGTTATGAAATCATGTAAATACATATAAGCTATCATCTTTACATATATATATAAATACACACATCAACATGGTCTGGGGATGTTTCAATTAAGCCTAAATAACTAAAATTCTATTAACTTTTTGTTGAGACACCTACACATTAAAATAAACCTTGTTTAATAGGCTATCTAATCTGATAATAAACTTTTAGTTAAAGTTAAATTAAAAAAAAACTTAGAATAAGAGGAAAAACTCAGACAAAATTTCAATCTTAACTTTATTTTTGAAACATCAAACCCTAAACAAAACAACTATTTTTTTATAAAAATTGTTGAAAACTTAAAATTGATAATCTGTGGATCCACCTAAGACTCTCCTGACACGTCTGCAGCGATTCTGCATACTCAAAACAAGGCTGTTAATATCCTGTTGTGGAATACTGTCCCAAGTCCTGCTAAGATGCAAGAAAAACTGGTTTTCATGCACAATATCTTCAGGTAAATGAGCGTTTTCCAAACAAAGTGTACCCATGTTGTGCTTTGCGACTGTTGTCCGTTTTGTCCAGGACGAACAAAATGTCGCAAAACCGACGTGACGTTTTCACCACATTTTATTATTTACTAATTTATTCTGACACAAATCAGGTATAACTAATATAAAAAACGTTATATAGTGAAGTCTTAATCTTATGAGAATAATTAAATCATGTAAACTAATCCTAATTACTTTGGAAATGTGTCTCAAAATGTATGGAAGAAATGTTGACCGCCGTGGCACTTCATACATAATGTCAAGTATTTTCTTGAAAATTATTTGATATGGATCTTTTAAAGTGACTACCAGACAATGTAAAGATTTATGTGCCATTTTGAGTCTTGAAAAAAAATCTTCATATAATAGACAGACCTGTTTTAGCCGTGACAAAACTGACGTGTCCGAACTATACCACTTTTTACGTTTTCATTTGAAACAAAACTGCATTTAAAGGGCTTAAGACTCAAAGTAGAAACTAAGGATGCTAGTAGGTGACTCACAGTTCTTTCATATGGGACCTAAAACTCATACCTACCCAGTAGAAAAATAATCAGAATAGCTTCTAACATTCCATAAATTGAATAGGGGACAGGCCAAAAACTGACGTTTCGTTGTTTAAAAATCATCATAATTTAAATATTACGATTAATAGATCAAATAAATGAATACCTTTAAATACTTTAGAGTATGTTTATATTTTTAAAATATTAAGTTATTACTACCCAGATATATCTTTTTTTTAATTGTAATTCAAACACAGGGGACAGTGCAAAAGTGAAGGGTACACTTTTTTTGGAAAACGGGTATTGTCGTGCATTAGCTGTGTAACGGAACGAAATCTGTCAACTGTTGTA
The DNA here is from genome assembly GCA_914829495.1 of Eilema sororculum. NCBI lineage: Eukaryota > Metazoa > Arthropoda > Insecta > Lepidoptera > Erebidae > Eilema > Eilema sororculum. The sequence goes on from OU618536.1 coordinate 24,096,179, forward strand.
GTAGAAGTACATTCTTAATCACACAGATGGCGCTAATATAAATTATGTTTATTTATATGAGATATGAAGAAAAACCTTTTTGAATATAGAATTACGTGATAAATTATTACAATAATTTGGTTTTAAAGATTAATTAAACAAATAAGGACATTTATAAATCAGTTATTTATTTGAATATTCAAATACCGTGTTTTATTAAACTTTAAGTTTTTGAACGAAATTCGTATGTGAAGGAAGTTCTGGTCGAATATCAGAGATATTCGTTACATATTTAAGCAAAAATACTAAATGGATAAGATTTTGTCGATATTAATTGATCGCAGTTAATTTGAAAATAAATACAATAATTTTAAGTTATAGTTTGAACAAATTCTAGGAAGATAAATCCAAATTAGAATTATTTGTGGATATATTGATTTGACAATGATTTCAAACAGCGCTACGATTGGCTGGTTGGAATCGTACGATATTTTGTTTCGAGAAGTAGGGATCATTGCGGTTGGGGTGAGGATAGTTGAGGACAGGTAGGATTATTAATTGTTGGGAGCTGCTGGAGAGGGGTGGTCAGGAGTAGAAAGTCTGGTGGGTCATTTCGCGTTTTATAAATTGTGTTAAGAGGGTACTGGGAGGTTACTATGTTAAAATTCCGTTGTACATTAATTTTATTCGCGTTTGAAATTATTTGAGAATCTTAACGTAACTTCAAGTGTTGAGAATATATAAAACTCGCATCGTTTCATGCTGAGATAGGACACCATTTCTGTGATTGCGAAGTATGGGCTCAAGGGCTCATATGGAGTAGTTACTCACGCCTGGGAGAGTCTTCCCCGTGACTTCATGAAACAATGCAGGATGGGAACGGAGATTTGGAAATCTACCTGTCGAGTGGATTGTTAGGATTTTGAATATCGAATTGGGGTATTAGTGAATATTATTTAAACCCGCCTTGATTTATGCTGAGATAGGACACCAATTCTGTGACTGCGAAGTATGGGCTGAAGGGCTCATATGGAGTAGTTACTCACGCTTGGGAGAGTCTTCCCCGTGACTTCATGAAACAAGGCAGGATGGGAATGGAGATTAGGGATTCTGAAGTGGGTAGAATCAGTAGATAACATACAAGCAGCAGTGATGGGGGGGTTTTAGCTAGGAGTCCCTTAGGAAAGCCAATCGAAGTGATCGGTCTTGGGTGGAACATCTAACGGTGCCAACGAAGCCCTTGTCCTCTGTCTAGCTAGGGAGCTGATCAAGTTAAGGCGAGCAGCTATTCGATTTTACCTGTCTCAGGGTCGAATAAAGCCTTCTGGGTATCGGTGACCAGTGGCCCGAAGTATCGGTGTCGTTGGAGCTGATAGCTCAGTCTTTATTTATATATTTATTTATACACACAATTATATATCTCGTTAGGGCTTTAGTTAACATCCCTGGCTTCGGCCGTTAACTAAGGCAAGCACACAGTCATAGGTCATACAAAATCAAGTCTGACTAGCTTGTTCCCTTACAGAATAGGAGTAGGTACATTACACACCACATGTTTAGAATTAACTAAAGGGAGGAGTTTATTGGGGTTAAAACACATATATAGTCTTTATAGGTAGAAGGAATAGGTACACATTCTTCTCGCGGTAATATAGGACGTCGGCTATGTAGGTAGAATCGAATTTGTATAGGTTTTTGATAGTCAGTTAATTGCGTTTAAGTTATGTGAACGGTTCTCATTATAATGAAGTTATTAGGCTATTATTTTGGTGTGAATGAATACTGGGGGATTTCGGGTTGGAATCCAGGCATTTAACAACGATTATCTAAAGTGTATCCTCAGTGTTGACTACCTTCATAATAAAATGTGAAATAGATCTTACATAATACCAGTTGAATGTGAAAGGCATGGTTATCATTGTGACGAATATCAGAAGGTGGTTAAATACTCACCTATCTACATGTAATCTAGTAAGATTCAGTTAAGTCATTTGGCTATTGGATACCATAGACCGATTGATTATGAATGTCATTATTCAATATATTATTTATATTACCAAATATAATACTTGGTGCATTTATTTGATTGAATTGGGTTGAATGGATATTAGTGGAGCATTCTCACGGTAGTTGAGAACCGTCCAATTATGGACCTATGTTCTATTGTCCGGTAACCTAGACGGAAGTTCTTGTATATGAATGTCTTCAATAGAAGATGTAATTTCTATATAAGTTTCAATCAGAAGTGTAGCAAGTGTAGACTACTGTATGAAATACCTATCTATTCTATTCGAACCGACCATAGGGCGTTGTTATTTGTTAAGAATTGGAAATTGTATAATGCTAAAATAACTCGTTGGATCAATTATTTAGAAAATTATCAATATGAAATTCAATATATAAAGGGGAGTGAAAATGTAGTGGCGGACATATTATCGCGATATCCACCGGAGGGGGAAAGATTACAGGAGGAAAAGATTAAAATGCCTAGTATTTTATATATGGAAGATGAACAAAATAAGGTGTTATTTCGGAAATTAAAGCAAATGGCAGTTTTACAGAGAGAGGATGCAGGAATAAATAAGCTAATCGAACAAATTTGCGAATCAGAAAGGACGTTAAACGATTGGTTAGGATTTGTGGTATTTGTCAATTGACGAAACATTCTAATTCCAATAAGGTGGGACCGTGTTGCTCAATTGTTACGAAAGACATAGGAGATTTAGTGATGGTGGATATATACGGGCCTTTACCGTCAGGGAAATTCGGGATGAATTACATATTAGTATTACAGGATTCGTTTAGTAAATTCGTGAAATTTTTTGATTTAAAAAGGGCTACTACGAGAGCGGTACTTAGCAAAGTGAAAAAATTTACTGAAATTATAAAACCGAAAGCTATAATGTCGGATAATGGAACTCAGTTTACTAGTCATGCGTGGAAAGAGGAAATGGAGTTGCTAGGGATTAGAGTAGTTTACACAACAGTTAGGAATCCTCGTCCAAATACAGTGGAGAGAGTGAATAGAGAATTAGGAAGATTGTTTAGGACGTATAATAGCAAAAATCATAAAGGTTGGGTTGACACTCTACCTAAACTGGAAAAATTATATAATAATACTTACCATGAAAGTACTGGGTTTACTCCTTGTGAAATAATGTATGGAGAGTCAACTTGTCTGTCTTCGATCAGATTATTGATAAGGAGGGGGTAGATTTGGACCTGGCGTGTGTTAGAGAACAGGTGAGGGTAAATTTACGGCAAGCTGCGGATAATCGTGAGTTAAAATTCAATAAAAGATACCGATTAGTTGAATATCAAGTGGGAGATTTGGTCAAAATTAAAAGATTAAACAAGTCTGACGCATCTTTAAAATTAACCAAGAAGTTCGAGGCGATATATGAAGGACCATTCCTTATAGCCGAAAGTCCTTATCGGAATGTGTATGTTTTGGTAGATCCTCAAACCAAGGAAATAAGAGGAAAATTTAATGCTATACATTTATCCAAATATTACATTTGATAATTTGAAGCTGGGGCTGGATCAGGGAGTCATTATTTAAGATTGTAGGATTTATGAGTTACATTGATTTAATTGTTGTATTGTAGTGTTTTGGTATAGACTTTAGAGTTAAGTTATAGTGATTAGTTGTAGTTTTTATATTTAAATGTAGTTTTGTAAGATGTATTGGTTAATTATAAAAAATAAAATATGGAAAAAAAATGACAAAATTGGAGGATAGGGTAAAGCCCATCTGACGGTATGAGGTGGAAATTAGTGAAGAGAGAAATCTTTCATTATTATAATAAGATTTATTTTTATTTTATCAAATTGAGTTTAATTAAATCATCCATTCAGATGGTGGGGCGTAGAGCGGCTTTACCATAAAATATATATGTATATGTATTTATATCTATATGTGTACATATTTATATACATAAGGAAAAAGAATTAACATCTACATAAATTAGATAAAAGGGAGTACAAGAAAGAGTAGGATATTTAAAATGAAATAAAACATAATCACCTCTATGTTGTTATATGATAATGCTGATCGGTTGGCAGCGAGAAAAGTCGCGAAAGCGGACTCTGATAGTGCAAAAGGGTTGTCGACTAGGTATGATTGGGATTTAAAATAGATGTGGAAGGCTGAAGTGGAGCTGGATGTAGTCATTAAATTCAGAATGGAGGGTCATCCCAATCAGCATTATTTTAAAGGGGGGGAGTGTTTGAGAGGTCGTGTTATGGTTTGATTCCCTGTACGCACCACATGTTGGATTATGAAGGATTGCCAGGGGTTAGGTTAAAAGACATATTTTGATATTGAGAAATCAAAAGTCTAGGCATACCGTTAAGGTACCTTCATAATTCATCAACTATACAATTCGGTTCACAAGGCCAAGATCTAAGCACACTATACATACGCCCATATCAGAGTACTTGCTTGTCGATTCTATTTCAAGTGGGGTGAAGTCGTAAACATACATTATTGTCTAATAGTCTTTAAGGAATTTGGCTTTTACGCGAGGGTGGAGATATTAGATCGCATAGAGAGCATAAGATTGCGTCTCTTGCCTCATCTCTTATCCGGTTCGCTTATCGTTCAGTGGCCTCACAACCCACTGCCTTCAGTGTTGAGTCAAATTCTGACTTGGATATTGTGTCGTGTTGAGATCAAGTTCACTAACAAACTTGGCGGTGGGCTCGAGTGGTAACTATTTTGATGTTGGGTTAAATTACACACTACATAAAACAAAAATGTGCAGGAATTGGATTATAACTGGAATCGATTATGTAAGGGAGGATTCAACATTTTCTAATTATAGGGAAGATTTTAAATTGGGATAATATTCAATGACAATATATTGGTTATAGGTTAGGGTGAATCTTTACTCCGGACAAAATTGGGAAAGATTTGTACCTGCGTTAACATTCAGGGGGTCGAGATGTAACGGAACGAAATCTGTCAACTGTTGTAGTAGAAGTACATTCTTAATCACACAGATGGCGCTAATATAAATTATGTTTATTTATATGAGATATGAAGAAAAACCTTTTTGAATATAGAATTACGTGATAAATTATTACAATAATTTGGTTTTAAAGATTAATTAAACAAATAAGGACATTTATAAATCAGTTATTTATTTGAATATTCAAATACCGTGTTTTATTAAACTTTAAGTTTTTGAACGAAATTCGTATGTGAAGGAAGTTCTGGTCGAATATCAGAGATATTCGTTACATATTTAAGCAAAAATACTAAATGGATAAGATTTTGTCGATATTAATTGATCGCAGTTAATTTGAAAATAAATACAATAATTTTAAGTTATAGTTTGAACAAATTCTAGGAAGATAAATCCAAATTAGAATTATTTGTGGATATATTGATTTGACAATGATTTCAAACAGCGCTACGATTGGCTGGTTGGAATCGTACGATATTTTGTTTCGAGAAGTAGGGATCATTGCGGTTGGGGTGAGGATAGTTGAGGACAGGTAGGATTATTAATTGTTGGGAGCTGCTGGAGAGGGGTGGTCAGGAGTAGAAAGTCTGGTGGGTCATTTCGCGTTTTATAAATTGTGTTAAGAGGGTACTGGGAGGTTACTATGTTAAAATTCCGTTGTACATTAATTTTATTCGCGTTTGAAATTATTTGAGAATCTTAACGTAACTTCAAGTGTTGAGAATATATAAAACTCGCATCGTTTCATGCTGAGATAGGACACCATTTCTGTGATTGCGAAGTATGGGCTCAAGGGCTCATATGGAGTAGTTACTCACGCCTGGGAGAGTCTTCCCCGTGACTTCATGAAACAATGCAGGATGGGAACGGAGATTTGGAAATCTACCTGTCGAGTGGATTGTTAGGATTTTGAATATCGAATTGGGGTATTAGTGAATATTATTTAAACCCGCCTTGATTTATGCTGAGATAGGACACCAATTCTGTGACTGCGAAGTATGGGCTGAAGGGCTCATATGGAGTAGTTACTCACGCTTGGGAGAGTCTTCCCCGTGACTTCATGAAACAAGGCAGGATGGGAATGGAGATTAGGGATTCTGAAGTGGGTAGAATCAGTAGATAACATACAAGCAGCAGTGATGGGGGGGTTTTAGCTAGGAGTCCCTTAGGAAAGCCAATCGAAGTGATCGGTCTTGGGTGGAACATCTAACGGTGCCAACGAAGCCCTTGTCCTCTGTCTAGCTAGGGAGCTGATCAAGTTAAGGCGAGCAGCTATTCGATTTTACCTGTCTCAGGGTCGAATAAAGCCTTCTGGGTATCGGTGACCAGTGGCCCGAAGTATCGGTGTCGTTGGAGCTGATAGCTCAGTCTTTATTTATATATTTATTTATACACACAATTATATATCTCGTTAGGGCTTTAGTTAACATCCCTGGCTTCGGCCGTTAACTAAGGCAAGCACACAGTCATAGGTCATACAAAATCAAGTCTGACTAGCTTGTTCCCTTACAGAATAGGAGTAGGTACATTACACACCACACGTTTAGAATTAACTAAAGGGAGGAGTTTATTGGGGTTAAAACACATATATAGTCTTTATAGGTAGAAGGAATAGGTACACATTCTTCTCGCGGTAATATAGGACGTCGGCTATGTAGGTAGAATCGAATTTGTATAGGTTTTTGATAGTCAGTTAATTGCGTTTAAGTTATGTGAACGGTTCTCATTATAATGAAGTTATTAGGCTATTATTTTGGTGTGAATGAATACTGGGGGATTTCGGGTTGGAATCCAGGCATTTAACAACGATTATCTAAAGTGTATCCTCAGTGTTGACTACCTTCATAATAAAATGTGAAATAGATCTTACATAATACCAGTTGAATGTGAAAGGCATGGTTATCATTGTGACGAATATCAGAAGGTGGTTAAATACTCACCTATCTACATGTAATCTAGTAAGATTCAGTTAAGTCATTTGGCTATTGGATACCATAGACCGATTGATTATGAATGTCATTATTCAATATATTATTTATATTACCAAATATAATACTTGGTGCATTTATTTGATTGAATTGGGTTGAATGGATATTAGTGGAGCATTCTCACGGTAGTTGAGAACCGTCCAATTATGGACCTATGTTCTATTGTCCGGTAACCTAGACGGAAGTTCTTGTATATGAATGTCTTCAATAGAAGATGTAATTTCTATATAAGTTTCAATCAGAAGTGTAGCAAGTGTAGACTACTGTATGAAATACCTATCTATTCTATTCGAACCGACCATAGGGCGTTGTTATTTGTTAAGAATTGGAAATTGTATAATGCTAAAATAACTCGTTGGATCAATTATTTAGAAAATTATCAATATGAAATTCAATATATAAAGGGGAGTGAAAATGTAGTGGCGGACATATTATCGCGATATCCACCGGAGGGGGAAAGATTACAGGAGGAAAAGATTAAAATGCCTAGTATTTTATATATGGAAGATGAACAAAATAAGGTGTTATTTCGGAAATTAAAGCAAATGGCAGTTTTACAGAGAGAGGATGCAGGAATAAATAAGCTAATCGAACAAATTTGCGAATCAGAAAGGACGTTAAACGATTGGTTAGGATTTGTGGTATTTGTCAATTGACGAAACATTCTAATTCCAATAAGGTGGGACCGTGTTGCTCAATTGTTACGAAAGACATAGGAGATTTAGTGATGGTGGATATATACGGACCTTTACCGTCAGGGAAATTCGGGATGAATTACATATTAGTATTACAGGATTCGTTTAGTAAAATGTTCGTGAAATTTTTTGATTTAAAAAGGGCTACTACGAGAGCGGTACTTAGCAAAGTGAAAAAATTTACTGAAATTATAAAACCGAAAGCTATAATGTCGGATAATGGAACTCAGTTTACTAGTCATGCGTGGAAAGAGGAAATGGAGTTGCTAGGGATTAGAGTAGTTTACACAACAGTTAGGAATCCTCGTCCAAATACAGTGGAGAGAGTGAATAGAGAATTAGGAAGATTGTTTAGGACGTATAATAGCAAAAATCATAAAGGTTGGGTTGACACTCTACCTAAACTGGAAAAATTATATAATAATACTTACCATGAAAGTACTGGGTTTACTCCTTGTGAAATAATGTATGGAGAGTCAACTTGTCTGTCTTCGATCAGATTATTGATAAGGAGGGGGTAGATTTGGACCTGGCGTGTGTTAGAGAACAGGTGAGGGTAAATTTACGGCAAGCTGCGGATAATCGTGAGTTAAAATTCAATAAAAGATACCGATTAGTTGAATATCAAGTGGGAGATTTGGTCAAAATTAAAAGATTAAACAAGTCTGACGCATCTTTAAAATTAACCAAGAAGTTCGAGGCGATATATGAAGGACCATTCCTTATAGCCGAAAGTCCTTATCGGAATGTGTATGTTTTGGTAGATCCTCAAACCAAGGAAATAAGAGGAAAATTTAATGCTATACATTTATCCAAATATTACATTTGATAATTTGAAGCTGGGGCTGGATCAGGGAGTCATTATTTAAGATTGTAGGATTTATGAGTTACATTGATTTAATTGTTGTATTGTAGTGTTTTGGTATAGACTTTAGAGTTAAGTTATAGTGATTAGTTGTAGTTTTTATATTTAAATGTAGTTTTGTAAGATGTATTGGTTAATTATAAAAAATAAAATATGGAAAAAAAATGACAAAATTGGAGGATAGGGTAAAGCCCATCTGACGGTATGAGGTGGAAATTAGTGAAGAGAGAAATCTTTCATTATTATAATAAGATTTATTTTTATTTTATCAAATTGAGTTTAATTAAATCATCCATTCAGATGGTGGGGCGTAGAGCGGCTTTACCATAAAATATATATGTATATGTATTTATATCTATATGTGTACATATTTATATACATAAGGAAAAAGAATTAACATCTACATAAATTAGATAAAAGGGAGTACAAGAAAGAGTAGGATATGTAAAATGAAATAAAACATAATCACCTCTATGTTGTTATATGATAATGCTGATCGGTTGGCAGCGAGAAAAGTCGCGAAAGCGGACTCTGATAGTGCAAAAGGGTTGTCGACTAGGTATGATTGGGATTTAAAATAGATGTGGAAGGCTGAAGTGGAGCTGGATGTAGTCATTAAATTCAGAATGGAGGGTCATCCCAATCAGCATTATTTTAAAGGGGGGGAGTGTTTGAGAGGTCGTGTTATGGTTTGATTCCCTGTACGCACCACATGTTGGATTATGAAGGATTGCCAGGGGTTAGGTTAAAAGACATATTTTGATATTGAGAAATCAAAAGTCTAGGCATACCGTTAAGGTACCTTCATAATTCATCAACTATACAATTCGGTTCACAAGGCCAAGATCTAAGCACACTATACATACGCCCATATCAGAGTACTTGCTTGTCGATTCTATTTCAAGTGGGGTGAAGTCGTAAACATACATTATTGTCTAATAGTCTTTAAGGAATTTGGCTTTTACGCGAGGGTGGAGATATTAGATCGCATAGAGAGCATAAGATTGCGTCTCTTGCCTCATCTCTTATCCGGTTCGCTTATCGTTCAGTGGCCTCACAACCCACTGCCTTCAGTGTTGAGTCAAATTCTGACTTGGATATTGTGTCGTGTTGAGATCAAGTTCACTAACAAACTTGGCGGTGGGCTCGAGTGGTAACTATTTTGATGTTGGGTTAAATTACACACTACATAAAACAAAAATGTGCAGGAATTGGATTATAACTGGAATCGATTATGTAAGGGAGGATTCAACATTTTCTAATTATAGGGAAGATTTTAAATTGGGATAATATTCAATGACAATATATTGGTTATAGGTTAGGGTGAATCTTTACTCCGGACAAAATTGGGAAAGATTTGTACCTGCGTTAACATTCAGGGGGTCGAGATGTAACGGAACGAAATCTGTCAACTGTTGTAGTAGAAGTACATTCTTAATCACACAGATGGCGCTAATATAAATTATGTTTATTTATATGAGATATGAAGAAAAACCTTTTTGAATATAGAATTACGTGATAAATTATTACAATAATTTGGTTTTAAAGATTAATTAAACAAATAAGGACATTTATAAATCAGTTATTTATTTGAATATTCAAATACCGTGTTTTATTAAACTTTAAGTTTTTGAACGAAATTCGTATGTGAAGGAAGTTCTGGTCGAATATCAGAGATATTCGTTACATATTTAAGCAAAAATACTAAATGGATAAGATTTTGTCGATATTAATTGATCGCAGTTAATTTGAAAACAAATACAATAATTTTAAGTTATAGTTTGAACAAATTCTAGGAAGATAAATCCAAATTAGAATTATTTGTGGATATATTGATTTGACAATGATTTCAAACAGCGCTACGATTGGCTGGTTGGAATCGTACGATATTTTGTTTCGAGAAGTAGGGATCATTGCGGTTGGGGTGAGGATAGTTGAGGACAGGTAGGATTATTAATTGTTGGGAGCTGCTGGAGAGGGGTGGTCAGGAGTAGAAAGTCTGGTGGGTCATTTCGCGTTTTATAAATTGTGTTAAGAGGGTACTGGGAGGCTACTATGTTAAAATTCCGTTGTACATTAATTTTATTCGCGTTTGAAATTATTTGAGAATCTTAACGTAACTTCAAGTGTTGAGAATATATAAAACTCGCATCGTTTCATGCTGAGATAGGACACCATTTCTGTGATTGCGAAGTATGGGCTCAAGGGCTCATATGGAGTAGTTACTCACGCCTGGGAGAGTCTTCCCCGTGACTTCATGAAACAATGCAGGATGGGAACGGAGATTTGGAAATCTACCTGTCGAGTGGATTGTTAGGATTTTGAATATCGAATTGGGGTATTAGTGAATATTATTTAAACCCGCCTTGATTTATGCTGAGATAGGACACCAATTCTGTGACTGCGAAGTATGGGCTGAAGGGCTCATATGGAGTAGTTACTCACGCTTGGGAGAGTCTTCCCCGTGACTTCATGAAACAAGGCAGGATGGGAATGGAGATTAGGGATTCTGAAGTGGGTAGAATCAGTAGATAACATACAAGCAGCAGTGATGGGGGGGTTTTAGCTAGGAGTCCCTTAGGAAAGCCAATCGAAGTGATCGGTCTTGGGTGGAACATCTAACGGTGCCAACGAAGCCCTTGTCCTCAGTCAGTCTAGCTAGGGAGCTGATCAAGTTAAGGCGAGCAGCTATTCGATTTTACCTGTCTCAGGGTCGAATAAAGCCTTCTGGGTATCGGTGACCAGTGGCCCGAAGTATCGGTGTCGTTGGAGCTGATAGCTCAGTCTTTATTTATATATTTATTTATACACACAATTATATATCTCGTTAGGGCTTTAGTTAACATCCCTGGCTTCGGCCGTTAACTAAGGCAAGCACACAGTCATAGGTCATACAAAATCAAGTCTGACTAGCTTGTTCCCTTACAGAATAGGAGTAGGTACATTACACACCACACGTTTAGAATTAACTAAAGGGAGGAGTTTATTGGGGTTAAAACACATATATAGTCTTTATAGGTAGAAGGAATAGGTACACATTCTTCTCGCGGTAATATAGGACGTCGGCTATGTAGGTAGAATCGAATTTGTATAGGTTTTTGATAGTCAGTTAATTGCGTTTAAGTTATGTGAACGGTTCTCATTATAATGAAGTTATTAGGCTATTATTTTGGTGTAAATGAATACTGGGGGATTTCGGGTTGGAATCCAGGCATTTAACAACGATTATCTAAAGTGTATCCTCAGTGTTGACTACCTTCATAATAAAATGTGAAATAGATCTTACATAATACCAGTTGAATGTGAAAGGCATGGTTATCATTGTGACGAATATCAGAAGGTGGTTAAATACTCACCTATCTACATGTAATCTAGTAAGATTCAGTTAAGTCATTTGGCTATTGGATACCATAGACCGATTGATTATGAATGTCATTATTCAATATATTATTTATATTACCAAATATAATACTTGGTGCATTTATTTGATTGAATTGGGTTGAATGGATATTAGTGGAGCATTCTCACGGTAGTTGAGAACCGTCCAATTATGGACCTATGTTCTATTGTCCGGTAACCTAGACGGAAGTTCTTGTATATGAATGTCTTCAATAGAAGATGTAATTTCTATATAAGTTTCAATCAGAAGTGTAGCAAGTGTAGACTACTGTATGAAATACCTATCTATTCTATATTGGAATCTACGGCTTCTAATGAGTTGGTCTTGATCGCAACTATCAGTATATTATACTATATGCACAGTGATGCCTGAACCTTTGTATTCAATTGAGCTTATTCGGTTGTAATAAGTGAGAGAAATTATCATTAACGAATATTAACATTCTTGTAATTGAATGTCACGATTTCGTATTTATATAATACAAGTGTAATCCAGTTATGGATTTGGGGTAAAGGGTTATACCGGCTGCCGCGGTATAACTTGAACAAAGTGGACTAGGCCAAGTGGCGTCTGCTATATTAATAAGGCAGAGGGGAGTTGATCTGTGTTGGTGCAACTCACTGTCATGGCGTATTGGAGGAGCCCTGACCTCGGGAGGGGCAAATAAAAATATTTGTGTATTATTACGGTTCGCTTCACTTACATACTCTGTTGCTAAAATCCTCGAAATAAGTCTTATTACGCTTACATTACGTCGATAGAAAGTTTATTCATTATCATATTCTAAATTTAAATTAGTAACCTAAAAGTAGGTTAGCCTAGAAATTTAGGTAGGTAATCTTATTAACAGTTCATTACATTCTGTTTTCCAAATAATCACGATAGGTTATATGTTGCGATATTTAAGTAAATTAAGTAGGTACAGAATTATGTTAGGAAGGTGAATTGGATAAGTAAGGACTTAATTTAGGACAACAGCACAAGCTACCTCTATAGAACGAGGGGGACTACTGGATCATAATAAGAGTCCTAGTTCCCACTAGAACGATCATTGGCCAAACTAGTTACTAAGTAGGTAGGAATTCGGAAACGTTTGAGTATAAGTATGTTTTTATAATAAATCGGAAGTCTAAATAGGTAGGGGATGGTTTAGGTAAGGGAGGGTGTTACAGCTGGAAATGTTGTCCCATTTGCTGTCTGTGGGGCAAGATTACAGGCTCTAGCACCTCATCTTGGTATTTTAGAGCAGTCATATTGCCTTGTATCCAAAAGAGGTCCGTTCTACCGCCGAGACGAATTCCTGCCCAAACCATAATCGTGCCACCTTGAAATGCTTGTTGTGGGTGCTGCAGTCGATTCCAACGTCCAGGTTCTCTCCAAACGCGTACTCTTCGCGAATCAGGATGAAATCCAAACCTGGATTCATCAGTGAAAAGCACAAGTCACCATTGAGAATGGTTCCAGTTTTCGTGTGCAATAGCCCATTGTAATCTTCTACCTCGATTGCCTCTCCTTAGCGCTGGTACCCGAAGTGGCCTATGAGCACGAGGTTGACTTCATGCAGTCGTCTTCTCAAAGTTTGACCGCTTACCAGCAAACCATACTCTCTCTGTAGCCTTTGAACCAACTGCATCGCCGTTACATTTGGTTGACTTCGTGCAGCATTTACTACGAATCGGTCCTGTACATTTGTTGTAATGCGTAGAGGTCCTCGGTGCCGTTCCACTACTTCCCCCGTGACACAATAACGTGACCAATGCCTGGATATAACGCTCTGACTGGTCCTCATGGCTTCAGAAACCGCAATTTCGGTAGCGCCAGCTTGAATCATGGCCACTGCTCTTATCATTTGGTTCCTGGTCAAGTGTCTACGTGGCATGATTAAATGAACACCGGAGATACGTTTGACAAAGATTTATAGAAATTTATGGAGTTTAAATCAAGTTATAAGTTCGGGAACATTTACTTCTTTGGAAGCAATTCAATGAATGCGAATTTCATCTTAAAACAAAACTTATTATATTAAAATTTGAATTTAAAAAAAGGAACTTATTAATGTTGGTAGGACGTGTAAAATAGTCCTACCAAACTGGTGTGTTTGCACACAGAGCGTATAAGCTCCTATGACCAGCAGTTAGGTTGTAATGAAAAGAAAATACACATGTGACCGCTTCTATGAAGGAAAACGCAAGAGAACCGGCACTGACCTGTGTTCCACCTCGTGAGGATTCAGCTGCAGACAGGCGTGGTTCCTGGCTCGTGCTGGTGGGTAGGTAATTTTCGACCGGCTGGTTATTTTCTTGAATTTGTCGTTTTCTTCCGATACACTTCACTTATACTGACTTGAGAATGTGGCCAAAGGAACTTATAGAATTACACAGAAAAAGAAACGAGGAGTTGAATTACTCAAACTTCCGTTTGGTGCGGAGCGGAGTCATAGACACCTTTCGGTGCTGGGTGCGGGTTAGTGACTGATTAAAAATGAACGGGTTGAACGTCAGCCGTGAAGCTTGAGAGTCTCGTTCCTAGAAACTTCATTCTCAAAATATAGTTCGAAAAGATCCGTGCACAGCGCCATTCATTGGCCTTCTTCAACACTAAGTGGTCAACAAATGAGCGCCAATATTCAAACATTATTCCCTCACAGAAGCGGTTCTTTTAAATTACAAAAATTGAAATACAATTAAATTATGTGGGAAATAATTAAGAAAGTACACAAGCGCTCCACCATGCACCCGGCTTTGGAACGTCGCAAGACGTTACGAAACAAACAAGCGAACACTGGCTGATTAGAGCCCATAGTGAATTTGTATAACATAATAATACACATAGCTAAAATAACAACTTAGACTAACAATATTCTATCTAAAGTATGTTTAAAGTTTGAGTTAAAAATTAAAGTTTAAGATTCTATTTAGCGTTGTAAGTTATTGCGTTGGGATAGGATACCACTTGCTTACAGCGAGTTTGTAAGTACCAGAACGCGTTTTATATATTATGATAGACATGAGGAGTCCAGGTCCAGTATGACAATTGACAACGTGAAAATGCTGAATTATTAGATCAACAACGTGATCGCGTTTAGGGAGAAGGACAGGATGTAATCCTGATACAGAATGAGATTCGATCTTAAATTTAAATCGTGCGAATTTTAAAACGTATGTAATGATACGTAGTAGTTTCTGACAAGAAGAAACACGTTGTGCTAATGTACATAACAATGGCGACTCTGTGTGTTTTGTTGTCACACTCAACACATTTGCCTTATGCTCAGGTAAGTCAGAACAGTTGGCGGGAGAGAATGACTTAATAGGCCATTCATCAGGGGGGCCGCGGATCCATGCTGGACCGTTCCACCACAAATCATAAGTCAAAAGTTGCGAAGGGAGCATGCCGCGTGATAGACAATCACTCGGGTTAATGGCTCCGGCGACGTGATAAAAATGTTTAGCGTTCAAGTTTTCTTGACACTGAGCGACCCGGTTGCTAACAAAAATCGACCACCGATGTGGTGACGAGTGAACCCATGATAAGGCAATCGTGGAATCAGAAAAGGCGTAAATGTCAGTAATGGGAATGCGTAATGCATAAGAATCACGTACAGTTCTTATTAACTTTGACATAAGCAAAATAGCACATAACTCTAATCGAGCAAGCGTAGTAATCTTTGTCGGAGTGACCTTTGATTTCGCACACAAAATGCGAGTTTGAATGCCAGATGGGTAGGTACAATGTGCATAAATAACACATCCCATGCCATTCAGGCTGGCATCACAAAATGCGACAAGACGTAATTCGCAATCAACTTCGACACCTATATATCGCGGAATTTTTAATGTGTCAAGCAATTTTAATTCTTGAACGAGAGCGGAAAAGCGTGAGCGTATATGCTCTGGAGCAGGGACATCCCAATCACTCTGACTAAGCCAAAGTTCCTTAATTAACAACTTGGCGTAGAGTATCACAGGTGCCACCAACCCGAGCACGTCAAATAGTCGCGCAACTATAGAGAGTATATTTCTCTTAGTGCACTTCTCATCTACCAAGGTGGATGTGAAATAAAAATTATCTCCACACGGCTCCCACGAGAGACCTAAAACCTTTGCGACATGACTGCCAACATCAAACTCAAGCGATTTGCGGTGAGTATTTATGTCAGCGTTCATTGCAATAGGAAATAGCCTAAAATTTAATAATAATAAAAACAGGTCTGCCTGTAAATTGGGACCAATATGTAAAATATCATTGAGCGAAAGACCAGTGTGGGTTTTAGCGCTCGCGTCTAACACAATACGTGATATCGGTTTGTCATGTCGAACTACTGCGTGATGTGGTATGTAATAACCATCCATAGACAACTTAGAGTCATCAACGAGACTAAGATAACCGTTATCTAAATAATCCTGAATAACCTTATTGTAATTTTCACGTACGGTTGGTGATTGACGAGGTTTACGCTCGAGCGACAAAAACCGGCGGTGAGCGACGCCGCGCGAGTTCCCTAGTTCAGAGGGATCCTTGCAGAACGGCAGCGCAACAGTATAACGACCTATGTCATCGCGAGTCACAGTAGATGTGAAAATATTCTCGCACTCGGTTTCTTCTGGAGACAATAGGCGCTTCACAGGAACTTCCTCAAGTTCCCAAAATTTTTGCACTAAATCATTTAGTGCTAGCGCAGAAAAGGATGCGGTTGTAGGCACAACAACTTTACGTGGGTAATCACCCATAAGTACATACCCAAACGCGGTTGATAGTACACAAGGGGCACTGGGACCACACTCGACTCTATTTCCTAAGTAAATATACGGGAAGAGCTGTGCACCTAATACTATATCAATGTTTCCTGGAATGTTCCAGCTTAAGTCAGCAAGCGGTAAATCGCGAAGATTTAACTCGCGATCACACTTAATTAATTGCGAGGGCAATTGATCCGTAAGGCTATTCATAACTAACGCATGTATAGTATACTTATGATCTGCATAAATACGAGATTCAATGTCCAAATACACATAGCCTATTATCGTGTGCGAAGTGGAGCCAACACCTTTGACAACAGAATTACTCATTGGTGTTATTGGTAAATTCAATAAACGACAACAGGACAATGTGATTAAGTTATTCTGTGAGCCATTATCAATTAGACATCTGACTACAGATTTATTTCCAGTGCTACCTTTAGGGCGAGCATACACCTGAGCGGTTGCCAAGAGAATATCATCCTTATGGCTAGAGGCATACGAATGCACAGTGCTTGAAGCGAGCGGTGACTCAGGAATGGGACTACCATTGTCGCACTGGGGCGGCGAGAAAGGGACAGCACTCGTCGCATGCGAGTGCGAATTATTAACATTATTATCAAAATGCAATAATTTATGATGTTTTTTCTGACAGAAACAAACTGACGTACTTTTACATCGCGGGAGATTATGTAATGTGCTTAGACAATTCACGCAACCACGCTTAGATTTAATAAACTCATATCTAGCCTTTGCATTTTGCATATTTTTAAACTGAGCGCAGTTATACAGGTGTCGGTGGTCGCCGCCGCCACATAAACAACATGACGCGTCAACTGCGGCGGGCGCATTCGACTTATTATTAATCGGCTCACTGACAACAAACGACTTAGAATTACGCTGTACACGCCTATCATTAGACTGTGGCGTCCCAGCAGTGGACGACTTCGCATATGACGAAGACCGCGGGTTTGACCGTTCCATCATCTTAGCATAATCTTGTGCAAAGTCGATCAGCTGTTGCGTCGTAGGTATATCGACACCTCGAACAGAAAGTTCGAAGGCTTGGATGGTTAGAGTGTCCATTTTCCTCAAGGCACATTGTAGAAACATGAAGTCCGTTAAATCATTTATACCTAACTCTTTAAGCGCGGCGATAGAGGAGGAATATATACCTATAAATGAATCAAGTGAGTTCACACTAGGTGAACAATTCTTTAAGTCTAATATATTATTAAGATAATATGAACCTAATGAGCGTTTATCTTGGTATTTCTTGACCAAGGCGTCCCAAACTATACTGTAGGTCTCACTTGACGGAACAATACCGGCAGTGAACTTTAGTGTTTCATTGGTTAGTTTTGAGAATAGGTATTGCACACGTTGCGAATCAGATAATTGTTTGTTCGAATGAATATTGGCCTTAAAGGACTGATAAAATGTATTCCAGTTTTCAGGGCGTCCGTCAAAACTCGGAATAACAAGCATTTCCAATTTCACTACAGACGCGTTCGAATTACTTGACCCGTGTGAGGCGACCTCCTTGACCTTGAGCGTAGATAATTTATTTCTAATGCGTTTTATTCTCGAATACAATTCATCAAATGAGTCAAGGCAAGAATAGTCGGACTCCACAGGGGGTTCCAATGACAAATTTAAGCTATTTATTTGATCTACAATCGACTCGAACTTATCGCGAACGACATCGATGTTCTCGGTCTCAGACAGAAAATCCTCATTCGCTCGCGTCGTTATATCAAAACACACAACTGATTTCGACGATTTATACCAACGATTAATGCGTGCAAACAATAATTCCTTTTTTTGATTCAACAGAATAAGCTTCGTCTCGAGATCTGACGACATGTTTGCAAATTAACGATAGGTAGGACCTACCTATTGAAATATAACAAGAAGATTATCTGTAAGGTACCTACTATAATATAATAGTAATTCAACACAGACAGTTTAGATATACCTACTTTTTTATTGAAAATTGTACTACGGCTTATTATATAATAGCGCAAGTAGCACAGCGGAGCGGGAATGTAACTAACTACGTACCTAGATAGGTACCTACAAAGTTACGCGTATGCGAATAGAATGATGATTATTTACCAATTAATACGTAAATCACCAACTATTATAATTATCTACCAATTATTACGTAGATTTAGCGTTTTAAATACAGAATTTACCAAATAATTTACGTAAATCTGTTAGCGAATGAAAGTAATGAAACTAAGATGGCGGAAAGAATTCACCAAAATTACGTGAATCTTTTAATTAAATGAATAGGAAAGAAATATTATTCACCAATAATTACGTGAATATGTTATTTACTGGCCTATCCGACTCGTAAGGACCATAAATTATGGTAGGACGTGTAAAATAGTCCTACCAAACTGGTGTGTTTGCACACAGAGCGTATAAGCTCCTATGAGCAGCAGTTAGGTTGTAATGAAAAGAAAATACACATGTGACCGCTTCTATGAAGGAAAACGCAAGAGAACCGGCACTGACCTGTGTTCCACCTCGTGAGGATTCAGCTGCAGACAGGCGTGGTTCCTGGCACGTGCTGGTGGGTAGGTAATTTTCGACCGGCTGGTTATTTTCTTGAATTTGTCGTTTTCTTCCGATACACTTCACTTATACTGACTTGAGAATGTGGCCAAAGGAACTTATAGAATTACACAGAAAAAGAAACGAGGAGTTGAATTACTCAAACTTCCGTTTGGTGCGGAGCGGAGTCATAGACACCTTTCGGTGCTGGGTGCGGGTTAGTGACTGATTAAAAATGAACGGGTTGAACGTCAGCCGTGAAGCTTGAGAGTCTCGTTCCTAGAAACTTCATTCTCAAAATATAGTTCGAAAAGATCCGTGCACAGCGCCATTCATTGGCCTTCTTCAACACTAAGTGGTCAACAAATGAGCGCCAATATTCAAACATTATTCCCTCACAGAAGCGGTTCTTTTAAATTACAAAAATTGAAATACAATTAAATTATGTGGGAAATAATTAAGAAAGTACACAAGCGCTCCACCAAATGTTTTTATATTCCGTCATCAATAGCTTTTTAAGTTATTTGAAAAAGTTTTATATATCCTTAGACCATGTTGATAAAAGAAAGTCATGTTATAGGTCTACCAGAATCTCATGGCATGATTTTAAAAAAATAATTACGATTTTCATATGGCAATGTTGATGTCATCACGTCAAATTCGGCGACCTCACAGAGATGAAACTCCTATACGACTATTTATTTAAAAAGACATAAGACGCACATGCGCAGAAGTCTGACCTGCATATAAAGTTCACAAAGTTTGACATTGATATACACCGAAATGTCAAATATTTTATTGTTTCAAAGTTTCTGGTCTTTGTAGCGGTTTGACCAATCATTTGGTTTGTACCATTTTGATACTTTCACATAGATTTTTATTCTTTGCCATTTGTATTATAACTTCTTTGTGATGATCATCATGAAATAATACCTAGTTGTAGTTATTCAATTTTTTATTGATATTATTGTATATATAGTTCGGCTATGACGCATTTTTGGTTTAATTCAATTTGGTTTCCACAGTTATTTTAGTTGGTTTTTAATAAATTATTCCTGTGTAAGCTCAACATAGACCGAGATAAATGTGAAATTTTCTTGCGATCCATACATTTGCACTATGGACGAAATTATTATGACGAATAACTATCGAAAATATATTCTGAAGGACGGTACTGTGGACATTTGTTGGGCATACCACCACTCTGGAGAATCATTTAGACACATTATGTCCTGTTGTTTTGGCCTAGAGTATTTGCAAAGGCCCAAGTCACAACTAAGACCATTGTACATCAGTAATTTTCCTTGAAAGACGATCTTGTGATTCGAGGGTGTCAAACTACAGGTATGTGCCCGACCCAGTTCTCGAAAATGGCCTTGTTACATTTTATTGGGATAGATTTATCATCACAGACAGGATTGATAGTATTGTCACCAATAAGCATCATATAATGGTAATAAAATGAGTGAAGCTCCTTGCAGTAGGTACTCCTTGAAACAGCACGCAATCTCATAGGGTTAAAGTAAATAAAATGATATTTTTTAAATGGGTGCGTCTAATTTCATTGGTCAAATAAAAGTACAAGGTTTGTCAACTCCTGCAAGACTTGTATCTATCACCATAAAATATCTTTAATGTATTGTGAATATGTCAAAAAAGCCACTTCAGGCCGAATCGCGAAATATTGTTTTCCATGTGTATCGTAAAATACAAACAATCGTAACAACAGAAATACTTCGCAGGTAGGATGGTAGGGTAGAACTTAATGAGAATAAAACTAAATGTATTAAATTTACTCTGCCTAATGTTGCACAGGTAGAAACCAATGTACAACTCAATGGACAATTGTTGAGCCTTGCGGAATCGACAGTGTTCTTAGGTTTGAGTATTGACGCTAAACTTCAGTGGGGTTCACATATAGAAAAAATAGCTAGTAGATTAAGCTCAACTTCCTATGCTGTAAAAAAGATTAGGACTTTAACAGATGTGGATACGGCTAGAATAGTTTATTTCAGCTATTTTCATAGTATTATGAGCTACGGAATTATCCTTTGGGGTAATTCCGCAGATTTAAACACGATATTTGTCTTGCAAAAGCGGGCTGTGCGAGCTATTTATAATTTGGGCCCAAGAGTCTCCCTCCGAGATAAGTTTAAAGAGATGAATATTCTAACCGTAGTGTCACAATACATTTTCGAAAACTTAATGTATGTCAGGAAAAATATTGCAAAATTTCCAAGACTTTGTGACAGGCACAATATAAATACTAGAAATAAAAGCAATCTTGTAGTTTGTCATAGCAGACTCCATAAAATAAGTAATTCTTTCCAGGGCAACTGTATTCGCTTTTTTAACAAGCTTCCTAATGAAATCAGAGATTTACCTGTTAATAAATTTAAAAATACAGTAAAGAGCAAACTGTGCCAGAAAGGCTATTATAAAATCCAAGAATATTTAAATGATAAACAAGCTTGGAAATGAGCTGTTCGCTCTGCTGTGTTACTCAAGCAAAACATTGTATCTAGACCATAAGTTTTAGGCTAAGTAAATGTTTTGTAAATAGACCAAAAAAAAAAGCCCGCTGAGTTTCTTGCCGGAGTCTTCTCAGGTCTGGGCCGCGTTTCGAACCGGTGGTCCATTTACTAGTATTAGGTAGTATTTAATATTTACTTTATGTTGACGTTTTGTAAGTGCCGATTTAATGGTCTATGCAAAATAAATTATTTTTGAATTTTGAATTTTGAAGGCTCACTGGCTCTTTCAGGACATGGATCCTTTTCGCTAGCTCTTGGGACCCTGCCTCATTAATTCGATGGATTGGAAAAGGGAATGGCGAGAGGGTTCCCTGTCTTGCTGGATTATTCCAGCAAGGTTGAACAAATAGGGCGTGAGTGTGGTAATACTTCCAAAAAAGTGATAAGGCCCTTGTTGAAAACGTGTCGTGTCGACTGGTGAGCTTATATTATGATATTGCAAACGTCAACGGGTGCCAACAGGAATAAAATAACTTTAATAGGTATAACTCAAAAGTTAATTGATGGCACTAGGAATATCAGTATGTTGTTGATCATTTTTCAAGAATAACAATAAAAATCTCTAAATAATATCTAAATATGTCTACTGCTATGTATGAAACACAAATACAAAATTTGTTTAATTTTAATTGTTTATTATGGTATTTATAGTGCCTTACACAGGCACTATAAATACCATAATAAACAATTAAATATGTTTAAAAATTAACATATTTTCCCCACAAATTAAAAGTATCAAGATAGTTTAATCCAATTTTCCCCAGTATTGCACTTTACAATAATTTTCTAATTAACAATTTGCCATGAGATTCTGGTATATCTATAGTTTACCTACTCTATTTTTATAAATCAAGAACGGTTGTACCGATTTGGCTGAAAATTGGGGGGGATGTAGCTTAGAACCAGGAGACGGACATAGGATACTTTTCTTCCCGTTCGACCTTTATTTTATCTCGGGTATAGGTTCCTGTGTGTCGCGGTCACGGGATCAGTATTTCTGTGAGCCTGGTACATTTGCATGAAGTACCAGACTCACAGAAACTTTGAGGAACTTTATCTGGGTCGCACGAGCAGTGTGTCCTATACCTTTCTGTTCCGAACTTTACGCGGACGAACTCACGGGTAAAAGCTAGTACCCTATATATTTTAGCTCCGTGCCTTTGGCTTGACCTTTCGGAGATAACCTTCTCTTACCTACCAGTGCCAATGCCCTAAGAAGTTGCAAGGAGTCATGTCTGTGCGTGAGTGTGACGGCACCGGGGCGATACGGGACGCGCGGGTAGGGTTGTCGCCCGGGCGCGAGCTCGCGCTCGCCGCTTCCTCAGTACGCTTTGATTACCTACACGGTGTGCAGTGTTTTTTACCCGACTACGGCGAAGCCAAAAGGAGGGTTATGATTTTGACAGGCTATGTATGTATGTATGTTCATTTGTTCCCTCATAGCTCCTCAACTACTTATTAGAACTGGACAAATGAGGTATCGTTACAAGCGGCTTTGTCGTCCGATGGTTATAGGCTATATGACGTGTCACTCAATCTTGTGTGGCGCCCTCTAGCGCTCATAAGGTACTGTGTAAAAAAAAAATTTGAGATAATTATACCGTGTTTGGTACCAAATGAAAGGGCTTAAGAAGCACATTTCAAATATGTATAAATTATTGGCTTTACCTTACCCCAAAATAATGTAAATAAAAAATAAAGTTTAAAACTAAAACCCGACTACCGAAAAATCACACTCTAAAATGTAACAAACAAGAAAATATCAAGGATAGCCGTGGTCGTATGCCACTTTACCATAGAATATTGTTTTGTTAAAGCAAGTGGCATACGACCACGGCTATCCTTGATATTTCCTTGTTTGTTACATTTTAGAGTGTGATTTTTCGGTAGTCGGGTTTTAGTTTTAAACTTTATTTTTTTTAAGTTAAATCCAATCCGTAAAAAGGGATTATTCCACTTTGTTCGCCTGGGTGATATCACCTAGGTGAACAAAGTGGAATTGATTAGTCTACTTTGATCACCTCGGAAATAAATCACCTGGGTGATATCACCCAGGTGAACAAAGTGGAATCGATTAGTCTACTTTGATCACCTCAGAAATAAATCACCTGGGCGTTATCCCTCAAGTGAACAAAGTGGAATGGATTAGTCTACTTTGATCACCTCGGAAATAAATCACCTGACCCAAGACGCCTATTATGATATAGGTCCGACTTTTATTTTATTTTGTATGTATTAATAAATAATAATCGGTACTGTATAAAAACCCAATATTTATAGGATACTGTTTACTTATAGGAATGTTTATAGGTCCGTTTTTTAGTTTTTATTTTGTACGTTTCTCTCACCCACGTACACAAAATATTTTTGCTTTTGCACTTTAAATTTTTTATAATTTAAATAATATGTATTATTTTTTACTGTTTTAATGAGATATATCATACTATTAACTGGAGTAAACATTGGCAACATTAGCGATAAACATTTATGTCATTGAAGTTTCTTACGATATTTAATATCGTAAGAAACTTAACCAGATTAAGAAACTTGTACAACATATACCTGACTGTAAGCCAAACTTCACAAAAAATATAGTTATGGAGAAAATGATTACTTGCAAGGAGAGAGTTAAAAATCTAGATTGTTATCCCGTACCCACTATCTATAATGAAACCGTGTCACAATTAGCTGATACTGGTTTGGATTTAACTGGTGAAATACCTCCTTTAAAAAAAATAAAATCAGGCTTATATAAAATAAGAAATAAACATTTCGAAATATGTAAAGTAAAGTCAAGGAACAAGAGAGTGCAAGAGATACAGATACCAAAACAGTTTCGTCAATTGTTATTAGCAGACTATAACAGCAAAGGAGTCCGCATTATTTTGTTTTCTTCCGAGGCGGCAAAACAGCGAATAAATACAGTGTCACATGTATTCGGCGATGGTACATTCAAAGTCTGCAAAGATATTCCGTTTTTACAATTGTATACCCTCCACGGTGATATTGGCAGTACATCTACCACCACATGCATTGTCCCTTTAATATACTGAAAGGATGTCATTTCCATTTTGGACAGTGTTTGTGGAGAAAATTAAAGGCATTGAATTTGAATGATAACAAGTACAATCGACGATGTGTATCGTTATTAAATGCTTTACCTTTACTCCCAGAAGATTATATCTCTGAGGGCTGGGAGTACATATATTCAGAATACTGTCGTCATCCACCTATGAAACCTTTTCTTGAATATTTTAAATCGCAGTGGATGTCTAAACTTGTGCCAAATATTTGGTGTGTGTGGGGCGAGCGGCATCGAACGACGAATGTTTTAGAAGGGTGGCACCACAAATTAAATTACTCTATACGACTTCGGAAGAACAATGTTATACATTTGCTCGATGCATTACAAAAAGATGCATCTTTTTACGTTGTGCGTATAAACAATATAAATATAGATCATGGTGGGTGCTCATCATCATCAAATCGAAGTATTACAGCTAGAAATCGCGAGAATTTCGTAACAGACTGTCAAATGTCTTTAGTCGATGGCCATATGTCCGTTGGCCATTTTCTAGAAAAACTCCGATAACTTTGTAATCTTTGTTTTATACAATTTTATAACAGATTGCTGTAGAATGAGTTATTTTTTCTGTTCTTGCTAATTAAACTATCTGATTTTTCCTCCCAAAAACAATACATGTTCATTTTTTTTTATACCACTTTTATATCCTATAAACGTATTTTACAGTACCGATTTACCCATAAGATACAATTTTTTGGGGTGAGTTATTTCCGAGGTGATCAAAGTAGACTAATCAAATCCACTTTGTTCACCTGAGTGATATCACCCAGGTGATTTATTTCCGAGGTGATAAAAGAAGACTAATCAATTTCACTTTGTTCACCTAGGTGATATCACCCAGGTGATTTATTTCCCAGGTTATCGAAGTAGACTAATCAATTCCACTTTGTTCACCTAGGTGATATCACCCAGGTGAATAAAGTGGAATAATCCTTATAAACTTGTAATAACGTTATTGGATTGACTTTATTGACGGTAAGTCATCATTTTTATTGTTATATTGTCTGTGTTGTTTTCAGTGTGTGTGAAGTTTCATTATCAGTACCAATTAATTTTGGCAATTGGTAATTTTTTGGTGCGTTCACTTTATAAGTACGCTCTGACTGGGTTGTCGGTCACTCAGCCACAACTTATGTCTTCGCAATCTGGTTGACTTATCGGCTGCAGCCACACATCCAGCGCGAGACTTTCTCGTATCTTCTCTCCCTCTAGAAGGTCGCCTCAACATCTGGAAGGGGCGTACCCAAAGTTGGGACTGACTTCTCAAAATTTGGGAGGCGCGCCCCAATTTTTGGAAGGCGTGCCACAAGATTTGGGAGGCGCGTCCCAAAAGTTGAGAGGCGCGGACCAAGAGGGTTGGCGTGGACCTTCCGATTTTTGGGAGGCGTGGCAGACTCTACTGATGTACTCGTCTCGTTTGCTTCAGATGGCGCAGACGCACAGCTTGATTACTTTTGTGGACCTCTTCGATGAGGGGGTTCTTCAAAGCAAGACGATGAGATTCTCAACCACATCAAGATCCTAGCCCAAGAGACTTTCACTGATGGTTGGAAGAAGTGGGAGGTCACCCGAGCTTCTTAATAAGAAGTGTTCGGAGAGAAGCTTGATGCAAAAATATTCTCAGTAAACTCGTGTTTGCCCTTCCTACGCTCGGGCTGGTCAGGGCATTCGATCCGGAAGCTGACCACCTTTCTGAAAAGGGATATCGAGAGATTCGCTTGAAGACTTTTACAAGAGCACTTATTATTTGATTATATTAGCGATGGCCCTCCCACCATTGCTAATAAAATCAGAGTTTCAGCTGCTCGTACCGATTTATTCATAGAAGAACGTCCTCCGCACTATCCGTATCAGAGAGCCAGCCGAAAAAATGTAAGGTAGATGTGCTCGAAGAGAGGATGAACGAGATGTTTTCTTGCATTGTTGCGAAGATAGAAGCAATCTGCTGCGCCTAGCATGGAAGTTTCGGAAGCCGACTCCACTTATGAATAGGACGAGCTGCGTAGAACACCCCAAGTATTCTACGCAGCTCGTCATCGGGTTCATGGGAGACCAAATGAGAGGCACCGCCATTAAATGTGACCGAGGAAGTAGAGCTGGATTTTAGTCCGGAGGTGCAGGAAACTGGCCCGCCCGATCCTAAGCCATCCCCACAGATGGAAAGTGAGAGTATAGTGTGTCAGCGTGTTAGTTCCGAAAAATGGGACCGCATTAGGTTAAAGGACGCGGAGCTACAATTACATGCAGCTCCAATCTTCAGCGGTTCCTGATGGAAAGCCCACAAGAAAATGGAAAGAACAGGGGCGTTACACTCGTGCTGCCTACCCTGAAGAAACCTTCTAATCCCCCCTCTTGAAGAACCCCATATTGTAGTCGCTTTGGAAAACCACGGCAGGGAGTTCATTCCACAACTTGAGCGTGCGTGGGATGAAGTTCCTTCCATACTGCACGGTGCGCACCGTTTTCGGATGCAGTGTGTGGGGATGAATTCCCTGCCTATGGCGAGCGGTGCGATGGTAGAATGTAGCTGTGGGCATCATGTCAAATAAATTCATATGAGCACAGATCATTATATAGGCGGTAGAAAACACACAGTGAGGCAAAGTCCCTCCTGAGGCTGAGAGGTTCCACATCGCCTGCGAGTATGGGACTGTCGACGAGCCTCAACGCACGTCTTTGCACCGAGTCGAAAGGGTCAAGCTGGCCTGCGGGCGCTCCGGCAAAAAGATGACAGCAGTACTCCATGTGGGGCCGAACCTGCACCTTATAAAGAAGGAGTCGCTGCCCCGCAATGAAGTACTGCTTCGCCATGTTAAGAACTCCAAGTTTCTCTGATGCCAGCTTGACCTTGTCCTCTAAATGACTGCGGTACTGGACGTCACTTGAAATGTCTAGGATCCTGATACTCGGGGCAATGGTGAGCCATGTGCCCAGGAATTGCGGCGCTACAATAAATGGGGTTTTCTTAGCGGTGAATACACATACTTGTGTCTGTTTAGTCGACCCCAATCGGATACTCCCGAGAGAGTAGTCTCGATTTCTGCCACAAGTTGTTCGCTGTCTGGTAGTTGTCCTAACACATCAGTAAATATTTGTAATTTTTATCATCTTAGATGCTCGTATTTTCTATTTTCATTGATTCCTGACAAAAAGAAAATAACAGGGACATGCGTAAAGAAGATCTTGATTTTGTGAAAGCAAAAATATTGTTCTAGAGGCATTATTCAAGAAGAAAATAGGGTAATACGATTCTATACAAAAACGAGTACTATAATGTCATGTTTGCCTATTTTAATTATGTATCGCCTATTTTAATGGATGTATCGTACAACACAGACACAGATAAAAAAACATAGTCATAATCTATGGGCTGAAGGAGGTAATGGTGAGCAGTGTTGCCGTTATAATAAACAAACTATAATTTATTTTCTTAACTTTATTTGTTGTAATTATTTATATAAGATGTTATATAGATAATAGAATAGATAAGCTATATACGTACGGAATAAGGGGAAATGCACTAAACTTAATAAAATCGTATCTCGAAGACAGAAAACAGGTAACGCAAATAAATATAATATGTCCTAAATTTAAAATGGAAGTAAAATACTCATCGGAAATGAGAACAGTAACGGACGGTGTACCTCAAGGAAGCATACTAGGCCCTTTGCTGTTTATATTATATATAAATGATTTCCCACGGTCAATAGGATACCCCATGTTCCTTTATGCAGACGATAGTACTGTAGTTTTTTCAGGACAAGAGATCATGAATAATGTAGAATTTAATATAAACTGTAACATAGATAAAATTATCAAATGGTTGACATCAAATAATCTTCTAATTAATCTTGACAAAACAAACATTATGACATTTGGACATAATTCACATAACTTAAGCGACATGAATATAGGACATTTAAATAAAACTAATATTGACATAGATAATACCAAATTTTTAGGAATACACATTGACTCGAGTTTAAGCTGGAAATCAGACATTGACATAATATGTAAAAAACTAAATAGTTTCTCGTATGCGCTCTATATGTTATCAAAGGTAGTGAACCGAGATGCAGTAATAACAGCATACCATGCCCACGTGACATCAATACTACAATATGGGGTCATGTTCTGGGGCAATTCTACTAACGAGGAAAAGACGTTTAGGGCACAGAAAAGATGTTTGAGAGCCGTGTGTAAACTACAACAGACAGACACTTGCAAACCACACTTTATTCAGTTAAAAATACTAACTCTACCTTGTCTATATATATATGAAGTTGTGACTTTCGTAAAAAGTAATTTGGGGCGTTACACTACTTATAACAGAGTTCGTAACTGCCACAAAAGGAGATACCCCATTTTGGGCCTGAGTGTACAGACATCAGACCTACCTCAAAAAATTCGTCTATTTTGTGTTATAATTTTGTTTAGACTTCATTACAATCAGCAATGGCCAAGTACGAAAAAAGTTTTAAAATGTGATTTTCATTAATCAACAAGCTTCGTAAACGTTGAATGTAATATTTAATCCGATCTTCGTAAATGCGCTATGATTATGCTTGCTTTACCGATTCGATTATGAAATCAAATCGATAACTAATAACTGAATGTAATTCGTGGCTTTATTAAATGATTTCAAAATATCTATGTAGCATCTTTATCTTCGTTATTCAGTTCACTAAACAGAAATACACCTGTCTCTTTCATATTGTAAGTCAAAATATCGATTGTAAATAATCGTAGTGTATTCAAAGTCTATGTAAATAAATCGATCATATAGAATTCTTCTTAATAATCTGTAACTTCATATGTCATTTTCACTCCTGTCATTGAAAATGTCGCACTCGCTTTCCTTCGGCTCCCTGAGATCATGTGTTTTGCTGCTTTTACTCTGTGAATTGTATATGATTTTCGAACTAATTGACCCTTGCTTGATTACCGGACACCGTTATTTGCTACATTTGTTGACCTTGGCTTTAAAACTGGACTAGACTTTACCACATCGGCTGAAAGCTATCACAATGAGTCTCTGTGTGAATTGTGGAATCGCTACCGATCGGTGCAATATTATAGGCAGACATTTATTGAACGATGCAGTGATACTAGCTTGAATACGTGAATGGGTCGCACCACAAATAGTAAGTACCAACCTTTTCGTTATTTCTCGCTCTTTTGAAATTGTTATTATAATTAACGTTAACAAGCTGTGTGATAGCTGCTATAGAATAGAAATTACTACGAATCTACCTAAGCCCGTAGATAATTATGCCAACTTTTGTATATGACAATGTATTTTGACTGATATGTGTAACGTTCATGAAGAACTAGCCTATATGACTAATGGAATATTCAGTGCTTATAACATAGGTAATCTCTGTTTAAGGTGAATGCAAATGACATCATTTGCGAATCTTGCTGGATTCAAGCTCAATGTGCATGTTTGGATGAGAACAGACCTTTTTTTTTTTCGTGCGGAAATCCCCTCGGATACCCCCCCTGCCGGAGCCGGAAGGGGAGGTTATGTCGGACTCGAACCGATTAAAACCACACGCCGACTGTGGGTCTTGGTGCTAGGACGGAGGTGAGGTTGTCATCGACATATCCCTCGCACGGATGAGAACAGACCAGCACAATCACCAGTGGGGCACAGACAAGTGTGTATTCTGTATGTCATTGAAGTGTGCAGAGAGGTGGATAAAGACCTCCTACAAGAACTGTCAACATCTCAAACGACTTGGTTGTTAAGAGGAAAAATAAAGTCCAGGCATATAAGTAGTAGAACTTATTATGTATATATATTAGTTGACAGTTCTTAGAGCGGGAGGAATGCTATATTACAGCATTGCTGTAATTGTATTGTAGGTAAGAGAACAGTCGGGTGCTGTGCCCACATAATGAGTGTAATATGGTATCTCGGTTGGGCACGGTTCCAAGACAATATAACACCTCCTGCACAGTTTCTTGACAATATTTTAATAAACTATGATGATGCTTAAAAAGGGGAGGAAAGACCTAAGTCCTAGAGTAAGCATTTCTAAAGCCGAATAGGAAGATACCCGGGATAGAGATTAAAATACTTTTTTAGAACATAATAATCTTTAAAATAATCTTGTTTTATTTTATTACCTACTTATATAATTAATTCTATATTACTACAGCAAACAAGTGTGTATACAGCCTTGTGGAAAGTGGTAACCGTAGCAAAAGGATGTCACTAAGATGTTGCCGTCTGAAGTGAGGGTAGGGAAGGATTGCTTTACCGCCTTTAGAGTTGCATATCATAAAAATATCATATAGTTTTATTATTGACATATCAGACATATCAGTTTTATTATTTAGCATATAGTTGACCATTCCACATTAATGACTAAAAATATTAATGACCTGCCCTTTTCTATACTAATAAAACCTGCTAACCTACTTACAAATAAAAGCGATATGCGAATAACTTGTGTAGCTATCACACACAAAACAACATAAGACGCTGTTTGACCGCATTATGTATCACAACATCACCTAAAAACCTATTAACAATGCTCGATTTAACAAACTTGGCCATTGTGAATCGTCGTGAAAATTAGGCAAACAAAATGTCCTTAGATGGTCTAAATATTGCCTAATTTTCAACCCTGTACATGCGGGCCCAAGATTGTATGAGAGTTGGGGTTGTCCTTTCCATACCTCGGCATTGGTCAGCACTATTTCATAAAAGTATATTCTGTATTGCTCCTCGTTTGTACAACAAATTACCACGATATATTTTGGAAGTGGATAGTCTAAGTGTGTTTAAGAAAAATGTATATAATTTACTCGTAACAAAAGCGTACTATCCTATTGACGAATATTTAAAAGACAATTTGTAATTAAAGGGACTGTACCACTATTTATTTATTAACTATTTAAAATTTTGACATAATGTGTACAAATTTAAAAAAAAAACTGACATTGTACGTTCTGAAATGGACTATTTTTTTTTTTTTAAAGAATATTAGAACCGAAGTCACTAATATTCCCTCTAACCCCTCCAACTAAGCTAAATTGCTTGTGCTAGGAGTGGGTTCACGTCGGTAGTGTAATGGCCAGGATCAAACCCGGGACCTCTCGATCGTAAGGCCGACTCCTTAACCACTACATTGCACTATATTGCACTATTAATTTAATAAAAATAAATGAATAAATAATTTTATATAATTTTAAGTTTGACATGCAGTACTAAAACTTTGGACATGATTATATCTGAAATTTCTTTTTATTGATAATTTAATCAGTTGAGTTACTCCTATAGACATCGTGTATTTTTTAATGTACTTTTAGCTTATATTGTAACATTGCATGCCTTCTTGGGTTGAATACGTAACGAGCAAACTTGTATTATGTAAGACCATAATTTGTACCTGTGTTCGCAAATAAACATTGATTATGATTATGAAACATTGATTATGATTATGATTATTTTGTAACATTTCTGGGTAGCATATACCCAGAAATGTTACAAAATAACATCTTAAATAAGTGCTATGCTAATGCTATAGCTATGAAAAAATAAATGCATTTTCTTTCTTCTTTCTTTCTCTCTACTAGCGTTTTGTCTTAAGGGAGCAGAGTAGTAATAATAATACGAGTATCAATAAATCTGGTAGATTCCCATAATTTTCATTATTTGAAAATTAATTAAAAATATGGCTAATGGAGGGGCGGGTCATCTAGTATGCAATATAATGACCATTTTCAATCCCTACACAACAAAACTTTCACAATCTTGATGTTATCTATTGAAAATAGATCAATGAGTCCTTTACCATAAATCTTTTTTTAGGTCACCTGGCAGGTAGAAAGCCCCACCAAAATGATCTCTTTTTGGGAATCTTATTTTTTACGTATAAATAATATCCTATTAAAATGATAGTTTCTCAAGTTTACACGAATGTCACTCATTGAAAAAAATGTCTCATGACTCATGTCAGCTGACATAAAACAACAACGCTCAACAAAGTCAGCTGTATGTGAAAGTAAAGTAAAGTAAAAGTAAAGTATCTCTTTATTGTGTACACCAAGGACAAAAACATGTGTTGTTTGTAGGTAGGTACATTTTAGGTATAGACAATAGGCGGCCTTATCGCACAGTGGAACACACGCAACAAGGCACCAACCATTATTTAAGGTTTGATAAAACACAGATAATCGCCAAAGAACATCGATGTATACCGAGAATGATCCGCGCGGGTATTGAAATTAAAAAATACCCAAATTTTAATAGAAAGGATGGATGGAACGTGGGACCCAGTCAACCACTTTATCAAACTCAGTAAGCAGTAAAATACAGCAAAACTTAACGACATAGTGAGCTCATTCTGCGTAAATAGTAACACCAATAATAATTCACCATGATTCGGGTATTTTGAAATAACTTATATGTACGTCAAACTATGTGACAACTACCATCATGAGTCACACGCAATCATGGCTGCTGAAACGTCGGTTTAAAAGTAAATAATATCGCGATAGAATCCGCAAATAGTGATTTTATTTCAACACCCTATTAAAATTTCAAGTTGCCCAAATATCTACATTTTTCATGTTTTTTTTTATACTTTCGAACACGCCTGGCAATAGTAAAGCCCTTACCAAATGGTTTGGCTTATTTCTTCTGTATTCTTTAAGCATTAAACTACAACAATAAACAAATTGCATATTGCCTCAAGCATTTGTCTTTTGACTTATTTTTTAATTTTATCAAAATATGATTGGATGATTTAGCCCCGTCACTCACCAGCCAGATCTGCACCTTCATGTTGGGGAATAATAGGAGAGGTGTATGACAAGGTTTCAGCTTGCCTCAAGCGTGTACTCCAAAAATCGAGCCAGCTCTCAGATTATAATAGCTGTCCACGCCCTCTCCTTCTCGGGCATTACTAGCTCGTAAAATTATATAATCATGTTTATGGGCGATCCGTAGAGTTATGCCAAAGTCATAAAAGGGTCATTAGAGGTTCAAAACGAGAAACGTCTGGGTGTGATGATGCGTCTAACTAGAACCATCCTAACCGTGGACTACCAGTCGTAATATTTTCAGATTAAGCGTATTGCGTCCTCGTGCTCCTACTAAATAGTCCTACTGGTAGGAGCACCAGGACACCCATGTCCTGGTGCTCCTACTGAACATAAAAACCAAGAGGAATAAAATCATTTTCTAAATTTAATTCTTTTTGCTCCTATTGCATTACATATTGTACAGTCAACCGAGAAATACTTAAGAGGAAATTAAAAGAGGTCCCGCCAAGCTCAGAAATTTAAAATAGTAGTTTAATTTAGTGGTAGTATTTTTTTCCAAGGATCGATATTTTTCGATTTATACCCCAAAAGGTGGGTGAATCTTTTTGACATAGGAAAAATTCCTAGTAGTAATTTTCAATCAGAATTCGCTGGAGGATCTCACTGGCAGATGATCTGGGCCTCGATTCTGCTAAAGCCAAACAACACAATGGTGCCACCGCTACTGAGCGATGAGGTCCAGAAGTCCAAAATTCAATGACTTTTTGCAGAGTAATTGAAGAAGTATAATGAAACCGTTTTCATTTCATTTTGGACTTTAGCAGTAGGTACAGGGAGACTGGAGGCAGATTTACATTTAAAAAAAAACGAATATCTCAAAAAGTTATAAGCGGAGCGGGGAGAGGGTAGTGTCTTTCGAATCACTCGAATCACTGATCGTGCAAATCCGCACGATGTCGTAGTGGACGAGTGACCATCGCGCGTACGCTATCGATGCAATTTCCAAAAGCAACGATTCCTACGTACTCGTTCGTCGACAATTTTTTTCACACTTTAAAATTCGACGGAAGTCGGAATTTAATGGAATATTTTTTTTGTGTGGCTACATCATAGAGAGAGTACGCCAGCAATCCGTGAACTATTGTGGACCTAAAAGACAACATTCGGCAAGAATCGAATTGAACCGAGCTTACTGCAGCGTGTGGTGCGGAATACGATGCTCCGTTTTAAACAATGTGTGCAACTAGGTGGAAGACATTTGGATGACATCATCTTTAAATAAAAAATCCGCATATGTACTTTACATTTAAAAACTTGTATTAAAACTATATGTCAAACAGTACCTTTTTTAATTAATTTTGAAAACATAAATCTGCCACCACCATAAAGTCTAAAATTTATTGTCATTTTTTGCAGTGACCGCGGCACCACAGTGGTTTAGCTTTAGTAGAATCGAGGGCCTGGAAGGTTCTTGTGGTAAACCATACTTTGGTTTAGACGAGGATTAGAATATAGACGGATAAAAATAGAAGGGAAATTCAAATCACATCGGGCATGTCTCGGTAGCCAAGTTGGTCAAGGCATTCCCCTGTAAGGGAAAGATCGCGGGTTCGAGTCCCGCCCCATTTTTTTCTATGTATTCGATAGAGGAGATCAGTTTTCTTTTTCGTTATAAAAATAATACACATTTTAGAGCTTCAATTTTTGTTATCCTCTGAGTCTTTTTTGCATATTACTTTACACAGTCTATGACTTGAATTTCATACAGAAACCTATTTTCAAATAATGATCCAGGTCGAGTTTCATATAGCTGCACTGTCATATTTCACTACACTTTTGTAAACTCCTTGTTTATATTATTGCTTTCCTTTGAAGGGCAATAGGTACAGTTCCGCGTTTCCTTTTGATTAAAACGGGAATAATTTCTTCTGTATTCATTTTAAATTTTAATATAATTTATTATTTAGATAGTTTTTTTCTTACACGGACAAAAAGTGACAAAATATGCACCAAAGTGACACTTGTAGATATCTGCTTTCGCCTGTACTTGAATCAGAGTATGTGTATGAGTACTTCTATTTTTGTAATGTCCTGGTGCTCCTACTGGACGCTTCACGGTTGCCTTTGTAGTAGGAGCACCAGGACATAGGTGTCCCGGTGCTCCTACCAGTAGGACAATTTAGTAGGAGCACGAGGATGCACTCGAAAAAAGCTAAAGTTGTCTAGGTACGTATTTTTTCAATTAATACTAGTTTTTAGCAGAATAGTATAAAGTTTAACTAATACATATTGTATCTTAACAATTTTAACAAAATAATAGTTTTCAAGGTACCACAATCGATCTAGCTTGATTCATTTCTTAGAATAACTTTGGATTTAGACATAATTAATACTACTTGATCATTCTTAGACCTTTAAATTACCTGGTGTGAAACTGACTACCTGGATATTTTAAGAGATAATCTAAGTCAAAACGATTAGTTCTTATCAGTCTAACCTTAGGTTTATAACGTCCATGCAGTAACACGTGGGAGTTCACGCCGGTAACAGACATGCCATTTACAGCTACATAAGTTCGGTCAAAAGGTTGATGTTCACATACAACACGCATACGCCCATCACACAGCGCGGCAATATCTTTTCGTGGATGTTCATAATGCAAGTTAGCAGCCAATCGACCAGTGTGGTAACCTAGCAGCACCTACACAGAATTTTAATTTATTCAAATATTTATTATAAAACACCATCTTGTTATATATTCTCTTTGGATAGGCATCACAGTTAAGCATATGCTTAAAATGCACTATTATTTCTTTTACTATACCTTTGTTATAGCAGATACTCCTGAAGCAGCTTCTCCATAACCAATGTTGGAGATGATACTGCCGACCAAAAGGGGTTCACGCTTTGTAGTACAAAAAACGTCTTCAATAGCTTGTAACTCAACCTTGTCTGCCTCAGGTAACGCTAAAAAAAATTGATTAAACTTTATTCATTTAGTAGTAGTCGATTAGGGCAGGCAGTATTAGCGATGGTAAGACCCATCATGGGGGAGTGGCTAAAGAGGCCGTATGGCAGCAGCATAGCAGAAGCAGGCTAAGGCGGAGGTGCACTTTGCGTGCTTACTCGTCTCTGGGGACGAGTTGGGGACTCCGTGGTGCCACTTCCCGAAGAGGGCCAGACCGATAGGGATAGCCCTGGATCCGCCAAATTGCGAGAGATATGTCCAACAACCTCACCTTTGGCTTTGACCCACAGACGGCGTGCATTTTAGTCGGTTCAAGAGATATTCCACGTAAAAAAAAGTAGTAACCTATTTTATACTGTTGATTGATGGCACTTTGTGGAAGTTGTTGTTACATATAATATATACATTTAGAACACACACACACTTGTGTACTCTTGCCAATTTATTATTGAACCTGACCGGCTTCACCTTAAGACTTTCTCAGAAGTTAACGTTGGCAGTAATAAACATTTTTTTAACACTACGATATTTTGCTACATTTACACAATGGCGTGACGGTAGTGAAAGAGACTGCTACGCAGGAGGCGCTGGTTCAATCCCTGCTCAATGCAAATATTTGTATGCATGAATATCGGTGTTGCTATGGATAATAAAATTATGAACGTAAAGAAATTTTACTGCATAGTATATAATGCAGTGAAAAATTATGAATATAAATTAGTTAACACAAATGACAGAACACAACCGTTGCGTTCGAAGCAATGTCTTCAACTGGACACTGTCAACTTGACCTTGTAATTTAATAAGATTTGATTGGTTAGGGGGCGGGGCTAGGCTGGCAGAAAATTCGGAAAAGACGAACTATGGTATGCCAATTATTCAAATAGATTTAGAAAGGATAAAAATATGATCGGTTCAGGCGGCATTTGAACCCGCGATCCTTCTCTTACAGGGAGAATGCTTTGACCACTAAGCTACCCGACCCACGCCCAAACTAATCCAAATCTTTCCTCTCTTTATACAGGGTGATCAATCCAAATCAGAATCAAAATGACGCAGATTATCACCGGGCACGGGTGCTTTAGGCGGTGTCTGCGTCGGATCGAAAAGGAGCCAACGTCCAAGTGCCATCATTGCGACGCGAGCGAGGACACAGAGCTGCACACGCTCACCGAGTGTCCGGCATGGGCCGGACCGAGGCGGGAGCTAGTGGCGGCCCTGGGAGTGAGAGTTCTCATCCTCGCCACCCTGCTCACAGCAATGGTCCGCTATGCGGACGCGTGGGCGGACGGCGTCTCCTTCAGCGAGTAGGTAATGGTCGTGAAGGAGACGGCGGTCCGGGAGAGCGAGCGAGCGAGACTCGCGATCCGCGCCGCCCGCGCGCATGCAACTCGGGCGTCGGAGGGCACTGACTGACCTCCGTCACCCATGAGCGCGGGCCTGGGGGTGACGGGTGGAGCCGCCTATCACCCCAGCAGAAGCAGGCCACGGCGACGGCGTGCTGAAAAGCGCGCCTCCCCATTCCGGGGGCGAGTCGGGGACACCGTTGTCCCCCTCCCGAGGAGGGCTAGACCGTAAGGGATGGCCCTGGGTCAACCGGGGTGCGAGGGGTATGTCGATGACAACCTCACCTCCGGCCTAGCACTGTGGGAACTAGTAAGTGACTGGTAGGCAATAGGTAGGCTTCGTTAAATGAAATAGATCGGTAAATACAAGGTTGATTTTAATTCACTATTATTACTTTACACTTTAACTTATTATGATCTCAGTACAGAACTACAAACTTATTATGATATAATTAATGAACTTGGATGCGAACTTTAAAATAATCTTTACTGGAAAACGTAATGTTAGGACTGCGTGTGCGACAACGAGCGAGCGTGGATTCGCCTTCAGAAACCGTGGCTGACTGGTCGTACGAGCAGTGGCCGGCGGCGGCGTCCGCGCCTTCGGCCGCCCAGCACTGCGCATGCGTGTTGCGCATGCGCGTTGCGCGGCCTCCTACTCGTACGACTCGCTTGTTGCGCGATTAATAAAACTACCTAACGTTTAAGTAGGCACCGCAGGCGCCACATCACCCCCCCCTTGAGCCCGGGCTACGGGCGATAATAAGGGCCATAATGGTCAGGGAAGCGTACCGTACGGCCTGATCGCGTTCTTCTAACGCCGCTGGGATCCTCAGCTTCAGGTGTAGAATTGGTGACGTGTGAACGGTAGAGTGGTGTAGATGTGCTATTTTGTGTTGTCTGAGCATGAGTGTTATTGTCTAGTGTAGTCTGGTTAGTATGCGAGTCACGGAGTATGTAGGCCGGCTTAAGTCTGTCTATTGATACTGTGACTGTTTTATCCCTAAGGAGGAGTTTGAAAGTTTTCTCCCCCCGTTCGAGGACCTTATGTGGTCCGGTGTAAGACGGTTTGAATGACCCGCATGACGCGTTATCCCGTAAGAACACGTGAGATGCCGTCGCGAGGTCCTTAAATATAAATATGGCGCGGTTACAGTGACGCGATGCTTGTGATGGTTGCAAGTTCCTTGCGATCATGCGTAACCTATCCACAAACTCTGTTATGTCCGTAGTGTCATGTGGTTCGGGTTGTAAGAAATCCCCTGGTAGTCTCAATGTCTGACCGTATACTACTTCTGCAGCTGTCGCCTGAATGTCGTCTTTGTAGGCATTGCGTATACCCAGGAGTACCAGTGGGAGAGCATCCACCCAACTGTCGTTCCCGTGACAAGTTATAGCGGCTTTAAGCTGCCTGTGGAACCTTTCGATCATGCCGTTTGCTGCGGGATGATATGCGGTAGTTTTTCTGTGTTCGAAGCCGGCTATCTCGGACAACTTTTTGAAGAGCGCAGACTCGAATTGCCCCCCACGATCTGTCACAATTTGTGTAGGACAACCGAAACGCGCAATCCATCCATATAGGAGGGCTCTTGCTACCGTTTCAGCCATGATGTCTTTAATAGGTATTGCCTCTGGCCATCGCGTGAAACGATCGATGGCGGTTAGACAATACCGATATCCTTGGGACAACGGAAGGGGGCCGATTAGGTCAATGTGGATGTGCATAAACCGAGAGCGTGGCAGTTTATATGTACTCAAAGGTGCTGAGACGTGCCGTGTTATTTTGGACTGTTGACACGCTATGCAATTTTTCGCCCATTCTCTGCAGTCTTTCCTCATTTCAGGCCAGACGTACCGCTCAGCAACGAGCTTGGCACTAGCGTTCGCCCCAGGATGGCTGAGAGAATGCAGGCTATCGAAGACTTGTCGTCGAAATGTTCTCGTGACATATGGTCTCGGTGTCTTGCCGCTCTCATCGCAGTACAATTCAGACCTCGATCCCGGCAGTAGAATTTTTTTTAGGTGCAGTGAGGTACTACCGTCCAGCAGCTGTTTGAGTTCCAGGTCGGTACTCTGCGAGTTTGCTAACTCGTTCAAGTTGACAGGCTGGACGATTTCCTCAATTCGGGACAAGGCGTCAGCTACGATGTTGTCCTTGCCTGAAATATGCCTGATGTCCGTGGTAAACTGTGAGATGAAATCCAGATGTCTGAATTGTCTTGGTGAACAATTTTCCTTACGCGTGTGGTACGCATAACAGAGGGGTTTGTGATCTGTGTAAATTACAAACTCTCTAGCTTCGACCATATGCCTGAAATACTTGATAGCTTCATATACTGCCAGTAATTCTCGATCGTACGGCGAGTATTTCTGTTGTGCAGGGCTCAGCTTGCGCGAGAAAAAAGCTAAGGGTTCCCAAGCATCACTCTTCAGTTGCTGCAGAACTGCACCTAATGCGGTATCTGAGGCGTCCGTCACAATGGCGAGTTTAGCATCTATGTCTGGGTGTGCCAACATAGTAGCCTGGCAGAGACCGCGCTTGCAAGCCTCGAACGCTTCAGTCTCTTTGGGTGTAAAGCTCACGGGGTGAGAACCTTTCACAGACCCCGCTAGGAGCGCGTTAAGAGGGGCTTGGTGATCTGCGGCACCTGGGATGAAACGCCTGTAAAAGTTTATCATCCCTAGGAACCTCCGGAGTTCACGAACGTTTTTCGGTGGTGTGAAGTTAGCGATAGCGTCAACCTTTTCTGGTAATGGTTTGGTACCTTTTGCAGAGATGCTGTAACCTAAAAAACGTTACCTCTGACGCTCCAAACACGCATTTGGATGGGTTAATTACCATCCCATACGTTTGCAACCTAGTAAACACCTCGCGTAAATGATCTTCGTGTATTTTTTTATTTGGGGAGAAAACTAAAAAATCATCTAAGTACCCATAACAAAAATCTAGTCCCCTCAACATCTCGTCTACAAAACGCTGAAACGTCGCCCCCGCGTTCCGCATCCCAAACCCCATGTACGGAAACGAATACAGGCCGAAGGGGGTGGTGATAGCGGTCTTAGGAACATCATCAGGATTGACAGCAATCTGGTTATAAGCGCGAACTAGATCAATAGTTGAGAACACCTGGCAACCGGCGAGATTGTGTGCAAAGTCATGAATGTGACGTATAGGGTAGCTATCGGGGATCGTTCTCGCGTTCAGCATTCGGTAATCCCCGCAAGGTCGCCAACCATTATCTTTCTTGGGTACCAGGTGTAAGGGGGACGCCCAAGGTGAATCGGAGGGTATCGCTATACCGTTTGCAAGCATAGTTTCAAACTCCGCCTTAGCGATTTTTAATTTGTCTGGTGCCAACCGTCGCGGTGTACACGATACGGGTGGCCCAGGTGTAGTGCGTATATAGTGTCTAGTGTTGTGTGTAGGTGTCTTATGAATACCCGACGGGCGTGTAATGTCAGGATACTCGCGCAGTATATCATGATATGTAGAATCACCAATTCTTACCTTAACTGAAGAGACGATGTCAGAAGAAAGGGCAGGCGAAGCCGGAGTCGCGAGCGATGTACCGCCATCAATAAGGCGTTGACCTCGTACGTCCACGATTAAGTTATACCACGATAAAAAATCCACCCCTATTATCGCCTTTGTTACATCAGCAACGATAAACCTCCACTTAAAGTCTCTGCGTAAACCTATGTTTAATTTTAAATGTACATACCCGTAGGTATTTATAACACTGCCATTAGCCGCACACAACTCGTAATCACTTTTACTGTTATTGAATTTCACGAGCGATTTAGGAAAAACACATACGTCACTTCCGGTGTCTACGAGGAATCTGGTTCTAGTCTCTCGATCCGTCACGAACAGGCGACCAGTTGCCCGACAGTCATTGGTCGCCATCACTGACTGCCGGTCGCTTTTCCCGAGAAGTCACACGGTTTTCTGCATTGGGTTGCTTGGTCGCCGAACCTATAGTGGTACCAGCAAACCGGGAACTGGCGATAATTTAACTCCGACCGCGTGGTAGGCGCTCGGTCTCGTGAGAGGCTTCGGTTCCGGTTACGAGCGTGGTCACCGCCTCTATCACGAGACATCCTGTTTACGTTAGCGGCTAGGGCCTGTACCTGCTTGGTTAGCTCTGAAATTTGCACCGCCATTGGATCCGAGCTGCTATTTGAAGGTGAGGTACTCACAGCTGATGTGTACGCTACTTGCGGCCCTGCTACGTCATGAATGGCGTCCGCAAGCTCTGCCAACTCGGCTAGGCTGGCATTTTTTTGCGAAGCGACGATGGCTTGGGTACTGTGGGGCAGGCGTGTGGTCCAAATAGTGCGTAGGAATTCCTCCGGGACGCCTGGCCCTGCCAGGTTAAGCAGATGGCGGTGAAATTGTGAGGGCTTTCGGTCGCCTAGCTCCTCGTGCATCAGCAGTTGTTTAATTTTATTCTCACGCGATGCAGACAATCGCCCGATTAACTCCGCTTTGAGCCTCTCATATTTATTTGTTGGGGGAGGGTTGGCGATGATGTCCTCCACTTCGGCCGCGTACTGGGTGTCTAAGTTTCCAACTACGTAGTAGTACTTCGTGTCGTCCGTTTTGATTGCGGCTATAGCAAATTGAGCCTCCATCTGTGCGAACCAAAGCGCAGGTTTTTCAGCGTAGAACGGTGGTACGCGAACGCCGACGCGAAAGGACTCGTGCGGTCCCTCCGTCTTACTGCCACCTACACTAGCTCCCGTTTTCATTTTTTCAACTGACTTGTCTTCCGAGTCCATCTCGTTGGTTTTGATCGTCGGGGTCACCACTGTGGGAACTAGTAAGTGACTGGTAGGCAATAGGTAGGCTTCGTTAAATGAAATAGATCGGTAAATACAAGGTTGATTTTAATTCACTATTATTACTTTACACTTTAACTTATTATGATCTCAGTACAGAACTACAAACTTATTATGATATAATTAATGAACTTGGATGCGAACTTTAAAATAATCTTTACTGGAAAACGTAATGTTAGGACTGCGTGTGCGACAACGAGCGAGCGTGGATTCGCCTTCAGAAACCGTGGCTGACTGGTCGTACGAGCAGTGGCCGGCGGCGGCGTCCGTGCCTTCGGCCGCCCAGCACTGCGCATGCG
Source organism: Eilema sororculum (assembly GCA_914829495.1). NCBI lineage: Eukaryota > Metazoa > Arthropoda > Insecta > Lepidoptera > Erebidae > Eilema > Eilema sororculum. The sequence continues at coordinate 24,139,229 of OU618536.1, forward strand.
TGTTGCGCATGCGCGTTGCGCGGCCTCCTACTCGTACGACTCGCTTGTTGCGCGATTAATAAAACTACCTAACGTTTAAGTAGGCACCGCAGGCGCCACAGCACCACGTCCCACAGTCGGCGTGCTGTTTTAGTCGGTTCGAGTCCGACATAACCTCCCCTTCCAGCTCCGGCAGGGAGGTATCCGAGGGGACTACCGCACGAAAAAAAAAAGGAACCGTGGCTTCGATTTTATTTTTAATAATAGTGCCATTCAAACTTTTTCCAAACTCTTGTACACACCAGGAATCGAACCTGGTCATAGTCTCTGTAAACAAATTTAGGTTAAATTAGGTAGTTCGTCGTTACGAATACATAGCAACAACACAGCACATATAATTATATAACACAATAATAATGTTATTATCTAAAAATAACCCAAAATGTTTTCGAAAAGGCTCGTTTGATTTAAAACATAACATCAAAAGAAAATAAAAAGTTAATAGGTATGTGTTCCATTTTCAAATCTATAAATTAATACGTGAAGCGAAAATTTTGAATCCCTTTTTACGAAAATTGCGGGCATGTAGGAGGGTGAGATTTGGCGGCTGGCTATATTGATAGTTTATACCGAAGGGCATAAGCCTAATTACAATATAATATTTTTATATAATAATGCAATCAAGTACATTGTTTTTGTTAAAATAAACGTTACGCACACTAAAGCCGTTTTTAACACACACACACAGACGCATGTTACTCACGTGTTCATTCATTATTTTTTATTTAGCCTTAAGTAAATCATCACAGTCCCATACCTATTTGAAATGTTCATAGCTGACAGATAAAAAGAAAATACAATAATTAATAACGAGATCTTAACTCAATATGTATTGATAAATAAATAAATTAATAGCTAACTTTGTACCTCTTTTTACGAAAATTGCGCGAACGGAGCAGTATACAATTTCCCAAAACTTTATTTATTGTTAGTCTGTGGTCAACTTTTACTCAAGTATCATACTTTTTTAAAGCTTAGGTAATCACGAACAGTCCTATACTTATTACTTATGTATTATATGCATAGCATTTATGCTAGGGATAGCCACACATGGCGAATACCACCCCCGAACTGACAATATGATACACCCGGGGATGGTCCCCACCAGGTGCAGAGACTATTGAAAATTAGGTGAAATTAGGAGAAATTTTGTAGCTCCGTGTAATTTTAAGAAATAATTTGAATAAAACACAAACACTAAAACACAGTGTATATATAATAATACTACAGTTAAAGTACGATATATGTATTGTGTATGCTACCTCAATTGCAGTGAAATCATCCATTACAATACAATACAATACACATGTGCGCTGTGTTTTTAACCCCCGACGCAAAAACGACGGGGTGTTATAAGTTTGACGTGTCTCTGTGTGTGTGTGTGTGTCTGTCTGTGGCATCGTAGCACCCAAACGGATAAACCGATTTGGATGTAGTTTTTTTTATTTGAAAGGTAATTTAGTCAGGAGTGTTCTTAGCTATGTTTGGAAAAAATCGGTCCAAGATGGCCGCCGCCACAACATATCAGAATACGAATTTCTTCGTAACTCCCTCAATATGGGTATCAAATGAAAGAGCTTGACTAGTAGATCACTTTAAAAAGTATAAAATAAAAATTAAATTGAAATTTAAAAAACCCCCGTCACAAAAAACACTTCCAAAAAGTTGAAAATAAATGGAGTTTGCCTTTTAACTTTAACGGTTGCCATGTCGGGGGACCTTGAATTGTTCCGATAATATAATGGAGTGCTTAACCAATTAGGGTCCCCCGACATGGCAACCGTTAAAGTTAAAAGGCAAACTCCATTTATTTTTAACTTTTTGGAAGTGTTTTTTGTGACGGGGGTTTTTTAAATTTCAATTTAATTTTTTAAAATAAAACATTTTTTCTTTCTTTAATTAAGTGAACAAAAACTGGTGAAACGGAATTTTGATTGGATTTGTCTCTGAAACCTGCGCCTACGCTAGCTACGTTTGAAATTAGGGGAAGTATTTGGTGTTATACTTATTCCTTATACCTTTTCTCACATACCACAAATTACAAACTATACAAACGCTCACATAGCTGTGAGCAACGTCCATCCACACAGCAGGCTCTGCTAGTCTCAGTTGCCTTGACGATTTGTGGAAGCCAGTTTGAAGACGCCAGCAAAATAGCCTCAGACAAATTTAACGCACTCACCAATACATACATTAACATATTTCTCTCAGTTTATTAGTAATTCTTGCATACATTCTGTTCTTTGCCTACCTACTTCTCTAAAGTAGTTCAACTTTTCGAACTTATGTCTAATGTTATCTTAACTTTTTAAATTAACCACTAATTTATATTTCAGTTTAATAAATAGCTATATAATATTAATTCTACTTTAAAACTTCCTTACTTAAAAAAACTATCAATACCTAATTATTATTGTTTTTTACTCTCCCTTCTTAGTTAATAATTTATTTGGAGTAAAGTTACTTTATTTTCTCAATTTATTGATTCTTATTACTTACAGTTATTGTTACATTCAGTTACTTATCACATTCTTTTATTTCAGTACCACCAAATAATTTATTGAAATAAAATTAAATATGAAACAAACAATGATGACCCGCAGCGCTGCATCCCGTGAATTGCAACAAAAGTTAAACCTCACCTTGAAGGAGCTTGAAATCAGCAATACAATCAATAAGCAGCTGATAGAGGAAGGGGAAAAAGAGTGAAAAGGAAGTGCTAAATGTTGTTGAGAAAAATACCGAACTCAAAAAAGAGTTGGCTGGCCTACATACTGAGGTCATGCAGCTCACACTCCAACGAGATCACCTCCAGGCAACACTGACAGGCATCAGAGGAATGCAGTAACACCCACGAACAGGCATTGAAATGCATTAGCTTTCTTGGAGTGTCAACTGAGTGACGTGCACAACTCCATTACTCACATGGAATCTATCAGATTGGCAGATGAGGCTGCTTTCTCCAACAGCCTCTATAATGAGCTGGTGGCAGGGGAATCTGACCTGATTTGTTTGGAGCCATGCATCACTGCAGACCTGATAGATATCACAACACCTGATATCCCAGTTGCATCAACGGTTATAGCCTGTGACGATAAACTGTTATTAAATTCCTCAGTAAGATTAGTTAGTAGTGACAGAAATAAGTATAAAAAATATGTAAAACTAAATAAACTTATTGGTAAGTCACAGAAACAGATAAGGTACCTCAAAATGGGCATTAACAAATGTCGTAGAGCCTGTAGCTCTGATGTAGAATTGAGACAGTTAATAGAGGTAGGTAAAACACATACACACCAATATGAGTCTGATCTATATAAACTCCAGCTAGAAATCTCACGTTTAAATGACTCCTTAAATTCTGTTACACTAAAATACCAAACAACACAAAAGGAGATAGGTGAGTACATTGAGGCAGTAAATAGCCTAGTGGACTCATGTCATAGCAATGAAGCAAGATTCTATTCACTTGAAAATCTGTACAGGCAAAGATTTGAAGACTGTGAAAAATCCTTGCGATGCTCTATCCCCCCTGTCAATGACACCAAACCAGCTCTCTCAGGCTGTACCAGTACGTCTGACTGGGAAACATCCTTTTTCGTGCTCCATCCTGTTCATAACATCTCAGGAAGGGTCGACCCATCTATCAGTTGACTCTGTGGGCAGTGATAATTTTACAAAACCAAGTATATCCATGAATGATGTCCCTGTAACAACAGTGATACAAACTTTAAATTCAGGGAAAACAGTTGTGTACTGTGATGAAATTGGTAAGGGTGTGAGTTGTCATTTAATTAATCAATTGGGTCACTCGGTCATAACTCATTCATTTCCTGGAGCCTCCTATTCTCAAATAATTAATAGAGTTCTATGTAGTACACACTGTCCACAATCTACACTAGTGATACTTATTGGTAGAAGAGCTAATGCAAATATAAATAATTGTATACACAAATTTCAAACAAAAATTAACAATTGTTATTTTATGCAAGTTCGGGACTTCACGCGATAAAAAATTCCACTTACTTTTTGCCGACGTTTCGGGTGCGATGCTGCACCCGTGGTCACAACTTGACTGGCCGGCGAGGGTCGCGCGGTATGCGCGGAACATTTTTCGTGCCGGTAGACGGTAGACGACCCGCCGTTACTTTCAGAATGAAAGTAAGGCTGGCGACACACTACACTCACTACGTCAGTTTTGGACAGCACAATGTTGTTGGGTTTTAGTGTTTTTATCACTGGATTCCACGTCCCGGATAGTTTGAATCCATCTTCCCTATTGAAATTTTTACACTTTTTAATTTCAATGGCTTCACGCACAATCCTAGAATAGTAGTGGCGATCAGTGGAGAGGACTTTGGGTTGATGAAGCTCAATCCAGTGATTGGTACCCGACTCAAGGTGTTCTGCAACTGCCGATTTATTAAACTGGCGATTTTTCACAGCTGCGATATGTTCTCTAACCCTCTCCGCGATAGTTGGCTTGGTTTGGCCTATGTAGGAACTACCGCAGCTGCAATCCACTTTGTAGACGATTAAACAGGTAATATTGTGTGCATTACCTTACAGTAAATCATTCACAGCTAGTGAAAACAACATTAGGTATAATATAAATAGAAAATTATATATCTTGACTACATACAGTAGGACCATAGATTTATTTGACTGTAATTTTGTATTACAGAACAATTTTATTTTGACAGTAGATAGTTTTTCGCTACCAAAATATTTGCAACGACAGGTTGCGCTCCTATTAGGAAACTTTTCAAATAATACAATAGCCAAACTGGCTATTAACGAAACTCTTATTGAGTTAAACAATACTGACATTACTGAAACAGTGGATAATGTTATCCCAGTTAGACCGACCGACCCATACATGGGTTTCAAGATATAAAAAATTCTACGCTCATTGTATGATATTATTAAGTTGATTGACATATATTTTTAGCACCGTCAGTTAATGACTAATAACTGTGTTGACAATATAAGTAGTGATTTTTATAATTTCTAGCAGATTTTAACTAGTGAAATCGTGTGTATTGAAATTTTGAAAAGATGTCCTCAAAAAGGTAAGATTATTGTATATGTACGGTTTATTTCTATAAAATAAATATAATATCAGGAACATAAACTATGAAACATTTTAACATTTATATTAAGAAGAAACCAGAAATATTCTTATTCTTTTCACTTTTATATTGCCGAATATTTCATGAACCCATACATGGTTCCGTCGGCACAATCATTATACTTTGCAATCTCTGTAAAACAATAGCCTTTTTCTTTATTTCAGATTGAAGTCCTTGTTGCTCAATGAAATTTTGACCAATTAGAGAATGATGAAGATCCCGTTCCAGAATGCATAAAATTTGAACCACCAGATAACGCAAATGCTGTTGTTACTGACAAATATTCTGGAGAACAGGATAACATTGCCATACAGAATTTACCAGGGTCTCTCTAACGTGCACCTGCCCAGGCTTATTACGGTGTTAGTTCTGACTCTTGGCTAATTTCCAGAAGAGGTCTCGTACTAGACAGCCGACTCCACCACCAGTACCATCTACATGGCCGTAGTGGAAGATACTACAGTATCTTCCACTACGGCCTTTCGCCCTACGTCTAAGCAAAATACAACCTATAATTGGAGGAGTAGTCATATACCAAATGAGTTACCTAGTTTCTAATCCGTGGAAGGTCCCTTAGATGAGTTACGTCGTCCAATATGCTTGTGGAGTATACAAATTTATATGCTTCTCAGAAAAATAAGCCCGGTAACATTTCTGCTAGCGAAATAAAATGTTTCTGTACCAAAACGACGAATGCATTGGGAAAATTCATCAGACTGTAATTTTTCTTCAGTCAATAATATAAAAGCCGTCGCACGCAAACAAATAAAAATAACACACAAATAAAAAAACACATTCATAAAAGACACTAGTTGAAACATATTCCTAATACATACATATTATTATCTTTTTTTTTGTAAAGTGTTAAAAGAACTGGTGGCATTTCAGTGCGGTGGTAATAACATTCTGGTGACAATTATTTTATGGGTGTTCATTAAAAAACCCACAATGGTAGCTTATCCAAGTCTATACTTAGATAATATCGCTGGTGGTAGTAATATCTTTACAATTTCCTGATAATACTAGCACGTCGAGTAAAACAGGTATATAACAGGTGTCAATACCACGGAAATGGGCCTCATGTAACCTAATTATCGTTGTAAAAACCATGGAATTAGGTTTTATGATACAAAATCAAATTTTCTAATTCCGAGTTATAAAAATTATGAGATTTTTTGATATTATACATCAAAATTACCGTTAAATTTGCGATATCTTCGACATAATATATAAAACATACTCAGGAAAATATCGGAACACATCAAAAATCTCGTTTTCTGTACTTAGTTCTTCCGTACAAAAAAATAAGATATATATAAGAGATTACCTACATATACAATGTTTTGACCGGCTATAATTAGTAAATGCGGCTCCAAAGTATGCCACGGAAAAAGTTTTTTGTATTTATTGGTTATTTAAGTTATCAGAACTGAAATATGAAGTTTGTAATAAAAAAATTACCACTAAAATTTTCAAAAAAGATAGCTCTATAAGCATATATATAAAATATGATAGCAATATAAAATATTTGGCACCTAGTGCCCTGGTTTTTTAACACTTATTTTCTCCTCAATTTGTTAATAGAATACTCAAATGTTAAGTGTATTCGATACAACGTTTTACCCTTTCAACATTTTACCCAAAACCAAATCTCTTGTAGAATAAAAATATCGCTGAAAAACACTATTTAGCAAATAGTAGTACTTACGCGCATAAGGTCCGAAATGTATGGAGTGTGCGTTCAACTCAGGTGGCAGTGGCAAACTAACCGATTATTTCAAAATATACACACACCAAGGTACTTTTGTGTCAACAGATAAATTATTATTTGATTATTGGGTCTTGCAGTCAAAAATAATTAGTAATTTGCTTTAGAGCTGTTTTTCTAAATACCACGGAATTAGGCGCCAATTTCTGCACCCCACGGAATTGGACGCCTTTACCTTATTATCGTAATACGGTTCCTCTAAAGCGCCCTTTTTAGACCCACTGTAGTAGAATGTTCATAACAGTCAATCTAAACTTGAGAATGCTGTAAGGCGAAACCGATCAGGTTCAATAATAAATATCGCGGAAAAAGTACATGTGTGTTCTCAATACGTATTCAGTAATAGTTTTATCCCTTCATAACACACTTTTGACTTTCAAGACTTTCTTTGGCAAGCACAATACTAACCACACCCGAAAGCTTCAACATATTCAATGATATGCGGTGGAATTCCTGCCTTTTCATAAAAATGTTTAATAAAATTAGTTGTACTATTAAGGTCTCTACAAAATCCAAATTGTGGACCTTTTTCTGTTTTCAAGATATTTGTATACTCATTTTGAACGTGTAACAATTCAGCGTATACTCTGAAAAATACACGATTAAATTATTAAAAAATACATAATGCACATACTTATAACTGTAATAATCTTTATAACTCACCTCAAGGCATCCTTTGCCTTTTGCAAAAACAGTACATTTATGGCTTCAGACTTGGTACAACCATCAGCACGTTCATCGAATGATTTTGTTTTTCCGTCATCACAAAGTTTTATAATCCTATTAAAAAAATACAGATGTATCAAAAATAATAATTCGTACTAACAGTATAAGGGACTAGAAAAGAACATACCTCGAGTAATGCACTGCTGATTGAGGATACATACACAAAAATGTACCACCAACAATAGCAGCTTCGCACTCCCCACGTTTTAGAGCCAAATATGCATTTTCAACTGCCGTGGAAGAACTGCAGCATGCCACATCAATAGACATTGACGGACCCTTGGCGTTTAGCCAGTACGAGATACGATTAGCCACCATGGCCTTGCTGCATCTGAGCAAAGAACAAGCAATTAAAAAACATTTGTCACACATTACTTCGCACTTTTTTAAAAGAATAAAAATTATAATTATTTACATAATTACATAGGTACTGAATATGGTAGCCAAAATAGTGGACATGTTTACTGGTTTTCAAGTGTCCGATATGTCGGCGCTGATGCAAGCACGGAGGATCACGGAGGAATTTTTTTCCTACGTGATCACGGTGTTCGCAAAAGTGCCGAAATAACTCTTAAATAATGTCAGTGACCACGACAGTTTAAATAATAGGTATTTAAACTGTCGTGGTCACTGACATTATTTAATAAGTCTGAGTAAGTTCACAAGAGAATCATTGTATATCATAAGTTATTATAGTACCTATAATAGTAGTATAGTTAGAGTACATTACATTTGGGTAACCTTTGCTAGCATAGCTTCCAAAGCGATGACGCGATTTCAATTTAGTTTTTTTTATTTTTATTTAAGGTGTATTATGTGTGAGACAGTTTTAGACATTTTTGATGAAAATCTGTTGAGCCGTTATCTCCCGGCAACCTGCACATCCTCGCATCATGGGCTTGAGCATACGCCACGCGCCCGGCACCAACACACAACAGCATCAGAGGGATTGATAAATCGAATCAAACCTGTTTCCGATCTTCATTTTATACTTCTGTAAGAGGTTTCTTCTGTTTTCTTTCTTTTCTGGAATTCTTCTATAACTAGACTTCATCTTCTTTCTTCAATATTAATTTTTCTTTCACATTTTTTAATCTTCTAGTGATCTTCAATGTTCATTATTCTAAAATATTCTATTCTTCTAATCTTGCAAGCAACTGGAACGCCTTCTTCATAGTCGTCAAAAATTTAATAAAATTTCAATGGAAAATATGGCTGGCTAAGGGTTGCCATTTAATGGAGTGACATAGGTAAATTATATACCAGTGTTCGATTCCATAATTCGTGCATTAATGCCTCAAATATATGCGTGCAGTTATATAATAATATATAAGGTAAGGCGAGCTGCACACTACAGGGGTTTTTTAAATTATTAACTTAATTTTTATTTTCTACTTTTTAAATTGATCTACTAGTCAAGCCCTTTCATATGGGAATATGTGTATCAACCATATTGAGGGACTTGTGAAATTATTCTTTACTCTGCCATTTTGTAGCGACGGCCATCTTGGACCGATTATTTCAAACATAGCTAAGAACACTCCCGACTAATATACCTTTCAAACAAAAAAAACTAAATCCAAATCAGTTCATCTGTTTAGTACCTACGATGCACGGGGGACATAATTTTCCTTCTCCATGCTACGATGCCACAAACAGACACACAGACACGTCAAACTTATAACACCACGTCATTTTTGCATTGGGGGTTAAAAAGTAAAATTACTATTTGGTAAACAAGTTATTGTTTTATTGTTCACTACCCAAACATAACGTATGCGTTACGATTATTTGTGAAGATATTTTTCCGGTAAGAATATAGCAAATTTACGCAGCATTTTTTTGAGAAGTGGCAATTTGGCAAACATAGGTAACCCACCAAACTAGCATCTATCTTTATAGGTATAGACTGATTATAGTTATTTTATTAATATATATTTACATATACATAAGTTTTAATTTCTCTATTTCAGAGACACATAAACAATATTTTGTTTTCAATTATTTCGTTCTTTTTAAGCCTCCGTGGCGTGGCGGTAGTGCACGCGACTGCCACGCAGGAGGCACGGGTTCGATTTCCGCTCAGTGCAAATATTTGTATGCATGAATATGGCTATTTGCATTGATCTGGGTGTTTCTATATATAATATGTATGTATTTACAAAAAAAAGGTATATAAGTATGTTTATCCGCATTCTAGATTACATAACACAAGCTATAAAAGCTTACCATGGGTCTAGATAGCGTTGTGTAGAATGTTGTGGAAAAAAAATAAATAAACCACAACATTTATTTATTAGACAATACTAACTAGTGTATTAACTATAGGTAAAGTTACCTACCCAGCTATTCCAAAGGTGCTATCTTTATTTTCGTAAAAACAGACTTTTTCCGCTTCAGAGAAACATAATCCGATATAAACACCAATTTTTCTACCCGACAGCTGCTCTGGATTGATTCCTATGAGAAAAAGTATTATTCAGTTTAAGTTACTACAGAATATACATACATTAAGATCGCTCTCTAATTTTATGAGTACTGACACAGTTAATACAGTACAGCGGCTCCATCTGAAAACCAGCGCTGCGCATATTTAACGCAAGGATGTTCGCAGCATTCAATGCTGACATGGGGCCCTATTCGAGTTCATACAGTGTGAAATGTTGCACCCATAGATCAATATAACACTTACTGTGCCTACTAAATAGAAAAAAAACCTTTATAATATACCAATTGTAACTGTTTATATCCATTAGATATGAGATGCCATACTGTGAGAAACGTAAATAAAATATTTTTCTTTCGTCTTCTTCTTTCTTTCTTTCTTTATGCAGGAGCGATTTGCGGTACTTTGTTTATTTTATTTATTTTAATGTTTTGTTTGCTTATTTATTATATGCGGTTTGTTTTATTTTTTATGTGGATGACTAGCTAAATATATAATATCAAACCTCAGGAAAGAGGGTTACGACTGCAGACACAAATAAAACAAAGGTCACCCTCAGTTTACTTTACCATACCATATTTGTAGGACCAGGAATCTAGGTAGAAGTAAATAGTGTGCTGGTAAAGAGTTCCAAGTCTTTATGATACGGCAAAGTAAAAATATGCCGCTTGAGCCTCGATGGAATAGAGATGTTGTAGGAATAATAGCCCTATAGATGTTGTTTTTTACTCTCGAAAAATAACCACCTTATGATGATTAAATCTGCTATAGTGAAATAAGTGTTCTTACGAAAAATGGTTATAGAGATTGAAATAAAACTACTTAACTTGTACTACAAACTATGTGACAACTACCATCATGAGTTACTCCGCGTACATGGCAGCTGTAAAGTGGCCGAAAGCCTAAACGAAACTTTAAAAAAAAACTAAATATATCGCGATAGAATCCGTTAAAAATATAGTTTTATTTCAATAAGTAAGATACGCTTAAACTCCAGACAATAACATGATTATATATATATATATATATATAATATACTTGATTATGAAAATTCTAATTCTGTCACCACCGTCCGAAAACGCTCGTCACACGCTAGAAGCGCGCTCGGTCTACGCTGCGTTTAAAACATTTCATACTAAGGGCCTCGTTCACCATCTCTGATTAAAGTGTCAAGTAGGCTAATCGTAACTTAAAGTCCCCGGTAACTGAGTATTCGCATTTCACAATGTCCGAGTAGCACTACTCAACGGTTAAACCTACGATTAACTTACTCACTACTCCTTCTGCTGATTAGGGACTTTAACTGACGAGTAAGAGATCACCACATCTGTTTGCCATTTACGAGTTCTGTTGTTATATTGTTCTGTGTTCGGGTAGCAACATAATATTTGTAAAAATAAACAAAATAATGTATTTGTTCGAGTTATTTGATCAGCAATTAGATGAAATAGATCTAGAACATTCTATGATGCGGCGATTACCAATAATTCGTGTGTTTTTTCGTGAATATTTTTGATGACCTTGAAGAAACAGAATTTTGGAGTAGATTTCGTTTATGAAAGCACGCTGTGAACATAGTGCACAATTTGATGAAAAATAAAATAGCCTCTAAAACATAAAGATGAGTGATATTTGGAACTAAACATTTTTAAATGTTTGGTTATGTATCGAATTCTTTTCAATATCCAAAAACCACCAGTTGTAATTAAATTAAAACAAATTATTGATACAAAAATAAGACAGGAATTGCTATAGGCGTTTCTAAATAGGAAAACACCGTTAGGTGCTCTTTTGTACTTAAATTTTGTAAAACACATGTTCAGCAGATGTTAAACTTTTTTATGGTAAGACTGCTGTATAAGTTTATGTTTGAAAATACAAATGACAGAAATGACGTAGAATTGAACGAATGAGCGTATGATTTTGCTATGTCATTCAGTTAACTCCTAAGTTGTTACTCAAAGGATCGGTTTCGATTGTGAAACTGGCAAAAGATACTCGGAACTTTTAATTACCAGTTATCGTTAACTGAGAAGTTACTAATCAACGCTTTACTTATGGATGGTGAACGAGGCCCTAAATGTAATGAAGAACTTTTAATCGAATACATTAGGAAAAGAGAATCGCTCAGACGGGACTCGAAACCACGATCTTTCCCTTACAGGGAGAATGCCTTGACCAACTGTCCGCTCGAGTGATTCTCTTTTCCTGGTGTATTCGATTTGTAAAATTAGCATGTTCTTTGAATTATTTTTTTAAAGCATTAATAAATTAATAAATTGTGACTTAATTCGATTGTTTATTTTTTGAGTTACTTTGGGTATTAAAACAATGAAAGGTCATAGTTTAAGTTTAGTAAGTAAAGTAAAAAGTAAAATATTATTTATTGCATGTATTATAATTGCATAGGTTCTATGTTCACAGACTAAAAAGTGCGTCACGGATAGTCTTTCGTCTGCGCTGCACCTAACAGTTTGTACAAAAAAATCCACATAGTTCGACCACCCGAGTTAAACAGTTTTGTTTTTTTTTTGTCCTAACAGTTCGACTATCCGGGTCAGTTTAACAGTTAGGACAAAAAATCCGAATAGTTCGACCACCCGAGTTAAACAGTTTTGTTTTTTTTTGTCCTAACAGTTCGACTATCCGGGTCTGTTGAATAGTTCGATCGTCGGAGTTAGTCTGACAGTTTGGATATTTTTTCCTAACAGTTCGACCACAGAAGTCAGTCTGTACGGGACTGCCTTGATGCTGCCGTACGATCTGCTTGATTGATCTTGATGTATTGATAAATGATAAATCCTTGATGATTATAAAATATTTATTACTTGATGATAATACACGAGTTTTACAGCACGACTTGTTTGCGACTGACTTTATATGTAATGATTTTACAATAAAGCAATCAAATCCGCTGACGCGGTAACATGTGCGGTAATTGGACCGTACATATTCCCGGGCCAAAGAAGATGAGAGCCAAAAAATCAAAAATGAAAATTTATATTTATTACAATGAATAAAAAAAAACAAAAGTGTACATGTAAATGGATAATAAACAATAATTCATTAAACCACCGAGTTATCAAACATTTCGCTGAATTTGCGCAAAACGGGACTTGTAGATCTGTTCTGGAATGTTCTTGCACGTGAGCTGGGTGCCGCCGTCGCCTCTGGCCTCGACGAGTCGCACTCGCCGGCTCGCGGACGCCGCTTCGGAGCTTCCACCCCCGCTCTGTCCACCATCACTGCTGGCTCCTGGATCGCCTCACCACCATTACCTTCCTGGCTTCTTGTGCATCGCCATGTATGAGTTATTCGCCGTACTGCAACTGCGATGGCGATAACCAATACTATTCCAAAGATAATGTAGATCATAGCGTAATGGTGTATATCATGTGACGAAAGTATAGTCTCACGAACGGCTTCGTTGTCCTTTAATTGTCGTATTTTCATCTGTATGTTTTCGTTTCCCCCTTGAAACTGCAAATGCGATTTGTTTGATATTTCGTACGTGGGGATGCTGATGTTGGGTGTGTATAAGTCCGGCGATATACGTAATTCACTTGTATGAGGTTTGTGTGGATATATCGTAAACTCTTCCGTCTTGATTAAACAGCCGTGACCTACACTTAATAGCCCGGCACCGGTCAGCTGATGTGCGTATCAATTTGAATATTTCGTAGGACTCTCTACTAATTAACGGTATCCTTATTTCAAACAGAAGGTACTGTTTCAACAATCTGGCCTTGACATTCAAAAAATTATATATCTTGCGTATTTCTGAGTGGACGTTGTCTATTGGCAAGGTAACGTCCTTTGGCAATTTGCTTGAAATAGTATTCAACTCAGTAATCAGTTGATTAGGTGTAACTAAGTGTAAGTTGAAGCGGCCTTGATAAACATCCAGTAATGAATCCATTATTGTGTTTTGTAGGGTTTTTAAGTTGTTCAGCATATTTGTCGCTATCATAGACCCTATAGTAAAGTCACTAAGGGCGTTATTTGCTTGAATCGTGTTCCTTAAGGTGTCCACGGCTTTGTCTAACGCAATCATATGTTGATTTATAATTTTATGTTGATGATTCATGATATTCTCAGAGCGTTTTAATAAATTATTTTCGGCTTCTATGATAGTAGTTTGATTCTTCCAGAGATTGATAATGTGATTTTGATTTTGATGCAATAACGCGATGTCCTGTTGGTACTGTTCGGCGAATCGGTTATCTAATACTCCAAACAATGTGTTAGCGAGATATCCGATTCCATTGATCAAGCCTCGTCTGTTACGTTGCTGCGTGGCTCGCGTCGGTGACGCATCGAATTGCTGACTTTCCAACAGCTGATCGTAGTATTGTAGTTCTTCGTACCCGTGACGTAGTTGGAGTACTATTGCATTACATCGAGCTTGTTCTCGCATTGATTGACATGTTTTGTCAAGTGTTTGTATGTACGAATCGAGTGCCTTAGTTCCTTGTATAAACGGGCCCATTTCGTAGTAAATAACAAGTTTCTATTCATCCTTGATAAGTAACATGTTAGATAATTTTTCTAAGTATATGCCTTGGTTTTCTCGAAACTGTGTAATGTTAACACGGGCTGTAGAAGTAGATAAAAATGAAAAAAGGAATAGAAATGTCACTAGCATTGACGATAATAAACTTCGTTTGGGTTTTTTCACGTTTCGTGTACTGTATGATTGCGTTTGATGGATTCCGCTGTTTTCATACGAATCTTGGACCGTTTCTTCGTGACTAATCAATTTCGATAACTTGATAATCGGTCTTTTGATATGGCCTGTCTTGGTTTTCAGAGAGACAACGCGAACAAAACCATCTTTTCCTGGGTGAAGTTCTGTCACTCGTCCCATGACCCACTTGCCGGGGGGTAAGTTTTCTTCGTGAATGAGAACCACGTCATTTAACTGGACATTTTCCTTTGGAGTTTTCCACTTAGACCTTGTTGTCAATTGTGTCAGATATTCAGCATTCCATCTTTTCCAAATATCTTGCATAATGTTCTGTATAAGACACCACCGCGTTCTTAAATCTCTCTCGGTAGGTATAAGTGTCAATAATGGACCACTTGCTAGAAAGTGAGATGGCGTCAGATATTCTAAGTCTGCGGGATCGTCAGTTAAGGGACACAGCGGCCTAGAATTTAAGCAGGCCTCTATGTGGGTCAGCAATGTGTTGAACTCCTCGTAGGTGAGCTTCTGAACTCCTATCACCCTCTTCAGATGGAATTTAAAGCTTTTGACTGCCGATTCCCAGAGCCCTCCCGCCGACGGATTCCCGGGGGCATTGAAGTGGAATGTTATTTCCATGTTGGCTAACTCTTGCTGTAGCTCGTCGTCGAAAGTTTGCACAATTTCTTGATATTCTACTTGTAAAACTCTGGAGGCTCCGATAAAATTGCGACCATTGTCACAATAAATATCGCTTGGTGTACCCCTTCGGGCGGCCATCCTACGTAGAGCCGCGAGAAATGCTGTAGTGGTCAAGTCGGAGACCAACTCTAAGTGTACGGCCTTGGTTGCCATACATACAAAGACGGCGACATATCCTTTTGTGGTTTTGATACCACGACCCTTGCTGGCTTTCAAAAGCATATGCCCCGTGAAATCTACGCCCGTATGTTTGAACGGACGAGAAGGACGAACTCTGGTTTCAGGTAAGTCCCCCATTATTTGCTCTTGCATGCTTGGTTTTTGTTTCTTGCATAATACACACTGGCGTATGTATTTCTTAGTTGTTCTTGTTCCACTAAGTATCCAATACATTTGTCTCGTATACGATAGAGTTACTCGGGCTCCGCCGTGTAATGTGTGCTCATGAGCATTGTTTATGACTAATTCTGTGAAGCGATGACTGTGAGGTAATATGATAGGGTTTTTCTTGTCAGGACTGATGCAGGCGTTCCGTAGCCTGCCTCCAACGCGAAGAATATCTTCATTATCCAAAAAAGGATTTAAATTTATAATGTTGCTTTTCTTCGAAATACATTTATTTTGTTTCAGGATGCATATTTCTTCTGCAAATACTTCTCCTTGAACTTGTTTTATTATCTTTTTTCTTGTTTCTCTTAACTCGGGTACAGTCAGCCACGATGTGAGAACTATCCTGTTTTTTGGTCAGGAAAAAGAAAATTCTGTATACCCATGCAAGTACTCTGATAAGTTTTGATAATGAGCTGTATTTTTCTATCATATTCTTGATAATATTAGTGTCATCGAATTGCATGATGACATGAACTTGCTTTACAATTTTTGCTTCTTCATTGGTCGTATATGTACGTTTCTCTTGCACTATATTTTCAAGAAAAGATAGCCAAGTCGGACCTTGCCACCATAATGTATGTTGTATTAGTTGGCTGGTTATCAAGCCACGGCTAGCACAATCTGCAGGATTTTCTGAAGATTTAACATACTGCCAGCAGCCAAGTGGCATTACTTCAATAATTTGACGTACTCTATTGGATACGAACGGCTTCCAGCGCTCGGGATTTCCTTACAGCCACCCCAGCACTGCCATGGAGTCAACCCACCCGTAGATCTTGATCTCAACGTCTGGTGATATCGCTTGTTTGATTTTCATCATAACCTTCGAGAGAAGGAGGGCTCCGCTCAGCTCCAAACGAGGTAAGGAAACCTCTTTATTACAGGGTACGAGTCTTGATTTGCCAGCAATAAGTTTTATTTCCGCTTGACCTGATTTTATTATTTTGCTATAAACGACGCACGCGTACGCTCTTTGTGATGCATCGCAATAGCCGTGTAATTCGAGCTTATTCGTGTCGTCGCAGCCTAACCAACGTGGTATTTGAATGTTCTTTATGTGGATAATATCGTTTTTAATTTTTTGCCACTCATTATATATATCCTTAGGGAGGTTGTCATCCCATCCCAAGTTCGTCTTCCATACTTGTTGAAAGATCAATTTGAGTTTGGTAGATAATGGAGTTAGCCACCCCAGGGGGTCGAACAGCTGGGAAATGGCAGACAACAGCGATCTTTTTGTGTCCTGAATGTCCTTGTTGACTTCATATTGAAAAATGAAAATATCCTTTTCAGGATTCCAATATAAACCGAGAGTCTTTGTCGATTCGGTTAAAATATTATAGTTGCCTTGCCCCTCTTGGCTCCTATCTCCTAATAATTCTTGATAATTCGATTTCCATTTCCTCAAATTGAAGCCGCCTGCTTTCATAATGTTTATAAGATCTTCCTTAATTTTCAGAGCAGATTCTAGAGTAGGGACTGCCAGAAGTAAATCATCCATATAGCAGTTATTCTCCAGGATTCGTGCAGCTTCAGGATACTTTTCCCTTTCGTCACTTGCTAATTGACGAATAGTCATCATCGCGAGGAAGGGCGCGGCCTTGGTGCCATACGTCACTGTAGTGAGTTGATACTCTCGTAAAACTTCTTGGGGACTATCTCGCCATACATTTTTTTGGAGAGGCTGGTCATCTTCATGCAACCAAATGGCGCGAAACATCTTTTCACAGTCGGCGGTGAAGGCAACCTTATGTTTCCTCAATCCTAATATATCCTTTGCTTTCCCGTAAAAAAACTAAAAATTAGTCACTTCGCAGATAAACCAAAATGGATAACTAAGGGTCTAAAGATTAGTTGTAGAACCAGACGCTCACTGAGATATAAATACTATTTAAATAAAAATATTGAAAATAAAACAAAATATCAGACATATTCGAAAACACTGAAGAAATGTGTAAATAATATGCAGTCGTTGTGTAACCGGACGCATATTTCAAATTCCAATAATAAAGGTAAGGCCACTTGGGATATTATTAGGGGATGTGTGGGTACAGTTGATCCTGGAAGGCACATTGATATTATTGTTGACAATGGTAGCATAATTACATCGGGAACTGAAATAGCCAATTCCTTCAATAACTTCTTTATAGACGTAGTGAGGGGAGATAGCATTGACAATGAGTCATATCGGACAGATTGTCTTGTCAAAAGTATTAACTCAAGTGTGTTTTTAGAACCTACAACTCCCAATGAAGTTTTCTCTATAATTAAGTCTCTGAAGAACTCCAAGTCCTCAGGCTATGACAACATTAACACGAGCCTCCTTAAGGCTATTTCACAGTATATAGCAGAACCTCTGGCTTTTATAATAAATCTATCTTTTGAGCAGGGTTGTTTTCCTGATAGGCTGAAGCTGTCTATAGTTAAGCCGTTACACAAAAAAGGAGCTAAATCAGATATGAACAACTATAGACCAATTTCTCTGACTCCTGTACTGTCAAAAATCTTTGAAAAAGCTATGTATAGAAGAATGCTAAGCTTCATAGATAAATATAATATTTTGGCACACGAACAATATGGATTTAGGAAAGGCAAATCAACACAGTTAGCAACTTTTACATTAGTGAAGTCTCTACTTACCAATATTAATTCAAAAATTCCCACATCTGCCTTATTATTGGACCTAAGCAAGGCGTTTGATTTTGTGAGTCACTCAATTCTTATTACAAAATTAGAGAAATACGGAATAAGGGGTCCTGCTTTATCATGGTTCCAATCATATCTCAATAACAGAAAACAATTTGCAAGAATTACTAAATATAACAATAGCAATAATAATATTGACGTCATTGATTCAGAGCCTAAAATTAACAAGTTTGGTGTTCCCCAGGGAAGTATTTTAGGGCCTCTATTATTTTTATTATACATAAACGACCTTCCGTGTGCCATTTCCAAGAAGTGTGTCCTATTTGCGGATGATACAACAATTATCTTAGACTGTACAAATATAAATACTTATGAAATTGAAATTAAAAAAACTTTAGATGATATTATGAAATGGCTGAATGTAAATAATTTGCAAATAAATCTGGATAAAACCAAACTGATTCAATTTAAAACTTATAAAAGTAACGAAATAAACTTAAATATTACCCATAACAAGACAATAGTTCAACAGGTATCAAGTGCAAAATTCTTAGGTATAACATTAGACACACATTTTACATGGAAGGAACATATTGACAACCTTTGCACCAAAATAAACAGATTTGTATTTGCTTTACGAAAGGTTAAAGATGTAACAAGCATGCAAACCGCCTTAATGGTCTACCACTCTTACATCTGCTCCATAATACGTTACGGGATAGTTGTCTGGGGTAACTCTTCCGAAATTAATAGAGTGTTTATAGCTCAGAAAAAATGTATTCGCGCGTTGTTCAACCTAAAATGGTCCGAGTCTTGCAGACCAGTATTTAAATCGGAAAATTTGTTAACAGTGCCAAGTATTTACATTTACGAAGTCGCTAAATTTGTGAAACGTCATGACCATCTGTTCGAAAATAATAATAACATAGGAAAGCGACAGATAACGCACCTCCCAAAAAAAATGCCAGTCCCCAGGTTGGAGCTGTTTAGAAATAACTGTGTATATATGGCGCCACTTATTTTCAACTCCTTACCCAAGGGAATGGTGGAACTACCATATACAAAATTTTTACGCGCATTACGGGAGTGGTTAATAAAAGAGAGCTTCTACTCCACCTCAGACTTTAGGAGGAATAGTTCTTGCCGTTACGGTGCGTATTAACTCAGAATCTCCATTAATGTATATTTGGTAATATGTATTTTTTTTTTGTCAATTTTCTCATGTTTATGTACACCAACATTTTATTTTAGTTGTAAGTAAAATTTAATATCTTGGACTAAAACTGTCCAAAACCTGATATAATGTTGCATGCAGGATTTCTGTGAGACATGCTGTACTACTCATTGTAATTTAATACCTTTACACATTACCATGTTTCATGCAATAAATGGATTTATTATTATTCTCTTTATTAAATCATACAACTTATCAATTACATTTTTAAATATATCGTAAAAAAAAAATACAAAATATATTTAAAAATATAAAAAATAGTATCCCACCGGCATCGAGTACAGGGACCAAGCTACCGGTGGTTAGGGCTCCAGAGAAAGGAACTTCCTCACGATGCGCGCCGTATCAAGGAGTACTGCCTTCTGCATCTGGCCCTTGACCCAACTATCCAACCTGAGCCTCTTCAGATGTTGGTCGAGGCTCTTTGCTATCAGTCCGTTGACTGATACGACTATCGGTACAATGATTGCTGAGTCAACATTCCACATGTCGACAACCTCGTGGGCCAAGTCCAAGTATTTAACTTGTTTATCTTTCTCAGCCTTCACGAGATTCTCGTCATGAGGAATGGTGACATCAACAATCAATGCTCGGCGTTCGGATCGGTCTATCACCACAATGTCAGGCTTGTTAGCTACAACAGTCCTATCAGTGATGATAGATCGATCCCAGTACAATGTGATATGGGTATTTTCTAGAACTGGCTCAGGAACATACCTATAGTACGGCACCTCAAATTCCACAAGGTTGTATTTCAGAGCAAGTCGCTGATGGATTATCCTGGCTACTTGATTATGTCTGTGCAAGTACTCGCCGTTAGCAAGACGAGAACAACCGGAAGTAATATGCCTGAGGGATTCACCAGGTTGGTGACACGCTCGACAAATGTCAATTGTGCCATCCCTCATTATATACTTCCGGTAGTTATTCGTCTTAATAACTTCGTCTGCAATTGCACAGACAAAACCTTCAGTTTCCCCAAAAAGGTCACTGAAACGTAGCCAGGACACGGACGCCAATAGATCTACTTCGGGCCTGTGTAGGGCCCGATAGAACCTGCCATGTAGCTCCTTACTCTGCCATACCTCCCTGCGGCTGTCAGTGCTAACTATTGTAGGCCTGCGCCAGTTCTCTTTAGCCAAACCGAGCGGGGTGAGCCCGGTATCTACGTTGACTACATCACGATGCATGTCCACGTTCGACTTAAGAAAGTAGTCTCTGAGATTGCACACCTCGCGATTATGAAGGGTCTTGGCATTTAAAAAACCTCGACCCCCACATTTCCGCGGGATGTACAATCTCATGACTGACGACCGTGGGTGGTGCATTCGGAATGCAGTCAACTGAGTCCGGACTTTCCTATCGATAGTATCGAGTTCAGTCTGAGTCCACTTGAGTATGCCAAAAGAGTACATCAAGAGTGGCATGACCCAACTGTTACAGGCACGCACCTTGTTACCACCTGACAAAAGACTGTTAAGTACCTTTTTCAGGCGGCCAAAGAAACGTTCCTGTAACATTTGTTTCATGTCGACCTCATTGATGCATAACGCCTGTGACATACCCAAGTATTTATAGGTCTCAGTTACGAGGAGTGATCTTAGGTTAGTGGAAGCAGAGAGTTGTATACCCTCCGACTCCACCACCCGCCCTCGTTTTACATGAATGACTGCACATTTGTCCACACCAAACGCCATTTTAATAGAATTACTGAATGTTTCAGTAATCTTCAGTAAAGTTATTAATTGAGGGTTAGTGTGGGCGAATAGCTTTAAATCATCCATGTAAAAGAGGTGGGATACCATCTGACCCTCTCTTCGTAGCCTATAACCTAACCCTGAATTCACTAGTAAAGTACTAAGTGGATTCAGGGCTAAGCAGAACCAAAGGGGACTCAGACTATCCCCCTGGAAAATACCCCGCTCTATTGTTATCGGCACGCCACCACCCAAAGCCTGACGACACCCTGGATAGAAAAGAACCGTCCTCCATTGCCCCATACATGACCTTAAGAAGGTACATAGAGTTGTATTGACTTTCTACAACTCCAGCACCCTCAAAAGCCATGTATGTGGCACGGAGTCAAACGCTTTCTTGTAATCTATCCAGCATGCTGTCAGATCCTTACGATTGCGGCGAGCTTGTTGGCTAATAGCCATATCAATCAGGAGGAGCTCCTTAGTACCCCGGGCCCCATTCCTACATCCATTCTGAGAGGCACACATAATAGAATTATTGTTTATATGATTGTTAATCTTAGCTCTCAGGATGGATGTAAGAAGTTTATAGACCGTTGGGAGACATGTAATCGGTCTATAATTATTGGGCTCCAGAGTACTACCAGTTTTATGGAGCAGGTGAGTAACTCCTGTCGTCATAAAAGCTGGTAGCGTCCCAGATTCTACAGCGGATTGAAATTGTGAGGCCAAAACAACATGCGAACTCCGTAGCCATTTTAGCCAGAAATTGTGCAGTCCATCCGGTCCCGGAGATTTCCAATTAGACAGCGAACGGACCGCACAATCTACATCAATGGCATCAATGTTAATTTCTTCCATTTCTGGAATGGTTTCGCATGCTCTTTCGACCTCACGCATCCAATCCCCTTCAGTGTGGCTAACGGGTACCGACCAGATGCTACGCCAGAACGCATTTGTGACTTCAGCATCCAGCCATCGCACGTCATCCACACTTTCTTCTGTTCGCTCCCAGCTTCTATATACCCACCTTTGGTCTCTTTGGAACATACGGTTGACGGTATATCGATCAACTCGTTTTTTATATCTCCGAATACGGTTTGCCCATGCACAGACTTTCTGCTTCAGGAAGTCAATACGCTCTGTGACCCGAGACGTATAATCTTGGGGACTAATATCAGTTCCCGCAAACGCTCGGGTCACATAGCGCATCACCCTTGGGCGAGTATTGCCCGACCTGAAGCAGATTAGTTTACCGATGAGCACCCTTGCCTCGGTCACACGTCGTTCAATTCTGCATTGCCATGCTGGTATGGCAGACTTAGGTCGTATGGCAGGATCTTTAATGGGAAATTTAGCACCTGCCATACGACATGCCGCCACAGCAGTACAATACAGAATTGAGTGGGTGTCACCGAGGTTTTCACTATTTTCTAGATATCTAGGTAATAATGAATCAAGGGCACTCACCAGCGCTATATTACGCCTATGTATGGGCAACCGCGGGAGACGTGGCCTGACATGTACGGGCATTGATCGATATTCCCGCAAGGCACATTCCAAAGCCTCCTTAATCTCTTCATTGTACTGAATACTTACAGGAATAGGTGTGTCATCCGGTGCAACACAAGTATCATCATTTAGTTCTACTATAGAAGCAGGAACAGGAACCGGGGCGGGGGTGACACAGATATTTCGCAAGCATTCTAGCCGTAGAGTCTCAAGTACGGTTTCATTCAACATGCGATTGCGTTGAATGACCCGCACTTGGTCCGATAGTCGTTGTGCCGATACGTTGATGGAAGGTTCAAGCGCCTGAAACAGAGGAAGCATCCGAGTACGGTACGCACTGAGGTTAGTTCCCCCCTCTGTAGCCGCAAAATATGCCCGCATGACGTTTTCGTTGATAGAATTAGTCCATCGCATGCGGTGCACATCACCACCGGTAGCGGGGGCCCCATTCGAAGCCGGAGGGCGTCGGGGTCCCAAGCAAGTCGGTGGCCGGCCTCTCCCCGGCCGACGTACAGGTGTTGGCGACGTCGGCGGAGAGAAGAACTCGTAGCTCGAGGAGGAGCTCGACGCCGCTGGTTCCACTGCTGGAGGTTGCGCGGCGGAGCTTAGCGACGAGTCCGGAGATGTTATGGGTGCACTTCTGTTCCTTTTGGCTTGTGCCCGAGTCAGCATTTTCTAAAAATTTGGTAGATAGTAGTGTAATTTGTTCGATGACAGCTGTCACCACGGGACGGCATTTTTTGTATCTAGTATTTAAAAGGTATTTGACTGCCAAAATCTAAAATCTATGGGTTATTTATTGAGTTATTATTTATTATTTCACTTTATTAAAGTTAAAATATTTTTTTTAAGAAAATTAAAATTAAATTAAAGTCGGAGAAAATATGATTTTGACTTAGGCGATGTAGAGTTGCCAGTATTATTATTATTATTCTCTTTATTCATTTTAAAAAACTTATAAATTATATTTTTAAATACATATAAAAAAAAACATATATTTAAAAATATAAAAAATAGTATCCCACCGGCATCGAGTACAGGGACCAAGCTACCGGTGGTCAGGGCTCCAGAGAGAGGAACTTCCTCACGATGCGCGCCGTATCAAGGAGTACTGCCTTCTGCATCTGGCCCTTGACCCAACCATCCAACCCGAGCCTCTTCAGATGTTGGTCGAGGCTCTTTGCTATCAGTCCGTTGACTGATACAACTATCGGTACAATGATTGCTGAGTCAACATTCCACATGTCGACAACCTCGTGGGCCAAGTCCAAGTATTTAACTTGTTTATCTGTCTCAGCTTTCACGAGATTCTCGTCATGAGGAATGGTGACATCAACAATCAATGCTCGGCGTTCGGATCGGTCTATCACCACAATGTCAGGCTTGTTAGCCACAACAGTCCTATCAGTGATGATAGACCGATCCCAGTACAATGTGATATGACTATTTTCTTGAACTGGCTCAGGAACATACCTATAGTACGGCACCTCAACTTCCACAAGGTTGTATTTCAGAGCAAGTCGCTGATGAATTATCCTGGCTACTTGATTATGTCTGTGCAAGTACTCGCCGTTAGCAAGACGAGAACAACCGGAAGTAATATGCCTGAGGGATTCACCAGGTTGGTGACACGCTCGACAGATGTCAATCGTGCCATCCCTCATGATATACTTCCGGTAGTTATTCGTCTTAATAACTTCATCTGCAATTGCACAGACAAAACCTTCAGTTTCCCCAAAAAGGTCACTGAAACGTAGCCAGGCCACGGACGCTAGTAGATCTACTTCGGGCCTGTGTAGGGCCCGATAGAACCTGCCATGTAGCTCCTTACTCTGCCATACCTCCCTGCGGCTGTCAGTGCTAACTATTGTAGGCCTGCGCCAGTTCTCTTTAGCCAAACCGAGCGGGGTAAGCCCGGTATCTACGTTGACTACATCACGATGCATGTCCACGTTCGACTTAAGAAAGTAGTCTCTGAGATTGCACACCTCGCGATTATGAAGGGTCTTAGCATTTAAAAAACCTCGACCCCCACATTTCCGCGGGATGTACAATCTCATGACTGACGACCGTGGGTGGTGCATTCGAAATATTATTATTATTATTATTATTATTATTATAATAATAATGTAAAGATATCTTTTTGTAAGTTAGGCCCCGTATACATGCAATCATTGAGACTTAAGCCACTCGAAGTTTTTTCCGATGCATTGAAGACTACACGTAGCTTCGTCGTACTAGAATCGCTTCGTAGCACGCAATGGTGTGGCAAGTAACTGTTGCGCTCGGATAACGTGTCCTCGTAGCTTGTAAGTTTCATATGACCTAAGTCTTGGTATTCGTGAATGAAGGATTTGTAGGCTATTTTGAGATCATTGTTTTTGTTTAATTTTCGTTCCAACTGGCCAAATTGTGCAATCGCTTTGTTCTTCGACTTTCCTAATTGATCGATATTTCACTTAAGGGGCAGTCTCACTATATACTTTCCATCTGACGACCTTGTTGTCGTGGATTTATAGAAATCTATGCATTTATTTTCTTCAATTGAAAGAGACTGGTTCTGAGGTATGTCTTCAATATCCCAATATTTTTGAAAGTCTTGAAGGTTGTTGAGAACCATATTGCATGCGAAAGTTTGGATTTTTCCACAGAGAATCCATCCAAGGCGTGTTTCCTGGATAATCGGTGACTTGCTTCCGACTCTGTATATTCCGTCCAGTATAATATTTGCATATATGTCGGCCCCAAACAAGATGTCCACAGGCCTACTAAGATGGAAGTCGGGGTCCGCCAATTTTATTTCATTTAATAGTTGCCATGTTGGCGGCTTGAATGACGCATTTGGTAAGTTTCGTGTTAAACTTTTCATAATGTAAACATTTGTAGTAAAGTCGTACTTTTCAGTCATCGAATTGCAATTGATTGTTATCATGCCGTTGCAGATGTTGTCCGTGGTGCCAACACCCGTTACGACCCCTTTAAATTTTTGACGGGGTAAACGTAAAAGCTGAGCGGCCTTTGTAGTAATCAGAGAGACTTGTGAGCCTTGGTCAATGAGCGCACGTAAGACTTGGTACTCTCCATCTGCCCTTTGTACTTGTATCAAGGCCGTTGCTAGTAAGATTTCAGGCATTTCCCCTTGCTGGGTCACGTGCGAGTTCTTGGCACTGCATTCGACTCCTTGGCTTGAGTCCGGGTTACTTGATGCGAACTGTGACGTCATGTCGGTTGAAGTCACGTTGTTTTTCGCAAATGCTGAGTGCAGCAATGTGTTGTGGTTTCCGTTGCACTCGCGGCATCGTTTATTTGAAGTGCATGTTTTTCCAGTATGCTTATGTAGACAATTCCAGCAATAATTCAATTTCGTAATCGCTTGTCACCTTTGCATTGGTGTCATTTCCAAGATTTTTTTACAAAAATAGACGCCGTGTTCTGCACTGTTACAGATTAGGCATGTTAAGTTATTTTTTGAACTGGATTTTGATGCAGCTTGATTGCTTGAAAAATTCTTGCAATTGGATGATTTATTTTGTCTACTTGAATCGGACGAGGTTGACGTTTGTTGAAAATTTTCTTGTTTTCGACGGGCCGATTCGATTGTAGTGAACTTGTTTTCCAAAAATTTGAGGAATTCATTCAGATTTGGCAACTCTCGAGGTTCTTTTAGCGATTCTAGGTAATCACTATGAGTTTCGGCATCTAATTTTTGTACTAAAAGGTAGACTAAAATCGGATCCCAAGTGCTTATATCAACGCCAAGGTTTTTGATAGCGTTTAAGCATTCCGTGGTAACGTCATGAAGTCGTTTTATGTGGTTTGCATTGACTTGTTGCGTAACAGGAAGGCTCATCACAGTATTCATGTGGGTTGTAAATATCAATTTCTTGTTGTTGTACCTGTGGTTTAATATTTCCCAGCAGGCAATATAGTTTTCAGAACTAATTTGTAGGTGTTGTACCAAACGCTCAGCTTCTCCCTTAAGCTTGCTTTTAAGGAATTGCATTCTTTGCGCGTTTGATAGGCTGGGGTTGTTATGTATGGCCTCGCTAAAAAGATCTTTAAACGAGACCCACTGTTGGTAGTTACCGTTAAATACTGGAATGTCGAGCTTTGGCGTAGAATTTTCTCGATGGGACACGGACCATAACTTGCTATTTATGGCCTTTTTGATATCAAAGTATTTTTGTTCGTGTTCCGTGAACCTTGCTTCGTACTGTAAGTTAGATCCGCCTGTTTCACTGTCTATCTCCCAATGAAGTAAGTCGATTGCTTTCCAGCGGATCTGGAGAGACTTCAGAGTGTCTTCAAACTCCCAACGTTCTTCTATGGTATCTATATTGATCAGAGAGGCAGTTCTTGCAAATGCCTTGAAATTACTTAATTGTCTCTTAAACATCTCGTCAAGCTTGCTGCAATTACATGTATTTGCGGTGTGTGTGGTGGTAGCCCAGTCTATTACCTTCGGCTGGGCCGTCTTGTCTTGGGTCGCAGACGCGTCCTCCGAGGGCAAGCTCTCAACTTGCTCAGCTGCCCGGGAAGTAGACTCATCCTCACACACTCCTATCTTGATCGCCTTTTGCTGAACAGAAGGCTTACTTTCCTGCAATGTAGTTTGTATCACCGGAGGATCTATCGGATTGAGAGCAATGCTAAACTTCTCAATGTAGTTCTTAGCATCCAAATAACTTTGTCTCGCTTGCTGGTAATAATCACCGACCAAATAATCATGATCAGCTGGTAAAATCCCCGAAAGTTTTATGTGGATTGACCTGTACTCATCCCAACACTTTTCGAGAGCTTCGAGCCGTCTCTTGATCAGATCAGGAGTCCTGCGGGATGCACTATCCTTCTTGAAATTAATGAGAATTTTCTTGATTTCCTCTGATAGCAATGATTGCTGATAAAGCAGATCATTCACACTCATCTTGATATGACTTGATGTAAACTTGCTAGGTTAACACTATAATTCACTTGAAAACTCGCGATTAATTTACTTGCTAGATAAGGTACCTTATTTGATATAATATGTTTTAGTGTGCACAAATTGACTTGAAATAAATGACACGTGGACTTGTATTTCACAACAAAATTTCCACATGGAAAACTTGGCCTTGCGACTTGTAACTTGCTGCTGCTGGTTCTTGTTAGTTTAGTGTCTAAATGCAATCTCGCGTGATATATGCGACTTCTCAATGCAGTCGGTGAGACCCGCTTGTGGGAGGCCGACTGTACCGATTCGCTATCACACAAAAACCGAAAAAAGATCACTAAATCTCGACTTCGAAGGACCACAATGTACGGGACTGCCTTGATGCTGCCGCACGATCTGCTTGATTGATCTTGATGTATTGATAAATGATAAATCCTTGATGATTATAAAATATTTATTACTTGATGATAATACACGAGTTTTACAGCGCGACTTGTTTGCGACTGACTTTATATGTAATGATTTTACAATAAAGCAATCAAATCCGCTGACGCGGTAACATGTGCGGTAATTGGACCGTACACAGTCCAAAGGTCCAACCATACCAAACGGATCGCAGCGGCCCGCATCGAAGCGAATTTTACAATCTTTAAACGAAATTAAATCTTGTATACAGTGTTTAAAGTTTATATTACCAAGTCAAGGGTAAACACAGCCGGTGACATGCCGCGACACAAGATCGACTCCGTCCGCGTGCGTACGGATACCGACGCATACGTTCGAATACCGCCGAATGCGCTCGGAGCCGTCCGCCTGCGTTCGGATTCCGCCGGATGCGCTCGGACGCGTGATCACATGCTCGAAAGTGCACGCGCTGTAGACGCAGTCCCGCATTTGGTCGGATACCGCGGCATCCGTTCGGATACGGTGGCATACGGTCGGATACGGCGGCATCCAGTCGGATACGGCGGCATCCGACCGCGTCCGTGCGATGTGATACTGGCCGATGCGATCCGTTTGGTATGGTTGGACCTTAACAGTTTGGCTAAAAATTTTCCTAACAGTTCGATTATGAAACTACTGGTAGGACAGGATGGAATAATCCTGAGGTTTACGCGAATTATGCTCATTAAAATAAAACCACTTTTTAACGGATTTTGTCGCGATATATTTGATTTTATTTACTTTTAAACTTTCGTAGACTGTGACTGTGGGCTCTCATATATTGGTCAAACCAAGTGAAGCATTGGTACCTGCATCAAAGAACACATAGCTGACATAAAACACCAACACTCAACAAAGTCAGCTGTATTTGAACATACACAAAAAGGTACCAACCATTACTTAAGGTTTGATATATCACAGATACACGGTAAAGAACACGGATATGTATCGAGAATGATCCGCTAGGCTATTGAAATTAAAAAGCACCCAAATTTTATTATAGAAGTGGTTGGATCGTCTCACCAGTCTGGGGTCCAGTCATCCGCTTAATTAAACCTAGTTAACAGCAACATACAGCAAGACTTAGCGACACAGTGAGCTCATTCTGCGTAAATAGTAACACCAACAATTATTCATCATGATTCGGGTACTTTGAGACAACTTGTACTTCAAACCATATGACAACTGCCATCATAAGTAACTCGCGAACATGGCTGCTAAAAAGTGGCCGAAACTTCGGTTTAAAAGTAAATAAGAACAAAGATATCGCGATAGAATCCGTTAAAAAGTGGTTATATTTCAATAAATTGCTTGTGTTAGGAGTTGGTTCACGTCGCTAGTTTAGTGGTCTGAATTCGAACACGATCGTAAAGCCGACTTCTTAACCATTAAACTACCGACGCTTAAGATGCTGTCCTGTTGCTTCAAGATGCCAGATAGCGAGGGACAAAAATTAAGACTTTATGGTCAATAGGCTTATGTTCCACTATGTCACCTGTTGGTTAGTAATAATGTGGAAGCACACTTGCTATGAAATACCAAATAATCTATTTTCTTCAGACTTTAAGACTCTCAGATTATAGCTTTTTGAATTAATTCATACATTAAGTGTATGAATTATACAAATGCACATGCATAAACTTGTATGAAACTTGATACCTACTCGAGTATCCGATACTATAGAAATAATAATCTTAACAGTAGCAGATTAACATATTTTAAGAAATTGAATAATTGACTAGTGGTACATTCGACCAGATAAATGGTCACGAGTGGCAGAGAATAGAGAGCACTGGTCATCTCTGGAGGAGGCATTTACCTTTCATGGAGATGGTTCTTGCTAACAAAACCTTTCAATAAATACGATTCAGGTAAAATTATGAATATGGATTTGTTTAATCATGTTCTTAATATTGTTTATTAAATTGTTATTTTTTTATTTTTATATTTATATTGATTTATTATAAATAAAAATATAAAGCAAGGTTTGTGCAAAACTGTAGGTTCAGGCGTCAAAGAATTCCTCCCCATCGACGTCAACTGGGAGGGTGGCCAGTAGGCTGGCGGCATTGCCACGTTGAATGGCAATGCCAATCCTTTGCGCAAGGAATAAACCTCAGCCCTCTGGTCACGGGTAGTGTCTATTAAACGTTTAGATATTTCTTTGTAAGTAATATAATAATTATTATATTACTTAAATTATGTACATAAAAGTTGAAATAAAGCAGCTGTCATTTATTGATTTATTAAAATGAAATAGAATCAATTTGCATTATGTATAAAAACTAAGATTTTGTATTAGTACCTATCATTTGCTTCTAAATAAAATAAAATTAAATTGGTTAGGTGATATAAATGTTTAAGATTAGAAATTATCATTGTACTGCATGTAAGATTATGGAAAGCGAGAAATAAAAGGCTTTTTATTCTTATTTATTATTTATTACATTCGACCAAACGCGAGTAAAGTTTATTCCTAAAATAAACAGCCAATATCACCCACAAATTGGCAGTTTATTCTAGGAATAAATTTGACTCGTGTTTGCCAGCGGAATTCTACGACGCGTTTTAATTTTCGTACTTAATTTGTACCTATAATAGTTATTTTATTTTTAGTATTTTTGTTATTTTGAATCTCATTCAAATATTTTTTTAAATATTTATTTGATCTGATAGTTGTAATGTTATATTATATTTGAGATCTGATTATATTGACTCGTAGAATAATTAACTTACCAGCGTCGTAGATAGCCTGGTAAGTCTGCTCCAAAACCTTCTTCGCCATAGGGTCCATAGAAATAGAGAGGTAATGGTGCACTTTAAAAAACTGAGCGTCAAAATATTTGAGTCCTGGCAAACTTCCCGAATGCTGCATAACTTCTGGATGATTGGACTTAAAACGAAGATCTTCATGTGTTACTGGATTCACCTACATTGAATATAATTTATTTTTAAACAGTTATGATTATATGCCGTTTCTCACTATTTACGCAGAATTTCTTACTGTATCTTAACACAATAAACAAAATTATCATATTCACGGTACACTACGCGACTGCAGTTATCGTATGCGTTTGTCTTCGCAATCTTACTTATGATCATCAAAATCCATCTAGTATCGTAGTATCCATCATTATTGAATATTATCTTTAGATGATATAAGCTAGGTGGATGCTGGGTAAGTCACCCACATACACATACCCACAACTCGAACTGAAGAAGCAACCTTAGTAGTGAACCGTTAAGCATTAAACAGGAATATTTAGTCTATAAATTGTTCTGTTCATATTCGTTTCTTCACATTTAACAATCAGTATTAGGAAACTTCTAGTTTACGATTTCAAGATATTATGGGAAAGTAGATTATATCGGACTACTTTTGACTTGGATTCAGTTATTTATTTATAAAAGGACTTATAAAGATCAATGTTTCCAACAGTTCATAAGAATGTTAGTAGATGGCTGCACCGTCGCCCTTAAAGACGGATATAAAGAGAAGGAAAATTTGAAGTGGTTCAGGTGTGGCTCAATAGCTCAGTTGGAAGAGCATTCCCCCTGTAAGGGAAAGGTCGTGAGTTCGAGTTTTACTTGAGCATTTCATTTTTTCCGATGTTTTTCGAACTTAAAAGTTAGCATAATAAATGCTATAAAAATTTCATTCAAATAACTACAATTAATTGATTAGCCTATTGTTTGAACATTATTCTTAATTCTATATTTTTGTATGTTATTAATATTATTTATTTTGTATGTAATTAATTTCATTATGATTCATAATAATCATTAAATTAATTAATGAATTGGAATAAGCACTTGATAGATGGTGTATTGATCTATTTGTAACGTCCATTAGGTAGACCTACCTATCCGATACAAGTAAGGTAGATTTTGTCACGGAGATAATTATATCGTGCCTATTAGCAAGTTATTTTTTACTTTTATGTAATGTATGAGTTATCGTGTCTATGGCTCACATGAGGTGTTGCTTTATCTATTTATTTTTAGCATAGCTTACTTGACAGTAGTACTTTTGCTTTTCTTCGTTTACTAGGCAAAGCACAGGATGAGTAATTCATTCACAACATTGACTTGCCCCCACTGCCCAGGGCCCGTTCGTACATTCAGTACACTCAAAATGCATATAGGGCGAAAACACAAGAACTTGCGGGGGTGTCAGGTGCCCGCTGCGCAGTCTGAGCCGGTCCTCAACGGATCCATTCCCGTACACCGGGCACCTGTGACGGGTCGCAGTCAGTTTTCTATGGATAGATTGGCTTACTTGAGGGAGGCTTACGTGCCCGTGCTTCGCCACATCCCTAGGGGTGCGAGAAACCAGGCGGCAAGCAGGATGTGTGACCTGATTGACGGATGCGTGGACTCCAATGGTGTGGGCGACTGGGCTTCTCTTCTGTCCTTTGCGTACGGGGCCTTTAGGGTTCCATCTAGGGATCTTCCAGGTAACGTGACAGCCAAGGTTAAGGCCAACATCGTGTCCGCAGAGGACATGCGGGTAGACGAGGGGACTGACATTTTACGCCCCAAACCTGGGTCTTGGTCCTTGCGGAAGACAATAGAGTCCAAGGTGCATGATGGTGACGTGAGGGTAGCGGTGCGATTATTAGTATCTGATGATACTTTCGCACAGCGGGGGCTGGAGACGCTAGCAGTGCTTAAAACAAAACACTCGAGCCCATCGCGGCCGCTTGTCTTCCCACCAGCGCCGGACTTGTCAGTTGTAGCAGTGACAGTAACAGATAATGCGGTGTCCCAGGCCCTCGCCTCTTTCTACAGTGGGTCTGCCGCGGGATTGCCCCAGCCATTTAAAAGAGCTCACCTCTCGCTCGGTGGGGGAAAATGGACCTCGTCTACTGAGTCGACTGACGAGGCATCACTTTGCGCACTGGCTAAGAAGGACGGGGGAGTGAGGCCGATTGCTGTCGGTAGCGTGTTTCGGCGACTTGCGGGCAAGTTGGCTTGCAAAGCAGTGAGAGAAAATGTGGCTGGGTACCTGCGGCTTTATCAGCTGGGGTTTGGCACAGGTTTGGGGTGTGAGGCGGCGATCCACGCTAAGCGCGCATTCGCCATGGCTAACAAAAATGCAGACTGCGTCGTAGTCAAGCTGGATATTTGCAACGCCTTCAACACACTCGAGAGAGACGCCCTGTTGGGCGAAGTTTGTGATCTGGCTCCTTCTATCTATCCCTTTGGCCGTAATATACCGTTGGCCCTCTAATGTTTTCTATGATCAAGAACTCATTCTGTCACAAGCTGGGGGCCCTCGTGTTCAGCTTGGCCATTCACAGTGTTATCAAAGAACTCGAATCGTCACTGAACGTCTGGTATCTGGGTGATGGCACAATTGGTGGCAAACCAGAAGCGTGATCTAGTAGCACTTGTTTTGGCTTAGGGTGAACATGAGCAAGTGTAAATTCTTCCCTTGCAGTTCCCCAGCTAGTAGACACTATCCAACCTTCAACTCTATTTTGCCCGGCCTAAGAGAACTATCTCGCTATACTTTTCACCTTCTAGGGTCTCCTATCTTTCCAGATGCTCTCCCTGAGGTCATAAATAAGCGCAAAAATCTTCTACAAGATGCTCAGGGACGTCTCGAGGGCTTGTCAACACATGTAGCTTTGACCTTGTTGCGCATGTGCTTCGCGCTGCCAAAGCTTACTTACTGAGAACAACCCCCACTTGGATGTGCGCGGCAGAAATTTCCTCCTTTGACAATACTTTGTGATCTCTCGTGGAGTCTGTGCTCAACGTGTCCTCACGGAGCCCCAATGGGACCTGGCCTCTCAGCCTATCAGATTTGGGGGTCTCGGGATACGGCGCGCACAGGACGTTGGCATACCGGCTTTCCTTGCGTCATCGCATGGGGTTGCGGGCCTTGTCACTGTTATACTTCACTCTGACTGATCCCCTTTGCGTCTGTGGCATGGGAGTCTTGGTCGACGTCTAGTAATGGTGTACGGATCCCGGCCACTCCTCATATTCAAAAGTTTTGGGACGAGGTGGGAGTCAAGCTGGCCCACGAGCGGTGTTTGGGAGGTGCAACAGGGGTGGATCGGGTGAGACTGCTCGCCGTGTCACAGCCGGAGTCTGGCGCATGGCTGCAGGCATTACCGTCGCCTCACTTGGGCACTTTATTATACGATGACTCTTTGCGTGTGGCGGTGGCTCTTCGCTTGGGCTGCAGGTGTGTGAACCCCATAAGTGCACCTGTGGTTCCGTGATGGAAGCTGACGGCCATCATGCGTTGAGTTGTCGTCGTGCCGCAGGTAGGTTCCTTCGTCATCATGCCCTCAATGACCTGCTGGGAAGAGCCCTGGTTTCGGTGGATGTGCCTTTCGCTCTCGAGCCACCCGGCCTGTCCAGGTCGGATGGCAAGAGACCAGATGGATTAGCGCTCGTGCCTTGGAAAAGGGGTAGCTGCTTTTTTTTTTTTTTTTGTTTATCGTGCGAAAAATCCCTACGGATACCACCCCCACGGAGCCGGTGGAGGCGGTTATGTCGGACTCGAACCGACTAAAACGCACGCCGTCTTGGGTCCTTTGTTGCCGGAGGTGAGATTGCCAAAAGCATATCTCTCGCACCCCGGCAGACCCAGGACCATCTCTATCGAGATGGCCCCCTTCGGGTTGTGGGGACCGCAGTGTCCCCATCTAGCCCCGGTTACGGGGAGGCGCATTTTGCGCCGCCGCCGCGGCCTGCTTCTGCTAGGGTGACAGGCGGCTCCACCCGTCACCCCCAGGCCAGCGCTCATGGAGGACGGAGGTCGTTCTGCGACCTCCGACGTCCGGTTCGTCTTCGCTCTGCGCGGGCTTCCCGGGCCCGGAGTCTGGTCCGGACCCGACCGGCCGCCTCCTTCTCGAGCATTACTTGCTCGCAGAAGGAGATAGCCGCACCCCAAGCGTTCGCGCATCGTACCATCGCTGTGAGCAACGTGGCGAGTGTGAGGACTCCCACCCCCAGAGCCGCCACTAGGACCCGCCTCGGCGTGTCCCACGCCGGGCACTCGGTCAGCGTGTGCAGCTCCGTGTCCTCGCTCGCATCACAGTGATGGCACTCGGACGTTGGCTCCTTCCGGATCCGACACAGGTAACTCCCGAAACACCCGTGTCCGGTGATCACCTGCGTCAGAAGGGGGTAGGTGCTTGGTGTGGGATGCGAACTGTGTCAGTACTGTAGCGGCCAGTCATCCCCAAAGTCCCAAAAAAAAACGTGCGAAGTACGTGGCCCTTGAGCCCCAATATATCGTGGTACTGGTCGCGGTCGAGACCATGGGCAGTTGGGGCATAGAAGCGAAAAAACTGGTGGCTGACATAATGATAGGTCAGCGATTAAGAGTAAAGACTGGTGACTCCTGCTCCGAATCGTACCCTGTGCAAAGGCTAGCTATTGCGATCCAGCGCGAAAATGCGGCCAGTGTTTTGGGCGCCTTTGCACCAGACACGACCCGGGGCACCCAACCAGCACCCTGGTTGGGTAACCTCCACGTTGGCCTCCCCGTTTCTTCCCCCTTTGGACCGCGGTCCTGGGGAGCGGAAGCGGGAGGGTTGGTGCACCCTGGACAACGGCTAACAGATTCCCCCTCGGGAGTTCTGTTGGCCGTTGACGAATAACCCATCAGCGGACCCCACTGAGGTGGGGTCGTGGGATGACGGGCCTGTAAGGCCCGTGGTCGTCAGCGTCTCTTCCAGTATCCCTCTGCTTTCGGAGGGGACAGGGGAGAGATGCTTAGATAACCCAGGCGGGTGTGGCCCTGTCAGGGGCCACTCGTGGGCCCTCCACATGTCCCTCTGTTTGCAGAGGGCGTAGTGGAGGGTGCTCTAGGGCGGACGGGTTCTCCACCTTTGGCTTCGTCCAGAGTTGGGGGACATGGTCTGATGCAGACCACCGTGTGGCCAAACTGTAAGCCTCACTTAGGTCAGGAACGGTGGCCCCTAGTGGGCTGCGAGGAAGACAACCTCTATAAAAAATTACCCCCAGGGGCAGACGGACTCGGTCTGGTGCAGACCACGTTCGGCCCAGCCGTAACCTTTTTTTTTTTTTTTTCCGTGCGGAAATCCCCTCGGATACCCCCCTGCCGGAGCCGGAAGGGGAGGTTATGTCGGACTCGAACCGACTTAAACCGCACGCCGACTGTGGGTCGTGGTGCTAGGCCGGAGGTGAGGTTGACCCAATTTTTTTTTTTTTTACGTAGTGGAATGCGTTTAAGCACTTCGCTCACCCCACACGGGGGCAGAGGGTGGGCTTCGTGTGGGACTCCTAGCCTCCGAAAGAGGCCAGACTACCCACTAAACCACCACGGTGTCCGTCGTCACCACATATCGACGATGGCGGGAACAACATCTTCCGCCATCGTCGTGTGGGTCGCCCGCCACTGATCGACGGCAGGCCCGTCTCTGGTGCGGCAGAAGAGGAGTCCTTCTGCCACCCGCCTAGGCAAGGCACACGCGACAAACCCGGCCGTAACCCTGAACTGACAGGACCGGTGGATCTCCGGATCCGCGAGGAGTAAACCTCTATAAAAATCCCCAATCCCAAGCTCTGACGCCTGGCGACGAGATGAGTGGCTGGAGGGAATCCAGTCCCAAGGGCGTCCACGTCGGAGGACAAAAACCTCAAATAATGCAATGGATTATATATAAAACACCGAAATATCTACCAGGATCCACGGTGGCGATCCGGCTAGGAGACTCGCCGCTTCAAAGGATATCGTGCGGCCATGGACCGCACGACACCCGCGTAGAGTCTCCTGCAGGAGTCCTCCGGGCTCCTCAAGTTGGGCAGCAGCCGCACCAGCGCGTTAGCTGTCACCAACAATTTGGAGCGCAGACTTTGGAAGTGCTCTCCGAAGTCCCACCGACCGTCGAGTACAAGCCCCAGGTATTTCAACCGGGGCTTGATGTCGATGGGAGTACCTCCTACTGTCAGGCTGGATCCCGGGGATGGCCTGCGCCGAGGGCAATGAAAGAACAAGGCTTCGGATTTGTGCAGAGCCACCTCGCAAACTGCGCAGCCGCCGCGGCCAGCGCAAACTGCGCAGCCGTCGACTCGACCGGCAGAGCCGGCGTCGTTGGCCGAATGTATGGCGGCCATACGCGCCGAGATGGTGGCGCAGGAGGAGCGCTCCAACCGATGGCTGGAGGCGATCCTCGACGTCGCTCGCCGTCCTCCTCTCGCGACCGCAGTGAGGGGGTGCCCAGCCTCCCCGGCGCCCCCCTCCAGGTCCTTCGGGTCCCGTTCAGGGCAAGGGTAGGGGGAAGGGCAAGGGGAAGAAGTCCCCAGCCCTGGCCTCAGCCTCGCACCCGGCCCGGGCTTCAGTCCCGGCCCGGGCCTTAGCTCCGGCTAAATCCTCGAGCCACCCGTCAGGGGGCTGGGAGGTAGCCGGAGCCAATAAACAGAGACGGAACGCCGCCAAAAAGGCATCCAAATTGGCCAGAAGGGCCAAGGCTGCCAACAGGCAACAGCGCCGAGGAGGCTCCGCGCCCCACGATCGACGGCCGTCGTCATTTCGTTGACGGCGGATGCGTCTGAGAGGGGTGCTGCTAGGCTAGGCTAAGGGAGACGCTGGACGCAGCTGACGTCCGGGTGTACAGGCCCAACAAATGCGCAGAAGTGCGCATATCGGGTCTGAATCCCATCCATCACGGCCGAGGAGCTTAGGCTTGCCGTGGTGGAGGCTGGAGGCTGTTCTCAGGACACAGTGAGGGTCGGAGTAATACGCTTCAGCCGTTGTGGACTGGGGGCAGCAGTTGTCGGCTGCCCCATCGCGGCAGCCCAAAAGGTTGCCGATGGGCGGAGCCTCCTCATCGAGGGCTTCCAGAAGGTGCAGGTACGGCTCCTGCAGGCCCGACCGGCACGGTGCTTCCGGTCATAAGGCCGGTAATTGCGAAGCTCCGCTGCACTGTTTTAGGTGTGCAGCGGAGGGCAAGCCGGCCGACCATGGGGTTGGTGCCAAGGCCTGCACCGCGGGGAGGCCGAAGCCGGGAGGCAGGCGCTCCGTCTGTGGTTCGCGGCAGGGCGCAGAGATGAGGGTTCCATAAGGCCGAGCCGTACACTCACTGGTTTCTCGGGCCTGCCTGGGAAACCGACCTGGACGGGTCGGTGGCACTGGTGCACAACGCCGCTGCTGGCAGCCAGGTTACACCTTCTCCACGCGAGCCACATTAGGTGCTTAAGCGACTGGATCGGGAGGTCCTCCTGGAGGCCGCCATCGTACAGGCCTGGGCCTCTGCCTCGGACAGGCCTGTCGACATAGACGACGAGGCGGCGTGGTTTCAGGAGGCCATGACACGTGTCTGCGACGTGGGTATGCCTAGGGCTCCGCCCTATAATCCAAGGCGTCAGGTCTACTGGTGGTCAGCGGACATCACGAGGCTGCGACAGGCCTCCGTGATCGCTTTCCGCCGGTGGACCAGATTCCGAAGGAGGCGTAGCCGCCCCGCAGATACGGAGCCCCGAGAGGCAGAGCTTCATGCGGGGTACAGGGAGGCCAGAAAGGCACTCCGAGTAGCGATAAAGTAGTCGAAGGCTGCAGCTCACAAGGAGCTACTGGAGACGCTGGAGCGGGACCCATGGGGGCGGCCTTACCTTATGGTAAGGGGCAAGCTGCGCCCCCGGTCCCCGCCGCTAACCCGGTGTCTCCAGCCGGGGCTGCTCGGAGGAGTCGTTGGCTCCCTGTTCCCAGCGCGGGCGGTGGAACATATTCCACCGCAGATGACTCCGCCACCTAGGTCGCCTATGGCGCCCAACGTGGATGACGACGACGTGCCTGAGGTCACTTGGGTAGAGCTAGAGCTGGCGGTGTTAAGGCTCAAGGCCAAGAACACCACCCCGGGACCTCATCCGAAAGGCGGGGCGCCCGGCGGACTCACCGTCCGCCTACAGGCCCACAGTGTTGCTCGAAGAGGTGTGCACACTCTTTGAGAGAGTGATTGGAAAGGGCCTCGTCGAGCACCTATCCAGAGTGGGGCCTGACCTGGCGGACGGCCAATATGGCTTCCGCCGGAGGCGCTCCACCGTGGATGCCATCATGCGCGTGAGGACTCTGGCGAAGGACGCCGATGCTCGGGGCGAGGTGGTGTTGGCGGTGTCACTAGACATCGCCAATGCGTTTAACACCCTGCCCTGGAGCTGCATTAGGGCGGCGCTCGTGTATCACAAAGTGCCTCTCTACCTTCGCCGCATAGTCGGGGCATATCAGTCGGACAGAGCAATCGTCTACCCAAGTGCGACCGGTTTCGGTCAGCGAGAGATGTTGTGCGGTGTTCCGCAGGGATCGGTGCTAGGACCGCTACTGTGGAACATCGATTACGACTGGGTGCGTCACGGTGGGCTCGCGGACGGTGCCGCCGTCACGTGTTATGCGGACGATACGCTGGTGACGGCGTGTGGGGCTACATACCGCGAAGCGACCCTGAAGGCCATGACCGCGGTTTTCCAAGTCGTGAAGCGGATTCGGCGGCTGGGTCTCGAGGTGGCTCTGCATAAAACCGAGGCCATGTTCTTTCTTGGGCCTCGGCGCGTGCCACCGGAAGATTTCAGTCTCATAGTGGGAGACATTTCCATCGGCATCAAGCCCCAGATGAAATATCTGGGGCTCGTGCTCGACGGCCAGTGGAACTTCGGGGAGCCCCGACTGGCCCCTAAATTGAAGGACACGGCTGCCACTCTGGGGAGGCTGCTGCCCAACATGAGGGGGCCTCGGGAGTTACCTGTGTCGGATCCGGAAGGAGCCAACGTCCGAGTGCCATCACTGTGATGCGAGCGAGGACACAGAGCTGCACACGCTGACCGAGTGCCCGGCGTGGGACACGCCGAGGCGGGTCCTAGTGGCGGCTCTAGGGGTGGGAGTCCTCACACTCGTCACATTGCTCACAGCGATGGTACGATGCGCAAACGCTTGGGGTGCGGCCGCCTCCTTCTGCGAGCAAGTAATGCTCGAGAAGGAGGCGGCCGGTCGGGTCCGGACCAGACTCCGGGCCCGGGAAGCCCGTGCAGAGCGAAGGCGAACCGGACGTCGGAGGTCGCAGAACGACCTCCGTCCTCCATGAGCGCTGGCCTGGGGGTGACCGGTGGAGCCGCCTGTCACCCTAGCAGAAGCAGGCCGCGGCGGCGGCGCAAAGTGCGCCTCCCCGTAACCGGGGCTAGATGGGGACATTTTGGTCCCCACAACCCGAAGGGGGCCATCTCGAAAGAGATGGTCCTGGGTCTGCTGGGGTGCGAGAGATATGCTTTTGGCAATCTCACCTCCGGCAGCCAAGGACCCAAGATGGCGTGCGTTTTAGTCGGTTCGAGTCCGACATAACCGCCTCCACCGGCTCCGTGGGGGTGGTATCCGTGGGGATTTTTCGCACGATAAAAAAAAAAAAAAAAAAAAAAAAAAAACATGAGGGGGCCGGATGACTCCTGTAGGAGACTCTACGCGGGAGTCTTGCGGTCCATGGCCCAATATGGGTGCCCAATATGGGCGGAGACCCTAACGGTCCATAATGCACGTCTGCTGCATGGTCCGCAGCGTGCAATTGCCAGCAGGGCCATCAGGGGGTACCGCACGATATCCTTGGAGGCGGCGAGTCTCCTTGCCGGATCCCTACCGTGGAACCTGGATGCGGGAGTCCTTTGAAGGAGGCGCAGGAGCAGGGACGGAAACCCGAGCCCGAAGAAATTCGGGCCGTGAGGTCTCAGCTCCACAGGGACATGGTAGCGGAATGGGAGCTATGACTTGGGCGACCAAGCGCAGGGCACGCCGTAATAGCGGTGGTTAGACCCATCATGGAGGAGTGGCTAGAGATGCCACACGGCAGGCTCTCGTACCGGCTGACGCAGGTGATTACCGGACACGGGTGTTTCGGGAGCTACCTGTGTCGGATTCGGAAGGAGCCAACGTCCGAGTGCCATCACTGTGATGCAAACGAGGACACAGAGCTGCACACACTGACCGAGTGCCCGGCGTGGGACACGCCTAGGCGGGTCCTAGTGGCGGCTCTGGGGGTGGGAGTCCTCACACTCGCCACATTGTTCACAGCGATGGTACAATGCGCGAACGCCTGGGGTGC
The DNA here is from genome assembly GCA_914829495.1 of Eilema sororculum. Lineage (NCBI taxonomy): Eukaryota > Metazoa > Arthropoda > Insecta > Lepidoptera > Erebidae > Eilema > Eilema sororculum. The sequence goes on from OU618536.1 coordinate 24,180,646, forward strand.
AGCCGCCTCCTCCAAGTAATGCTCGAGAAGGAGGCGGCCGGTCGGGCCCGGACTAGACTCCGGGCTCGGGAAGCCCGCGCAGAGCGAAGGCGAACCGGACGTCGGAGAACGACCTCCGTCCTCCATGAGCGCTGGCCTGGGGGTGACCGGTGGAGCCGCATGTCACCCTAGCAGAAACAGGCCGCGGCGGCGGCGCAAATTGCGCCTCCCCGTAACCGGGGCTAGATGGGGACCCTGTGGTCCCCACAACCCGAAGGGGGTCCTGGGTCTGCCGGGGTGCGAGAGATATGCTTTTGGCAATCTCACCTCTGGCAACCAAGAACCCAAAAAAATAAAAAAAGACACGACCCGGGGCGGGTTATTTACGTGACAAAAGCTTGGCTGGTTACTTGACTACTATTATTATAATTTATCTGTTGTATGTTGATTATATTTAATACAAATTAATAAATTTATTTAATTATAAAATAAAATATAAAAAATCCGAATTTAGAACCTCCTCTTTGGTTAGATACCGGTTAAAAAACGCCAGTTATGTCATATTTTTAAAATTGTTATTTTCTGTAGTTTATATCGATTGTGAAATTGTCAAGTTATTATAATAAAAAACACAGTCGATCGACTAACTACATCCCTAAACTTGCTTTCTGGCCGACGTGACGTTGCCAATGAAAAATAACGTATTGGCGCCAAATTTTTGTTCGGATTTTTAGGTATTGACGTTAGAACAAAGTTATATCGACCACTGTCAGAGAGCTGTCTAAAATACATACAATAATATAATGGACGAAGTATAGTCGTTTATATTTTATTCAATTTCATTTTATTTTATCGTAGGTGAGTTTCATGAGCTTACGCGCGTGTATCATGACTCGAGAGGCCTCGAATTCTTAATTGCGGCCACGTGGTAGTGTTAGCATACAACCATAAACGTAATTTTATATAATGAGGTGCATGAGGGCGACGTGAGAAGAGCTCTGCGATTATTGGTATCAGATGATACCTTCGCACAGTGGGGGCCGGAAACGCTAGCTGTACTCAAATCAAAACACCCGAGCCCATCGCGGCCGCTCGCCTTTCATCAGCACCGGAATTGTCAACCGTTACAGTGACAGTTACGGATGACGTAATGGTCCAACTCGGAGGCCCTCGCCTCTTTGTATAAAGAAGAGGTGGCTCAGAACGCCCACGCCCAGATCAGGCTATGGAAAGGGTATGTAGATGATATATTCTGTATATTCAAAGGCAACAGTGAGCAGGTGGTCCGCTTCACTGAGTATCTGAACTCATTAGATGTGAAAACACAGTTTACGTATGAGATTGAGAACAACAGAACATTATCCTTTCTAGACATCAAGCTAATGGTTAGAACTGATGGCTCCTTGGCCCACACTGTGTATCGAAAACCCACTCACACAGATAGATACCTGCACGCCTCCTCGCATCATCACCCACTTCATTTAAATTCTATAAGCTCGACGCTTATCAAACGAGCTAATGACCTGTGTGACCCTGAGCACCTACAACAGGAGTTAGATCATGTTCAGGAGGTTCTTAAAATGAATGGGTAAGTTACGAGTTCTAGAAAGTCGCGACGTGCACCGAGGATGAGGTTGCCGGGAGTTGACCGCCAACCGGCGTTCATGCTGTATGTGAAAGGAATAACGGACAAAATCGGATCTTGTTTACGGAAGTTTTCCATCAAGACCGTATTCAAACCGTTCGCCAAAGTAGCGAAGTACGTGCGAACGTCGAAAGACGTCTTACCTCTGCAAACACCGGGTGTCTACAAAGTGGATTGCAGCTGCGGTAGTTCCTACATAGGCCAAACCAAGCGAACTATTGCGGAGAGGGTTAGAGAACATATCGCAGCTGTGAAAAATCGCCAGTTTAATAAATCGGCAGTTGCAGAACACCTTGAGTCGGGTACCAATCACTGGATTGAGCTTCATCAACCCAAAGTCCTCTCCACTGATCGCCACTACTATTCTAGGATTGTGCGTGAAGCCATTGAAATTAAAAAGTGTAAAAAATTCAATAGGGAAGATGGATTCAAACTATCCGGGATGTGGAATCCAGTGATAAAAACACTAAAACCCAACAACACTGTGCTGTCCAAAACTGACGTAGTGAGTGTAGTGTGTCGCCAGCCTTACTTTCATTCTGAAAGTAACGGAGGGTAGACGCACAAAAAATGTTCCGCGCATACCGCGCGACCCTCGCCGGCCAGTCAAGTCGTGACCACGGGTGCAGCATCGCACCCGAAACGTCGGCAGAAAGTAAGTGGAAGTTTTTATCGCGTGAAGTCCCGAACTTGCATAAAATAACAATGAGTTTACACCGCGATAGCTTAAGAATAAAATGATTATTGTGTCAATAGAATATGTGTAGCATTTTGGTGATATTTTGGAATTTGTTTGGTGTAACATGATATTTATGTTGGTCGAGTAGTTTAATTATAGCAAAACAATTAAACGGGTTTAAGAATAATATTTTAGAAATGCGTACACAGGTGTACCTTTAGGTCTTTGGTGAGCCCAAAAGTAAAATAGTAGCTCATCATCATCATCAGCCCGCGGCAGTCCACTGCTGGACATAGGCCTCTCCCATGACACGCCACTTAGCCCGGTCTTCGGCTGTCCTCCTCCACTCTCCACCAGCCACTCTGCGTATATCGTCGCTCCACCTAGTCGCAGGGCGCCTCACACTACGTTTGCCGGTTCGCGGTCTCCACTCAAGGACTCGTTTACCCCATCGGTTATCGGTCCTACGGCAGATATGGCCAGCCCACTGCCACTTCAGCTTGCTAATTCGTTGAGCTATGTCGATAACTTTAGTTCTCTGCCGAATTACTTCGTTCCGGATTCGATCCCTCAGAGATATACCGAGCATAGCTCTTTCCATAGCACGCTGAGCGACCTTGAATCGGTGGACCAACCGTACCGTAAGTGTCCACGTCTCGGCTCCGTATGTCATTACAGGTAGAACGCACTGGTTATAGACTTTTGTCTTAAGACATTGTGGGATGGGCGACGAGAATACCTGACGAAGCTTTCCAAATGCAGCCCAGCCCAACTGTATTCTTCTTTTAACCTCACCCTCAAAGTTGTTTCTCCCTAGTTGGAGCATCTGCCCTAGGTATACATACTCCGAAACAATCTCGAGGGGAGTTCCGTTCACAGCAATCGGCTGCCGGTCAACGTGCTCGTTGAACATGACCTTGGTTTTATCCAGGTTCATCCGGAGGCCGATGCGTTCAGAAGAACAAGCTAGGCCGTCCAACATTTGTTGTAGGTCCTGCAGCGTCTCTGCCATTATGACAATGTCGTCGGCAAATCGTAGATGAGAGATGTACTCGCCATTGATGTTGATGCCCCGATCTTTCCAGTCCAAGGTTCTGAACATATCCTCCAAGGCGCTAGTGAACAGTTTCGGAGATATGACGTCTCCCTGTCTCACTCCTCGGCGCAGGTGGATATGTTCCGTTTGTCCATTCTGTACTTGAACGGCCATCGTAGCTGCGTCGTATAGACATCTCATCACCTCGACATACCGCCAATCGACTTGGCACCGCTGCAGGGACTCTAGAACAGACCAGGTCTCGACAGTGTCGAAGGCTTTCTCATAGTCCACGAAAGCTAAACACAAGGGCTGATTATACTCTTCTGTCTTCTGTATTATCTGCCGTACTGTGTGGATGTGGTCTATGGTGCCATATCCACTTCGAAACCCGGCCTGCTCCGGAGGTTGAGCCTCGTCAAGTCTTCGTGCAAGACGGTTCGTGATGACCCTTGAGAACAGCTTATAGACGTGGCTCAAAAGCGATATGGGTCGATAGTTCTTCAATAGGGTTTTATCTCCTTTTTTGAAGAACAAGACGACTACACTTCTGTTCCACGCCCGCGGAGTTCTTCCAGAGAAAAGGACCGAGTTAAATAGTGTCTGGAGCTCCCTAAGTACCGGAAGTCCTCCTGCTTTAAGGAGCTCGCTCGTTATTCCATCCTCTCCTGGAGCCTTTCCATTTTTAAGCTGCCCAAGGGCCAACTCGATCTCGCCTAGGCTGATGTCCGGCAGGTCTTCTGTGTGGTGGCGTGTCAGAGTGGCTCTAAGGTCTCCGTCATCGGATTTAGGTCGCGGTGCGTGTGAAGCGTACAGGCTACCATAAAAGCGCTCAACTTCCGAGAGAATCTCCGGCTTCGAAGCGACCACATTTCCTACCGATGTAGTCAGCTTCGTCAGGTGGCTTCTCCCAAGTTGTTGGACGAACACTTTCGATCCCCGATTCTGCTCGATTGCTTCCTTAATCAAGAGCGTATTGTAAGATCGGAGATCGCGTCGTACCAGCTTGTTGATTTTTTTATTGAGTGCCCGGTGTTCTGACGAAGCCATTGGAAGATTTTCGCGACGCTCTCTCATGAGCTCTAGAGCCTCCCCTGAAAGCTTACACACTTTGCCCGTACGCTTCCCGCAGAGTTTGGCGCCTTCATCCCGGAGCACATCCACCACTTGCTCGAGCTTCCGGTCAACGCTGTCTGTGGTTTCCAACGCAGCGAATCGATTTTCCAGTTTTAACTGGAAACATTCAGATCTGGCAACAGTTTGGGCCAAGTTTGGTTGGAGCTTTGACTTCATCAGACGGGTTCTTTCACGCTGAAGATTTAGATTCAGTGTGCCTCGTACAAGTCGGTGATCGCTTCCGGTTTTAAACCTAGCGATCACTGAGACGTCTCTGAATATGCGTTTCTTGTCCGTCATGATGAAGTCAATCTCATTTTTGGTGATGCCGTCTGGACCCAGCCACGTCCACTTTCGTTGGGGAGGTTTTTTGTAGAAGGAGTTCATTAAGAACAGGCCTTCTTTCTCGAGAAAGTTGACGAGCATCTGTCCCCTATCATTTCTGTTCCCATATCCGTGCGGTCCTATTGATGATTCGCTGCAGCTCTGTACTCCCACTTTGGCGTTGAAATCTCCCATGACAACATTGTAGTGCGCCTTGGAGGTGTTGTGTAGTGCCTTAGAAATATCTTCGTAAAGATTTTCCACTTCGTCGTCTGAGTGTGTCGAGCACGGTGCGTAAACCTGCACCACCTTGAGGTTGTACCTATCGGTGAGCTTGACTATGAGGTACGCGACCCTTGTCGACACACTGGACACTTCTACAACGCTGTCAACGAGATCCCGATGGACCAGAAACCCCACACCATCATATGAAGCCCGGTCTCCCTCTCTGAAATACATAAGATGGCCTGACTCTAGGGTTACGGTGTCCTCGCCCTCTCTCCGGAATTCGCATAGACCCAAAATGTGCCATCTCACGTATCCCAGTGCCTTTTCGAAAATAGTAGCTATTGAATGTGAATGATCAATAGAGAAATTCTCTCATTAATTGATCAACTATCTTTGTTTAAAAGGAAAAATGTTATTATTTCTTATTTTTTCTTTTTTATACTAACTTCGTACATCACGTCTTTTTAGAAATAAATCAACCCAATAATTATAATAATAGGCATCAAACGATTGTATGTATAGAAAATTCGATATTTTAAAAGTTTGAAGCACGAACATTTTTGGCAATAAATGAATACTAACGTGTCACTATTATGGGGGTAAAATAGATAGATAATTGAAAATTTGTATGAATATTCTTTTGCAAAGTAAGAAGCCCGAAATTTCGTATACGGAATTTCGGGCTTCTTACTTTGCATAAGAATATTCATACAAATTTTCATAATTTCGGGCTTGTTACTTTTTCTGCTTCTGCTTAAAAATATAAGTAAACCTATGTTGGTGTTTTTTAAATTTCAAATACGCATGAATTTTAAAGTTTGATCATACCAAAAGTAAAATAGTTCTTAAATTCACCTTATTGTATAATATTTCTGAAAGCTCCCGGACATTATTGGACTGTGGATATAGACCAGACATTCCGGATATCACGATTCTGTCCCCATCTTCATCTTGGAGTGAATTTGCAACGTATGGCACATGATTCTGTGGAGTTGGAGCCATTACAACGGAATTTTAGAAACTCTGCAACAAATTACAAATTTTAAAATGTGATATTAATCCCCATAATTATATCGAAGCGATAGTTTACGAGGGTCAAATAAAGGTAATTATTTCAACTAAACCTGGATGGTAATTGGATGAGAGGGTATTTGGAGGTCCAGTTTGCTACACTTTGCATAAAGTAGATATTAAAGGTGTAATGCTAGAATACATTTCAAATATGCTATGAGAATTTTAAAATATTTGTATAAGACTAAGAATTTGAAGAACATACTATGATAATCTAAACTCTGAAATATTGGATTGTATGATTGATTCTGACATGCAGGAGATAATGTGGATAGGAAATGTGCTCTTGACATGTTGCAGCGACGTGCGGTCCGCAATTATTGGGAATCCTGGGGTCACGTACACCCCCCTCTAGTCTTTGCAGAGGCTTAAAGATGTTGCTTCCTTGGCTGTTTTTTACCGTCTTTACCCTGCTGAATGTTCTGATGAGCTCGTTTAATTAGTTTCACCCTCTCCTTTCCTACACAGAACAACACGTGCAGGGCTTAGATGTCACCCGCATACGGTGCAGAATATTCCATAAAGAAACAAGCGTTTCGGTGAATCATTCCTATGCCGCACCATTGCGATCCGGAAATCCCTGCCAGCAGTGCCAGCTCACGTGTTTCCTTCTTCCTATAAGCCCGGGTTCTTTACGCGGGGCGTGTCGTCCAGCTGAATGCCACCATAATTAAAATATTACGTATTTATAATGGTGACCCTCTTTCCAAGACTTCACCTTTAGCTTACCATCAGGCGAAATGAAGTCAAATATCCTTTATATCAATCCTTTATAAAAAAATATCATCGAAATAAGTTATGGTGTCACTTTTGTGATATCCTCCCTTACTTATTAACAAGAGTAGGTTAAAAACTTTAAGTGTAGATATTTAATGAAATTGAATACCAGTTTTATTTTCATTTCATGTACAACATATAAATTTACTGGTAAAGTTGAATATTTTACTTATAAAAAAAACAATAAATAAAAAACTTCCCCCCCCCCCCTTCTCATTCTATAAATTCTGTCTATAAAATTTTCAGAAAATACATTAAATAAGCTAATAGTTTACACACAATATGAGCATTACCGTAAGTAATTATAATTCGATATAACAAAATCCACTAAAATAAATAAAAAATCATGAAATCTATATTATTATCTTACCTTATAAACGGGGGTAGGTACTAAACGAACTTAATGATAAATGACTATGTAATATGTTTAGTTATGTGCTTATATTTATATAGTCGTAGTTAAATGGAAATAAGTATTTTAGAGTTACTTACAAAAAAAATTAGTCGATTTTTTTGTCAGAATAGACTTGGTCAGACTTGAAATCTTATATTTATTTGACTGCAATTGGTTGAGTAGAATCAATGAGGTGGAAGGCTAGTAAATATATATACAATTGAAAATTTTGTTTATTTGTGTATTTAGTTGAAAGCGTTAATCTTAGGAATTCTTGTGTTGAATAGTCCATTTAACAAGGAATTTTGTATCCTATATATTATAACATCACGCAACTATCCAAGATGTCCATACAATCTGTAAATTTAATAACTTGCGGGCATAATATGGCTTAAAGATATACTTAAGTTAGCTTTAAAGTATGCCTTGGGTAAAGCCAGTGAGGGCTAGCTAGTCTAATATACTAAATTGTAGTGTGCAAACTCCTCCAAACCGGCTGGACCGATTGCTATAATTTTTTTATGCTTATTTGGTAGGGGTCAAAATCGGTCGTAAAATATTTTTAAACCCCTATGTTATATGAGTGTCCGGACCCATTCATTAGTTTTTTCGTTTTCTAAATTTTATACATTATTATGATTATGGCATTGAAAAATAAATCAATATGTTAACCTATTGCAGTCCACTGCCCAATGCCTCTCCCAATGTGCGCCATTCCTACCGATTTCCGCATCCTGTCTATCCCAGCCACCTTTTTTAGGTCACCGGTCCAGCTGGCTGGCCCCATCCAGTCCCACCTCCACACTATGAAATGCCAACGGATATCAGTCATTGGACAAACGTGGCCAGTCCACTGCCACTTCAGCTTGCTTATTCCCCGAGCTATGTCGTAACTTTAGTTCTTCGGCAAATGCCTTCGTTCCAAATTCTATCCTTCAAAGATACTACGAGCATAGCTCACTTCATAGCCCGCTGCGTGAAATCGTGTACCAGTCCCATTGTCACTGTCCATTTCAGAACTGGTCATAACTGGCATTGCGGTTGGTGTAAGCAATGTACCTCAATCCTTCTTTCATTCTCATCAAGCTCTTTCTCGAAATCTGACCAAGTTAGACATATTCTTGAACAACATTAAGTGTTGGACGTCAATTGGTCTCGCTGTGACATTTTTATTCAACTTAACCTTTGCTTTTGTCCAAGTTACTTAACCTTTGCTTTTGTCCAAGTTCACACCAACACCAACGTATTTCGTCACGTCGGCCTAAGTATTCGAAGAATCTCGTGTGTCCCAGAAATAATTCCTTTGCTTCATCCACGCTGGGCACTCTGCCAGTGTGAAGCGGCGACAGTGATGGCAATAGGGGCGTCGGCTCCCGGTCATGCCATACCAACTAATGCAAGTATTCCCAATCCCAGTGAGTTCTCGTATCAAACCTTCGTGGTTGCGGCATGGCCTGCACTTGGTGTTATCCAAGTCGTTTCTTCCACTCCTCCTAGAGCACCTGACGGAGTTGGAATCGTTCCTCCTTTATTTCTCATGGAGCAGTTTTCAGATCACGCCACTGCTCCTTACGCCACTAGAGTCCTCGCTTCCAAGTCCCATGGAGGCATCATGATTAAGAGACTGTGCTTCGAAGGAGCAGGGGCTGAGACTCGTTGCTTCGAAGGCAACCTTGCGGTATTACCTCATGATGCTAACCGTCGGTTTGGAATGGCCGTCTGGTTCATATGGAACAAACCTAAAAATTCTAACTTATAATTTTGTACACGAAATAGTTATATTAAAATGAAATGTCTAAATAATGTAACCATTTGCAATTTGAAAATCTAATCATTAAAGTCAAATTTCTCAAAAATGTAACTACTTGGGTAATAACGGGAACTAGATTCATCATGTTTCATCTAATTACATTAATTTGACTAGATGAAACAGATCTAAAAATCTCGGAATACCAATTTATTTTTACCCGACTGCCGAAGGAAAGAGGGTAATGTTTTTGAGACTATGTATGTATGTATGTATGCATGTATGTATGTATGTATGTCCATTTATTTGGCACGGGCTACAGCCCGAATGGCTTGACGGATTTGGACATGTCATTTGATTCGCCGTGATTGTGTGAGTGACACCAGTTAAATAAAAAAATTCTAGAGAATCAATATGATGGATTTTTGGCACCAAAACGTATGTTGTCAAAAAAATTTTTGACTCATACTTATCGAGTAGGGTATCAAAAGGAAGGAAGTTAGAAGGAGATTACAAAAATATATACATGTCATATCATAACTAAAAAGGTTAAAATAAAACAAATGATACAACACTAAAAGAACCCGACTGCCACTGAAAGATCGAAATAAGTTTGACAGCAGGCGGTACCCATTAATTTGTTTGACCAAGACCATGACTGAGACATTGACACTCGTTCTTTACATTTGCGTCCATTGCGATCAAGCAATTTTGGCGCCAAAATTCTACTATTTTCATTTTCGAGATATTTTAATATACCCACTGTCACTCACGCAATCACGACAAATCAAATGAGACCTCGCATGTCAAAATCCGTCAAGCCATTCAGGCTATACAGCATGCAAGATTTTTTTTAAGGTTTCCATTCTAGCGCCAAAGATCCGCCATTTTGATAACCTAGAAATTTTAACATACCCAGTGTCCATAAGTCGAACAGGCCTAATGGAATCCCTCCCATAGAGTTGAAGATGTGCGCTACAGAATTGGCACCGGTCTTTTTCGGAGGGTTATCAGCTTCGGTTGCCGGGGTTATCTATCGGTTTCCGTAGGCGTCGGTCGGCTGGTGATCTTCTAGTACTATCTGATGCATCGTTGGGCGCAGGCGATCGAGACTAAGGGAGAAGCCATGGCGGTTAGTTTGGACATAGCGAAGGCTTTGATAGGACAAAGCGCTTTTATCAAAGCTTCCTTCCTATGGGCTTCCCGAGAAATTGTGCAAATGGATTGCTAGCTTCTTAACAGACAGAAGCATAAAAGTCGTAGTCGACGGTGAATACTCTGACTCTGTTAATGCTGGTGTCCCTCAAGGTTGTGTGCGATAGCACCGCATAGTAGGCTATCGCCTACTCTGTTTCTCCTCCATGTCAATGACATGCTGTAAATTAGCAGCATTTTTTGTTATGCGGACGACAGTACGAGCGATGCCCTCTATACCGGGCCCGTAAATATTTCTCGGGAAAACGTCATCGAAAGCCGAAACAAACTTGTGTCTGAAATTGAAACCTCTTTAGATAATGTTTCAATTTGGGGTAGACTTAATTTGGTCCAATTCAACCCCACAAAGACACAAGTTTGTTTGCGCTAAAAACAGCCGTTGGTCGTATTCCCTCGTTTTGAGAGCACCCCCTTAACTGTCTCAGCCGATGTTGGAAAACTTGATGTTGACATATCGAGCGAAGTCCAGTTTCGCGGTATCGAGACAGTATTTCACTCCGGCTCACCGCCAACAACTTTATAAGGCGCAAGTACGGCCACATAATGGAATACTGTTCTCAACTCTGGTCAGGAGCACCTTAGTGCCAACTTCTTCCTCTGGACCGCATCCAACGGAGACCGACTCGAATCGTCAACTGCCGGGATGTTTCAAATCGGCTACAATCTTTGGCACTGCGTAGAGATGTGGCTTCGCTTTGCATCTTCTATCGCGTATAAGAAAGAAAAGAAAGAAAGAAAATACATTTATTTCTCGCAGCTGCAGCACATACACAGAAATGTTACAAAATAGCTATAATTAAAATATATAATAATTTCTATTCCTACAATAAATAATCATATTTTTTTACAGTGGCAACACTTCCCACCATTATCTTGCGCCATCGTTTCACGCGACAGCAGTTCCACACACACCATCCACAACTGTGCGTTTCTCGAGAAACTTTCTGCCTCGCACAACTAAACTGTGGAATTAACTGTCACCAGCAGTATTTCCGAACCAATACGACCTTCAAATCTTCAAGAAAAGAGCGTACTCTTTTAAAAGGAAGGCAACGCACTTGTGACTCCTCTGGAGTTGCGGGTGTCCATGGGCGGCGGATATCGCTTACCATCAGGCGATCCATCTGCTCGTTTTGGTATTCCATAAAAAACACGACAAATCAAATGACACATTGCATGTTAAAATCGGTCAAGCCGTTCAGGCTGTGGGCCGTGCCAAATAAATGGACTTACATACATACATAGTCTCCAAAAACATTACCCTCCTTCCTTCGGCAGTCAGGTAAAAAGGCGTAAATCTACTAACCATCTACTTTCCAATATCTACTATCTCTACTAACCACACCCACACACACACATATCTACTAACCACAAATAACACACCATTGAACCAGAATGTATTAAATGGCGTAATGGTGTATGTATGCATACCTATATTATTTTGTATAAATGTTACTGAATGTTTGACTCCTTAGTGTACAATAAAGAGCAAAGAGTTTTCTTACAAAAATAGGTATTCGAACTTAACCATTCTCATAATAAGTTCGCCATTATGTATGCTAGATTTATTTAGTATACTTATTAACATACCTGAACTTCGATTATTCTACGGGCACGTAACTTGACCTTAAAAAAAATCCATGCTAATATTATCCATATCCATACTTATAATATTATAAATGCGAAAGTAACTCTGTCTGTCTGTCTGTCTGTCTGTCTGTCTGTCTGTCTGTATGTTACGCTTTCACGTCTAAACCACTGAACCGATTTTGATGAAATTTTGTATAGGGGTAGATTAGACCTTGAGAAAGGACATAGGCTATGTTTTGTCGCGATAACCGACATCCACGCGGGTGGAGTCGCGGGCAAAATCTAGTAATATTATAAATGCGAAAGTAACTCTGTCTGTCTGTATGTTACGCTTTCACGCCTAAAGCACTGAACCGATTTTTATGAAATTTGGTATAAAGGTAGATTAGAGCTTGAAAAAGGACATAGGCTATGTTTGGTTGCGGGCAAAAGTTAGTTAGTCTATATTCCAGGAAATTGGTATTTTAAATGTTACATCATCAATAATCAACTTAATTTAATAATTTTATATTTATAATCATTCGACTCAATAACATAACGGAAATGAACTTAAATTTGACTTCATGACATTTGTGTTCTTATTTTAATGTTCATATTTGAAATAATGATATGAATTTAAATACCTATGTAATGAGTCTCTGTTACTTGAAATAAATTTATTTTGATCATTGTTGTTACGTTTATGCAAATGCGATATTTGTGAAACAAAGCACGCATTTATTGTAGGTACCTAGGTAAAAATGAACCTATCTAATTGTAACGGGATGGAATTGAATTCTTGTTGAATCAACTTGATTGGAGTCATTCATCAACTCGCGGGCAATAAACTCGCGGGAAACCGTGAGTTGACAACTTTCAATTTTTGATTATTTTCTTATCGTCAACTCGCGCGATTTTCGAAATTGACGTATTTGTGTACGGTTACGAAAACTTTGTAATAAATTTAATATAGTTTGGTACCTATTTCAAATGTAGATACTTTAAAAGATATTTTAGGCTATGTTATAGAATATAGTATAATAGAAGAAGTTTGTAAGTGGTATCAAGGAATGAAGAAAGAAAAGCGAGTGACTGTCGTGGTATGGACATACTACGAAAAAGGATCACGGTAATTTTGTAAAAAAGGTTCAAAGTATGATTGTAGAGGACTTTTGGGAGCAGAGGCTCGAGGTAAAATAGTTGGATTACCATGAAAGAGGATATGGCAAAGAATGGAGTGTCTGAAGTCTGTCGTAATATAGAATGATGTGATGGGCCGACCCCAAATAATTGGGACAAGGGTATGTAGATGATAATTATGATGATGATGATGATAGGCTAGTCAGAGACAAGCGCTAACGTGCGACTCGAGATTTTATCAATCTGTTTCAGTAGAGCTTAGAAAATGGATGTGGAAGAGATAATTACTTTATGATTATATTACAAAGCAAGGTAGAAATGAGAATCTGTCATGTCTGTCTGTCTGTCTGTCCGTCCATATGTCACAGCCACTTTTCTCCGAAACTATAAGGCCTATTCTGTTGAAACTTGGTACGTACATGTATTTTGTAAACCGCATTAAGAATTTCACACAAAATTAGAAATAAAGCAACAAATTTTGGGGGCCCCCGTACTTAGAACTGAAATTCAATTTTTTTCTATCAAACCCATACGTGTATATAGATAGGTCTTCTTTTTTTTGTAAACTGAATAATTTGCGTAAGAGGCACTTCCAAAAAGGAAAAACGTGTGTCCCCCCCCCCCCCTCTAACTTTTATAATAAGAGAATGATAAATAAAAAAAAATGATATATATTATGGCTACGCCAACTTCCAACGAAAATTGGTTTGCACGAGATGTAGTAGTAGTTTTTTTTAATACGTCATAAATCACAATTTTCGCCTTTCATTCAAATAACTCAAAAATAATTAAAAAAATATTTAATGAACTACAACATATACATAACATAAACTCACGCCTGTATTCCCCGAAGGGGTAGGCAGAGGTGCTAGCACCCACATTTCGCCAGTTAATGTTTAGATCCCAATGTAATAGGTGGCGAGTCTATTGCCATTAAGAGGAAACACTAAGGGCGAGAGAATTGAAAAATAGGTATTTGTAAAATCTATTGCTGTCGCGCAGTGCCCGAACAACCGAGCTATCAATGTGTGAGTGCGCCGCCCCCACGCCCCGCGCCCGCCTGTGCGCCCGCCACCTAATCGTTGATATAAAATATTTATTTTCCGAGCTTTCAAATATCAAGCACAAACACACAGACTGCACGTTTGCTGATTTAAAGTTCTTAGGAGAACAGCGAAATGGTTTTTTTAGCAAATATAAATTTGAATGCAAAATGTGCAGAAAAATTGAAATGGTGTGCAGTGAAGATCCAAAATTAAAACTATCCGTGAATAACGCTGTTGTAGAAGGAATTGTCTGTTCAGGGAATGGGTATGCACAATTGAGCGAAATATGTAGTGTGTTAAATATGCCAAATATTAGTAATGAAACATACAGGAAGATTGAACAACGTCTACCACCAAAAATTGAAGAATGTGCCCTAGACGAGATGATCGCAGCAGGTCTGAATGGCGATGTAGACAATGATGGTTGTCCTCTAATAACAGTAGTTGCAGATGGATCTTGGGCAAAACGGTCTTACAAAAGTGGATTTAGCTCGGCGTCTGGTGCTGGGTGCATAGTAAAAATATCAAGAAAACGTTCATCAGTTACTTATTACCTTCCAACAATAGAACAGCACAATAATCTGATAAATGCACTTCACGCAAAATATTCTAGAAACTAGAAATATCGATATCGATGAACAACACTCGGATATCCATAAAATTATCGACTACGTTTCACGTCACAAGGGTGTTTGCGCGTCCCGAACCTCAAGCCTTCCCCCGCAGAGCGCGATAGAGACAACTGCAGCTTGGACCGAAAATACCTATTAAAAGTGCGTGAAATCAACGTTTCGTATTCCCCTGATTTCTTCTCCAAAACTTGACCGATTTAGCTACTTTTTTCATTAAAAATTAAAGAAAGGCTTTGAGCGTTTTCCTTTTTTTAATAAATTCTATTTGAATTTGTTTTCTGCATGTTTGAACACAGCGGAAAATCTGATCAATTTTTTAGGTATTTGAAGGTTCATATCTCTTTTAATAAATAATTTATGAAAAAAAGGAAAACACAGGAACATGATAACAGTGGCCATAGATTTTTAGAAAATAAAATTGCTGGTAAACCAGGGATCGAACCCGAGACCTCGCCTCAGCAGTCCATCACCCACTACAAGAACTTTTATATTATGTTACTTGCTGCTACGGAACCCTTCATGGGCGAGTCCAACTCGCACTTGGACGGTTTTTTTATATTGATTTTGTTCTTTTAATAATGTTACATGATTTCTCTTACATGATTTTGTGCAAAATTTCGTAATTAAATTTCAAAGCATTGCATTATAATAAATTGAATTAAATTTCAAAGCAATGGTGATAGAAATTTGATGGCACAAATTTGACACTTATTTCGACCGGGTTGGTACCACCTTGCACAAGTGCGAAAAACCCTCCATAGTAATCCAATCTCGGTTGGATTGCGTTCAGGGATCAGCAAGTGCATAGCCGGGCCGAGGTGATGGTAGTCGCAGCACTAGTGGGACCGGTGGGTTTTGGCGTAGTCTAGTGGGGTGTGACGCGGGGCTCCGCGCCGGGCAGGGAGACCCGTAGAAACGATGGTGCCGCTGGCCGCCCGCGGCATAGTACAGGGGCCCAACTGGGACTAACCACCCTGGGAGGCTGCCCCACCAGGTCGCGCATAATCCCGATATGGCTCGTCGTGCCGGTTGGCGACCGGATGGGAGCCCGGTGACCATATTTGGGGGGGTACTTCCGTTCGGCGCGTCGGCTCTCGTCACGCCTCACATTCATAGATAAAACCAATCTCCCATGTTTTGTCACGCGGTTCTGCGGCGACAATCACCTCTTTTTCACGCCTTCCCTTACCCTTCACCTCGACGACAGCACCTTACACGGGAGTTATTACGCACATCCTGCGGCCAAGCAGTCTGATATCGCGGAAAAAAGGCAGCTTCTTGTCACTGAGCTGGACCGGATCCTGGACCACATTTCTCAATGGGGTGCTAGGAACCTGGTCGAGTTCAATGCCAAGAAGACTCAGGCATGTGCGTTTACAGCAAAGGTATCTCCTTTCCTTCCCCTTCCCACTCTTCAGAGCACATCACTGCCACTGCAGGATCACCTCACTATCCTCGGTATAGATGTTCGCTGCAAACTGAATAACAAAAACTATATCGAGAGTATCATCAAGTGGTGGCTGCTTGATAAAGCCAAGTCCCAGAGTTTCGTCTCAGCTATCGGTGATAAGTGCACTAATGCTGTAGACGAACCAGTGCAAGATAGCTGGGACAAGATTCAGGCAGCTATCCTTGAGGCGGGGAAGGCAGTGCTCGGCACGTCTAAGGGTGGACGTAAGTGTGACAAGGACACCTGGTGGTGGAACGACACAGTCCAGAAGGAGATCAGGGTGAAGAAAGCCCTCTTTAAAAAGTGGCAAGCGTCCAAATCTCCCGAAGACCACGACGAGTACAAAGAGGCTAAACGCGCCACTAGGAGAGCCGTAGCCAGGGCCAGACGAGAACACTTGCAACCGCTATACAACAAGTTGGAATCGTCTGAGGGGCAAAAGCTCATCCACAAGTTGGCGCGCTCCAGGGCCAAAGCGGTGCAGGCTATAACCAAGTGCCGCTGCATCAAAGACCCTGGAGGAAACCTGTTGTACGATGAAGTCGCGGTGAAGGAGAGATGGCGCTCATACTTCCACGATCTGCTGAATAAGCAGCATAAAGAGGTGCAGCCACCAGATTTCCCTCCAAATCTAGGACTAGTGCCATCGATAACGCCTGCTGAAGTTCAGACTGCCATTCGTCACATGAAGAACCGGAAAGCTGTCGGACCCGACGAAGTCCCCATCGAGGCTTGGAAGGCAATGGGTGCCCGTGGTGTGGGCATCCTCGCAAATCTTTATAACCGTATCCTCCTCACCGGTAAAATCCCAAACCAGTGGAGGCTGAGTGTTATTACGCCAGTCTTCAAGGGCAAGGGATCGGTGCAGGAGTGTGGTAGTTACCGAGGTATAAAGATAATGTCCCACACCATGAAGCTTTACGAGCGGTTATCGATTCCCGGATCCGACAGGAGAGTACCCTCTCGGAGTGTCAGTATGGGTTCCGCCCCGGACACGGGACTATGGATCCGGCGTTCGCCCTAAGGATCGTCGCGGAGAGATACAGGGCGAGGAACACGCCTCTGTACTGTCTATTCCTAGACATGCAGAAGGCCTTCGACTGTGTGCCTCGCGCGATGATCTGGTGGGCACTGCGGTCCAAAGGAGTCCCAGAGGCTTACATCGACACCATCCGAGACATGTACCAAGATTCCGGTTCCGTGGTTCGGACCGCTGTTGGCGACACGAAAACCTTCCCCATCACCGTCGGGGTACACCAAGGATCCGTACTCAGTCCCTACCTGTTCAGCTTAGTGTTAGACGTTCTGTCGGACAGTATCAGAGACTCACATGAGCAGCCTCCATGGTTGCTTATGTATGCTGATGACATTGCGCTGATGGACGCAGACAGGAACAGATTGGTGCGACGTCTGAAAGTGTGGAAGGAGGCGCTTGAGAACGGCGGTCTGAAGCTAAATGTGGCGTTAAACTCAACAGATCCCACACCCGTTCGCATAGGCGATGACTTGGTCGAGCGCACGGATCAGGTCAAGTACCTGGGATCTGTACTTCACGCTTCTGGTGACATCGACTACGACGTCAAGGCACGTATTGCCGCCGCGTGGGCTAAGTGGCGGGAAATGACTGGCGTCACTTGCGACTTTAAAATGCCAGTCAGGCTGAAGGGGCAGGTCTATAAAACGATCATTAGACCTGTCCTCTTACACGGCTGTGAGGCGTGGCCGCTGTTGGAGCGGCACAAGCAGATGCTGCGTGTCACGGAGATGAAAATGCTGCGGTGGATGTGTGGAGTCACGCGTAAAGATCGCGTGAGGAACTCACGCATCCGAGGCAGCCTTCATGTCCGTGACATCGCAGATAAAATGCAAGAGAGCCGCCTCCGCTGGTGCGGCCACGTCTTGCGGAAACCGCCCAGCTACGTGGGTAACAAATGCCTGGCAATGGCGCCCCCACCCGGTCCAGGTAGAAGGGGTAGGCCCAAGAAGTGCTGGCTTGGCGTCGTGGAGGGTGACATGCGTGAAAACGGTCTCACTACCTTGGACGCCCAAGATCGTGCGAAGTGGAGGAGGAAGAGCCGGAAGGCGGACCCTGAGCTCCGAGGGCACCGTGGCCTCGGATGCAATCAGGACTAACGTCTTTATGTGGATGATGATATCGAGAGTATCATCAAATCAGCCTCGCGTAAACTCGGAGTCCTGAACAGAGTGAGACGTTTTTTCACGCCGGAGCAGCGGTGTCTTCTATACAAGACCCAAATTCGTTCCTGCGTGGAATACTGCTCACATCTCTGGGACGGCTTCGCAAAGTACTTATTAGATGCTCTCGACAGGTGGCAGCGACGTGCGGTCCGCATTATTGGGAATCCCGAGGTCACGAACACCCTCGAGCCTTTGCAGATGCGTAGAGATGTTGCGTCTTTGGCAGTTTTCTACCGTCTCTAACATGGTGAATGTTCTGACGAGCTCTTCCAATTAGTCCCACCCTCCCCTTTCCTTCACAGGACGACACGTGCAGGGCTAAGATGCCATCCATTTACGGTGCAGAGTATACCTGCTAGAACCAAGCGTTTCAGTGATTCATTCCTATGCCGCACCACTAAGACCTGGAATTCCCTGCCAGCTCACGTGTTTCCTTCTTCCTACAGTCCCGGGTCCTTTAAGCGGGGCGTGAAAAGGCATCTAATGAGGCCGTCAAGCTGAGTGCCACCACTGTTAACATGGTAAATGTTTACGATGGTGACCCTCTGGTGAACAATAACAATCCTCTCAAAATCGACTAAGTCACTTTACTTAGCAAAAAAATAGAATATCAGATTGACAAACTTTCCAAAAAAGTTATTTTTTATAGTATCTTGTATCCGTAGTGATTTATTAATAGCCATTATAAATCCGAAAGTAACTCTGTCTATCCATCCTATTCCAGTTAGAAAGCTATTATTTTAACGTTATAAACAGACACTGCAATTTTATTTATTTGAACAGGTATTATCGCACCCTCAGTGGAAAAAAGGCATAAGACGAAAATGCTGATTTTTCAGTATGGTGAAAAAACGGAATTTATGGGCATATTTACTTTATTTCCAAACGTAGAAGAATTATTCTTATATCAAAAAAAGGAGAAAAAAATATTACACTTCGTGTTGTATTTAAGTTAGTGATAATATTTATGGTTTATTAGGAATTGTGAAAATAAATTATTATGCTATTTTTCAGAATACAATAAAATAAAAGATTTTGAGTATCAAAATTTATGCCAGTGTCATATTAAAGCAGTAATGAACTTGTGAATATGAACATTTATGGTAGTATAAGTAAGATTACTGCATTATTTATTTTATAAAAATTATGTTTGAAATGCACAAGCAATACTTACCCCTTTTTTCAATTTAAGGGCTTGTTAAGATAACTTAAGTAAACAATAATAATTACTTATTCCATTATATGTTATAGAAAAGTTAGCTGCATATTAACACATATTACTTAGAGTTATTATTTATGACCACAGGGAAAAAAGGAAATGCCTTTTTTTTATTCACTATTTTTTATTTCAGGCAAAATACTAATTATATTTTGGTAACAATTAAAGTTCGTACTATCAACAATAAAATTGCACAATAATATTCAGAAATGTAGAGTTTCGGTGAGGATTACTACCACTATTGATTTTTTTATAAACTCTTAAATAATCAGTAGATCATTTGTTAGGACTAAACTTAAATAAGATTTTATTGGCTCCGTACAACAAAATGTTTATGTTCTCTCAATAAAAATCAAAGGTAACAAGCAAAAATTATTAACAAATCAAGGTAACGAGTTATAATACATATTTTGTTATTACACATGTTATTATTACGGCTAGGCACCCCGAGTGGTGGCATTATCCTTCACCTACTAGTTTAGTTTAGTTTAGAGTTTATTAATATCATTAGTATAAATTAACATAAGCCTATGTTATGGCTATTTTTTTTATGCAAATGGATAGTGAACCCTTTACAAGTTAAAATAGAAAATGATGTTACATGTTAGTAACAGACATTAGGTAATGTTAAGATAATAGACTGCGAATCATTCATCAGCCTAGTGGTACGAGTCGTCGTCTTGTACTCATATTACAGGGGTTCCCCTACTTGGAGACCAAACGATTGCTATGATGTACTAAACTTGTACCACTAGCTCGGCGGTAAGCGAAAACATCGCGAGGAAACTGCACATTCATTCATATTTAATATGTAACCAGGATCCTATTGGTCTGGTCTGGGTGTTTCTATGTATAATATGTATGTATTTACAAATAAATAGTACATAAGTATGTTTATCCGCATTCTAGATTCCATAACACAAGCTATAAAAGCTTACCATGGGTCTACATAGCGTTGTGTAGAATGTTGTGGAATTAAGGAATATTGTTAAGGTTCGCCTTTCCGGTTACGAAGGTCAGACGACAATCGCTTCAATGTAATTACCAGACTATATA
This sequence comes from Eilema sororculum, assembly GCA_914829495.1. NCBI lineage: Eukaryota > Metazoa > Arthropoda > Insecta > Lepidoptera > Erebidae > Eilema > Eilema sororculum. The sequence continues at coordinate 24,201,168 of OU618536.1, forward strand.
AACCCAGACAAATCATTGTTTAAGCGGACCCCGGACTCACCAAGAGCAGCCGGGAAAACACTAGGAGGATAAGACAGGAAACACAAACATCACGGATTACAGGATATCAAGAGAGTCCGGCATAGAGCCTTCTCTGCTAGACCTTCTATTGACGAGTCGCCCGGACCAGTACAGTGTCTCGGTGAGTGCTGCTTTAGGTAACTCCGACCACTGTCTGGTCCGCTCCACCGTGCCCATTGTAGCGCCCCCACGACCCGTGCAGGGGAAGAGGCGTCTTTGGCACTACTCGTCAGCGGACTAGGATGGACTACGCGACTATTATGCGTTCATCCCGTGGGTTGAACGCTGCTTTGAGGGTAAGAACCCATCTGAGAGCGCTACTGCTGTCGCCGGTGAGATCGGTTTGGGTATGGAATACTAATACGTGCAAGCCAACTTCTGCCAGCCCTCGCTGCTCCCGCTGAGCAACCCCGATGGATCTCTGGCCCATGAGCCGCAAGAGAAAGCAAATTTGCTGGTCAATCTCTTCGCGGCCAAATCCCGAGTCGATGATTGTGGTATGCAACCACGGACAATGCCCACTGGTGACCACGCAATGTCTGATATCCATATCAGGTAACGCGATATCCGTGGAGTACTACAATCACTCGATGTCCGGAAAACCAGATGGTATTCCAGCGGTCGTACTTAAAAAATGTGACTGTCCCACAGTTCAGGTACAGTGCCGTCGGCTTGGAAGGAGGCGAATGTCCAGCCGATCCCCAAGAAGGGGGATCGCTCGGACCCAGCCAACTATCGACCCATAGCCGTCACCTCAGTGCTGTGCAAGGTTTGCGAGCACATTATTAACACACAATTCATGTGCCACCTAGAGGATCACTCCTTGCTTAGTGACCGGCAACACGGCTTTAGACCGAAACGGTCAACGGGTGATCTTCTGGCGTACGTGACCCACCTTTGGGGTGAGGCTATGGAAAAGCACGGCGAGTCACTGGCAATTAGTCTTGACATTGCCAAAGCTTTCGATAGGGTATGGCATAAATCGCTTCTTTCCAAGCTACCAGCCTTTGGCCTGCCTCCCAGACCTCCCTTGCCTGCCTGCCTTCCTGCAGGGGCGCCGTATTCGCGTCCTTTGTGATGGACGAGCTTCGGAGTTCTTGCAGGTAAATGCTGGCGTGCTCCAGGGTTCCGTCTTATCTCCCACTCTCTTTCTTCTGCATTAACGGTAGCATTCATTGCTATGCAGACGACAGCATCTTACACGGGAGTTATTACGCATATCCTGCGGCCAAGCAGTCTGATATCGCGGAAAAAAGGCAGCTTCTTGTCACTGAGCTGGATCGGATCCTGGACCACATTTCTCAATGGGGCGCTAGGAACCTGGTCGAGTTCAATGCCTAGAAGACCCAGGCATGTACGTTTACAGCAAAGGTATCTCCTTTCCTTCCCCTTCCCACTCTTCAGAGCACACCATTGCCACTGCAGGATCACCTCAGTATCCTCGGTATGGATGTTCGCTGCAAACTGAGTAACAACTATATCGAAAGTATCATCAAATCAGCCTCGCGTAAACTCGGAGTCCTGAACAGAGTGAGACGTTTTTTCACGCCGGAGCAGCGGTGCCTTCTATACAAGACCCAAATTCGTTCCTGCGTGGAATACTGCTTACATCTCTGGGGCAGCTCCGCAAAGTACTTCCTAGATGCTCTCGACAGGCTGCAGCGACGTGCAGTCTGCATTATTGGGAATCCTGAGGTCATGAACACCCTGGAGCCTTTGCAGATGCGTAGAGATGTTGCGTCTTTGGCAGTATTCTACCGTCTCTACTATGGTGAATGTTCTGACAAGCTCTTCCAATTAGTCCCACCCTCTCCATTCCTACACAGGACGAGACGTGCAGGGCTAAGATGCCATCCATATACGGTGCAGAGTATACCAGCTAGAACCAAGCGTTTCAGTGACTCATTCCTATGCCGCACCATTAAGACCTGGATCTCCCTACCAGCTCACGTGTTTCCTTCTTCCTACAGTCCCGGGTCCTTTAAGCGGGGCGTGAAAAAGCATCTAATGAGGCCGTCAAGCTGAGTGCGACCACTGTTAACATGGTACATGTTTCCGATGGTGACCCTCTTCCCGACACTTTGCCTTTGCTTAACATCAGGCGAGCTGAAGTCAAATTGACGTGTCCTATAAAAAAACATTGTGTCATAATCTCATTTTAGCTTATACAACAATTAAATCTAAATATTTACTCACCTAATAACTTCAAAATTCTTCTCGATCTACTGTGCTGCGTCCGGTTATACATTTTCAGGTCACTTTACTTTAAAATAAGAAGAAAAACCACTCAATTGTTGTTGTTTTGTTTTCGCAAATGCGTTATCGCAGGTATAACCTTGACCTAGAAACGGGCACTGACTGTCAAGCGCGTGGATACGCACCCGCCCCGTCCCCCGCATCGATGTATTCACACTTATGTTAGCGCTGTCTACTCCCACGCCGCAGTATCTAATCTTACTTCTCGGTGAAATGAAAATATTCTAGTGAAAGAAAGAAGTAATCGTTCTTATTTTACAGCCGCGCCGCAGTATGTAGTCTTACGTTTCGGCGTATAGAAAAGTTTTGAGTGGAAGAAAGCAGTAGTTATTCTTATTCTAATTTATTTTATGTTCATAAAAAGTAAACAGTCATACAGCTGTTATTATTTTCTAAGTTTATCTTTTTGGCTAAGTAAGCGCATTTAAGATAATTTGCCTTAGCTAGTTAATATAACGAATAAAAAAATAATCGTGTATACAAGACTAGCGATGTAAAAAAAACAAACGCATTTAAATCATAATAATTGTTACTTTTAATTTTCTACGTAAAATATTAGGGATAAACGTAATAATAAGTAATACGTCATATTTCTCAATTTATTCTTTGCGTTATATCACATAATCTACTAATCCGTAAGAAAAAATGTAATGGAACCAAAATTCTCAAAACGAATTTCTTGTTTTAATTCGTCAAATTTAACAAGAAAAATATAAAAAAAATTTAGCATATGTATCTTTAAACGTACCTTTCAAATATGATAAAATCGACGAATCAAAGTAAAATCACTTATGCCTATTTTCCACTGGGGGTGCGTTATAACTAAGCAAAATGTAAAACAATTATATAAATGTTCTATCAGGTAGGCCCTGCACTTCGACCGGGCTCAGTCGGCGAGAGATGTCGTGCAGTGTTCCGCAGGGATCGGTCCTGGGACCGCTACTGTGGAACATCGGTAACGACTGTCACCCTAGCAGAAGCAGGCCGCGGCGGCGGCGCAGAGTGCGTCTCCACGCACCCAGGGCTAGATGGGGACACTAAGGTCCCCACAACCCGAAGGGGGCTATCTCGAAAGAGATGATCCTGACTCTGCCGGGGTGCGAGAGATATGCTTTCAGCAATCTCACCTCCGGCAACCAAGGACCCAAGATGGCGTGCGTTTAGGTCGGATCGAGTCCGACATAACCACCTCCACCGGCTCCGTGGGGATATTTTGAACGATAAAAAAAATTGTGCTAGTCTGCCACAGTGGTAATAATACTTATCTCCACAATACTTAAAAACACAAAAGAACTTCCACATTTTTTCTAGACGAAATCTTAAATGTATAAAAAATTTACTGCACCATTACTTTTTACACCAAGTTTTATCCTTTTTGGTCTTATAAATTTAATATTTAACACGTTCGCGGACGTTTCTATTTATTAACCGACTTTGAAAAAGGAGGAGGTTCTCAATTCTTGTGTACTTATACATAATATTTTTTTTTATAACATCACTTTGACACTACTTTTTTGTATGAGATGCTTGAGCGGTTTCGACAAAAATAAAAGATTTTATTTATTTTATTTTATGTGGAAAACAAACAGCATTAAAACTATGTAACATAAACACTTACATCATTAGAGGCCATTTATAAGTTTTCGCATATAAATAACAAGTAGACACTAAAAGATTTCATATAACAAAATATGTTGAAAAATAATTTTGAAAAGAAAAATGAAAGACAATTGAGAAGTTCAAATACGGTAGTAAGGTAATGCACAAAATATTACCTGTTTAAGTTGTAATTTTGTTAATTTTTGTTTGAAATTTGTGTATAAAATTATTTAAGTATATTTGCATTAGCTCTTCTACCAATAAGTATCACTAGTGTAGATTGTGGACAGTGTGTACTACATAGTGCTCTATCAATTATTTGAGAATAGGAGGCCCCAGGAAATGAATGAGTTATGACCGAGTGACCCAATTGATTAATTAAATGACAACCCAAACCCTTACCAATTTCATCACAGTACACAACTGTTTTCCCTGAATTTAAAGTTTGTGTTACTGTTGTTACAGGGACATCATTCATGGACATACTTGGTTTTGTAAAAATTATCACTGCCCACAGAGTCAACTGATAGAGGGGTCGACCCTTCCCGAGATGTTATGGACAGGGTGGAGCACGGCAAGGATGTTACCCAGTCAGAAGTACTGGTACAGCCTGAGAGAGCTGGTATGGTGTCATTGACAGGGGGGATGGAACATGGCAAGGATTTTTCACAGTCTTCAAATCTTTGCCTGTATAGATTTTCAAGTGAATAGAATCTTGCCTCATTGCTATGACATGAGTCCACTAGACTATTTAATGCCTCAATGTACTTACCTATCTTCATATATTCAAAATGACGGTCACTCTGTGTCAGTATCTCGTAAAGAACAGATCTAATTATTGCTTCCCTGTGAAACGATAATAAAAGTGATTATTTAATTTCAAATAGTGTTCATATTTTGTCCCCAAACCCTTATACACATTATTGGGAAACCTGAGGTCACGAACACCCTCGAGCCTTTGCAGATGCGTAGCGATGTTGCGTCTTTGGCAGTATTCTACCGTCTCTACCACGGTGAATGTTCTGATGAGCTCTTCCAATTAGTCCAACCCTCTCCTTTCTTTCACAGGACAACACGTGCAAGTCTAAAATGCCATCCATATACGGTACAGAATATACCTGCTAGAACCAAGCGTTTCAGTGACTCATTCCTATGCCGCATCATTAATATCTGGAACTCCCTGCAAGCTCATGTGTTTCCTTCTTCCTACAGTCCCGGGTCCTGTAAGCGGGTCGTAAAAATACATCTGATGAGGCCCTCAAGCTAACTGCCACCACACTATTAACATGGCTTTTTCTGAAACTTTGCCTTTAGCTTACCAGAAGGCGAGGTGAAGTCAAATTGACGTGTCCATAATAAAAAAAAATTGTAAAAAAAATTTTTTTACTCAAACTTATCGAGTTTTCAAATTTAGCGGGCTACATATATTATGTTCAATTTTCGATTTTTTTAATTTGTTATGTTGTTACACTCGTCTCACACATATATATTCACAGTTTTAGCTATATAGCACACTTCGTTTGCTTGTAAGAGGCATAAAAGTTTACTAATGTTTTGCGTGTTTGGCGATTTTCTACTGTCGAAAAACATGGATCAAAGAGTTTGCGTCATTGCTTGTTCGTAATTTTTTGGCCAAAAACAACATCGCTATCATGCCCCAGCCACCGTATTCACCAGATTTGGCCCCCTGCGACTTTTTCCTTTTCCCAAGATTGAAGAGACCCATGAAAACACGGTGTTTTGAAATGATTGAAGAGATATAAACTGAATCGCTGAGAGAACACAAGAGCATACCAAAAAGTGCATATCAGAACTGCTTCGAGGATTAGAAAAAAACGCTGGTACAAGTGTATTATATCTGAGGGGGACTACTTTGAAGGGGACAAAATAGAAATTGATGAATAAAAAAATATTTTTGAGAAAAATGAAAATTCACCTTATTTTTTGGACAAACAGTGTACAATGTCATATAATAAAATAACACAAAATGATAAAAAATAAAAAACATCCGAATGCCACTGAAAAGCTCGAAATAAGTTTGATAGCAGGCGATACCCATTTGCCAATTATAAACCGAAAGAAAATTAATAGGTACAGCCTGCTATCAAACTTATTTCAAGCTTTTCTGTGGCAGTTAGGTTTTTTTTTATGTTTAAATATTTTTTTATACCACTTAGGTGGCACACGCGGCCCACCTGATGGAAAGTTGTCACCGTGGTCTATGGACATAAGCACCACCAGGGGCGTTACACTCGCGCTGTCGACCCTGAAGAAACCTAATACCCTTCTTGAAAAAGAAGAAGAGATGATGCAAACACAACGCTTGAATTTTATTGCTAAATTGAACTATTAGGATCATGGAGTACGAGGATTGATTGAATAATAGTAGTTTTCTAGCAGTAATATCAAGCTGATTTCAAGAGCAGGAGGCTAGACTAACGTCATTACAAATTAACAGATAAAACTGGGGAAAAATATATTGTAAACATTTTACAAAAAAAAAAGGCTCTGAAGTAATATTATACATAGTAGTTAATATATATATAGTAGTTATATAATAGTTAAATATTTCACAAATTTAAATTCGCAATACATTTTACATTTGCCCCACCTGAACTTTATACAATTCAGTAGAATTTAAAAAAAAGGTCAATTGGGTTATTTTTAGCATATTTATTACATTTATTCATTGTCTATACTTTGTAAAATATACAGTCCCACCAAAGACTTTGAATACACTACGTTTAATAGACACAGGCTCAGCGTGTCCACGCATGAGACCAAAGACTTTGAATACACTACGTTTAATAGACACAGGCTCAGCGTGACCACGCATGAGACAGAGAATATTTTTTAATGCTTAAAATCGTTTAAAGTTTATGCTATAAATAGTAATATTATCTATGGCGCCATGTAACACAAGACTTTGAAAGATAAATTACCCTAGTTTTTGGATAAATTCGCTCGCAAACAGACAATATAATTGTTTTTCTTTTCTCTTTGTATCTGCAATCAGTGATGAAATTGTAGGTATGTCTAGGCGATTGGCACACTGCAACGCCCGACGCCGCGTCGCGCGTGGACGCGGGAGAGCAGATCGAAATCCGCGCGCAGATTTTCTACTGTCACGCGTGGAGCGGCGTTTTTAGTATAGTCCGAGAGATATTAGATTTTTTTTGGTAGGTAGGTGTGTGAAGTAAGTTTTGAGAAAAGTAAAGTACAATATTGAATAATAAAGCCATCCGACCGTAACTAAGAAAATGCCATTTAGGTTGAAAGTCGCTTGCAGTCTCTGCGTGTTTCGATATCGAGCCAAAACAGTGGTGTCGGCTCCAATACCCGATATTGGGCATTGATATTTGACTTCCTCCGATCTCGGATGTCTGATATCGGATATCGGACGTCGGTTGATGTGAAAACGCTCTAAATTTGACGTTAAATACATGTTGCATTGCAATAATATATATTTTGAATACGTCTCAAACACCTACACGGAAATTTCTAACAGCTCTCGGACTAAAAATCCCTCGAAAATCACGCACGTGATGGCAGATTTCAGTGTGCCATACCTCGCGTTTTACGCGCCATCACGCCCGTTTTCTGCTTGTACTTTATTTTTTTTATATTATACTTGACACGTCAATTTGACTTCACCTCGCCTGCGTATTCTGCAGCAACGCGCGTGATTGCGTTGTCAGTGTGTGGGACCCCGCGTTTTCTATACAAAATGAGCTCCGTAGAGGCGATGCGAGCGACGCCGCGTCGGCGCAACAACGCTCGACGCGGCGCGGCGTCAAGCGTTGCAGTGTGCCAATCGCCTTATGAGTTATGAGAGAAAAAAAATGTTTAGTGAAAAGTAAATTTGCGTGTACCATTGCTAGCAAAATATTAATTTATTTGTGAACCCCTTATTTGAAGCCTGATTCGTGATAAAATTTGTCTCCGTTTTTAAGTTCGGGAGATCGTGATCTCTATTTCTGGATAAAATTCTTTACAGTGAGTTGTAATATATAGGTAATAGTAAAAAATATAAATTTTCAAAACGTTTAATAGTTCAAAACAAGATATCTTTAGGTATTTTAAAAATGTGTGATAACAATTTATAGTACTTTTATATATATACTAGCTTTTGCCCGCGGCTCCGCCCGCGTGGATGTCGGTTATCGCGACCAAACATAGCCTATGTCCTTTCTCATGGTCTAATTTACTCCTATACCAAATTTCATCAAAATCGGTTCAGTGGTTTAGGCGTGAAAGCGTAACATACAGACAGACATACAGAAAGACAGACAGACAGACAGACAGACAGAGTTACTTTCGCATTTATAATATTAAGTATGGATTAGGTCTTTACCAATGAAATTGCCATTTTGTATGAAAAAAATTAAACGATTTTTTTCATGTATTGTTTATTTGTATTAAATTAATCAGCTGGCCGGGAGGCAACAAATTCTTCAAAGGCATTGTACTGTCTCTCGGGTATTGAATTTTTTTCCCGTCAAAAAGTTACCCGAATTCTGGAAAAAGTAGTAGGTAGTCTGTAGGTGCAAGGTCTGGTGAGTAGGGCGGATGACGGAGAGCTTCCAGCGTTGATTTGGTTTGTAGTGTTAGCTCCGTAAACATCGTTGATGTTGCATGCCGCTTGTGTCGCGTTGCTGCCACGAGGGTACTCATATTCCATAATTACTCGATTTTTACTTATTTTGTTTGCTACATATTTTTGATGACTTTTTTGCAACCAATTTGTACGTCCTGTAACTTTATCCATTTTTGTTGTAAATTTGTATTTTCCGGGAAACTGTAATACAATTATGATATTACTACATACATAAGAATATTTCATCATATTTATAAGAAGTACCTACAACATGTATATTAGTACCCATAATATTGGACAAATAAACATTCAAAACCTGGCAACATCGAATAAAATTTATTTCGTAGGTTATGATAATTATTATTTGCTGTTTTAGACTGTTTTAACAATAGAATTATATGCATTATGTACTTCACATGAAATAATACACTGTGGCATGTGTATGAAAGGGCCTTTAACTTTAAAAACGTATTTACTTACGAGTGAAAAGATACGCCTGGTAATTTCCTTTCACTATCGGTTTTACAATTGAAAACACTGCACCGTCCCATGTTTCCTTCAGTTGTGTTTACTATATATGTTGAATAAGTGTTACGATACCAAATTGCGGATATTTTAGCACGTCTAAGAACAATTATTGCGTTATAAATACAGAAATAAAAGTAAACTGAAAATCTGTCAAGTTTGTTTACTTTCGTACATATTTTTCTTTATGGTTTGTTTCGCGAACTAGTTTGCTGCCCGTAGTAAAAACCGACACGTCAGAAGAGACAGAAAATCTAGTCACTCTGTCTCGTTTCTTCACACGACATTGGCGTAAGTTTGTCTTATTCTTATGTGAATGCGATGGAAGCTATCAATTCGTCTATATACTTCTCTGTCTACGACTCTTTGCTATTTAATATGTTGACATCTCATGTCAAACATAAGTAACAATCAGTTAAACACATAGATATAGGAAGAACGCTCGCGCGCTTAGTAGATAGGCCATACCTACAGATTAGGCGTGTATAGCTACGTTCCATTTTCGTGAATGAACGTATGGCCGACGGTTACTACGTTAGGGCTGTAGCTTCTAGTATCGTAATATTTGTCGATATCTTATCTTTAGGTATATTATATTTATTATATTATTCTTACGGTTTATGCGAAGAAAGTAACAATAAAAATATTATAAGCATTTTTTATTTAAATATTGTCAATGTGACAGCTTATCGCATTGTGTACGACCGTGGTGTCAAAACCTGGATGTCTAGAAAAGTCTGTATTACACATTTAATTAAAAGAAACTTGTGCTGGCTATGTGTTGCATCAGAATCGGCAAAAATATTTTGCATATATTATCATGAAATTCACAAATAAATTTAAATATATATATGTCGCAGAACCAACAAAGAGGCATATCGCTATTGATTAGAATAACGCCATCTATTATCGTTTGTCGGAAACGTCAAGCGGTGCGCTTGGGTATGGTCGGTACAGGGTTTGCATGTTTGACAGTTGTCAGCTGTCATTCGTTTTGACATTAGACGTATGATGTTGGAGGAACGACACTTTTGAGTGAGACGCGAGGGCGAGAGGTCGTTCTGCCAACCTGTACCAAACTTACCGCGTTTCCAAAACTTAATCTTTTTTCATCGCCTTAATCATTTAAGATTTCGTTGAATTGTTATCGGGAGTGAATAAATAGACTATTGTGATTAGTGTTGAGACTATTATTTTGGACCTACATCATGTCGGACAGGGATTCTGATGGCGAGCTACCCGCAATAGGTGAACTGACCTCGTTATATAAGTAATAACTTTTGGGGGTTGTCTTGTTTGTCAGGTGCATTTAAATTAATTTTTCTGTTTTTTTGTTATGTGTATGTTTACCACGCTTGATGAGGCATATAGGTTAAGGCGTTAAGGCCTCCTCTTGATATTTTGTAAATGAGGCTCTTCACGTCTTCTGCCCCGAGCAGTAATGATGCAAAACCTCGCATTTAATTTTTTTAATAAGACTTCTTGCGATAAAGCCAGCAATATTTGTTTTAACACACTCAACGTATGTATCATAAAGATCACTATGAATTTCGGCGATCTCCACCTAAGCTATTTTTGCCGGCCTGTGGCCGAGCGACTGCAAAGTAAGAAAATAATAATAACCGTACGGCCGACAATTAGGATAGGTACATATGTGTAGGTATGCAGAGGTTAATCTCGTGAACTTTAGGAACTTAACTGAGTTAGATTGTTAATTTTCCAGAAAGTGAGTTATCTGTACCAGCTATTAGGTAATTTGTACTATACGGAAAAATGTCGGTCTACAGTACGGAAGAATTAACTAGGAAAATTCTTGCACCTACACTAGTTAATTCGGAAGTATAGTGCAAGACCGATGCAGTGAATGCTTGGAAAATTGCATGTCCAAACACGGATCTCCCCAGGGAACCTTTTCTCACAGGATCAGTGGGACGGGCCGCTTGGCAGCTTAGTTAGACAGAATCTATTAAATACTTGCTCTAATGCTGCTGAGCGTGCCCGTTTACTGGCGGTTGGAGTGTGGGAATCGGGTCTTTGGTTGCAAGCTCTTCCGTCATCTAACATAGGGACTATGTTAGACGACACTACTTTCCGCATCGCCACGTGCCTCCGATTAGGCGCGCCATGTGTTTCTCTGCATTGATGCCGTTGTGGAGAAGCAGTTGACCGACTCGGACACCATGGCCTGTCGTGCTACAGGAGCGCTGGGCGAATGCCACGGCACGCCAGCCTCAACAACATAATCCGCCGTGCTCTTGTCACCGCCGGTGTGCCAGCCGTGCTTGAACCTAACGGTTTGGCGAGCGACGATGGCAAGAGACCGGATGGTATGTCGTTAATGCCATGGAAAATGGCCGCCGCTGCTTCCGCAGAGGCTCTCAAACGGCGCAAATACTCCAAACTCATTGGAGTCTATGAATTTGTGCCGTTTGGAGTCGAAACGTTGGGGCCTTGGGGCCCGAGCGCTCGCAATCTCTTCAGAGAGTTTGCGAAGCGTATGGTCAACGCTTCTCGTGACCAGAGGGCTGGCCTCTTTTTAGGTCTGAGAATAAGCATTGCCACAAGAGGCATGCGATGCGGAGGAATTCTACGACGGGTTTTAATTTTAGTCTTAGTTTCAGTTTTTAATTGGATTCTTTTATTTTATTTCTAATTAGTAGTTTAATAAATAATTCATAACTGTTAAAAATATTCATGAATAAATATGTTTTTTATTTGTACTATTATGTTAAAAAAAAAGTATTTACGTCGACAAATCATTTGTTGGAGTACATCACTATCATGCTTCTTGTAGTTTCGTGTAGAGTAAAGTAATGAATGAGTGTAACAAATCATTCATGGATGTTGCCAAAACTCAGCACGCTGTCAAATTTATATACTCAGTTTCCCAAGTGAGCAAGAACTTAAATGTTTTGTTTTTTTTTACAGGTAAAACTGTATATTAGAAAAAAAGAGACAAAGTGATGTTTCATGGTCTGTCTCATGTTTGCCTCATATTTATATAACTAAAATTTGTATATGTTGAATAGGGCCACCCTGTGGTAAAACATTACATTTGTAAATCCAGCAAAATAGGTTGTATAGCTATTTCACAAAACAAACTACAAGACATATATATACACTACGTTCTGCAAGGGACGGAAACTTGGAAAGTATAATACTTACGATGGAGATATTGAAAAAAGATTGACTGCGGGAAATCGCGGGAATGGTGTACCATTATTAACATGGTACATGTTTATGATGGTGACCCTCTTTCCGAGACCTTGCCTTTACCTTACCGTGAAATAAAATTGACGTTTATATTACGGTTATATTATATTTATAAAAAGAGGTTCATTCCTTTATGATATGTGACAGTTGTGCCTTCTCCGGCACTGGCATACCAGCCTCCATCTTAATGTATGGGAGTGAAAGTTGGGCATGAGAAAAGAAGCATGATAGTAAAGTGAATGCAGTGGAGATGTGGCCGTTGCGTAGAATATCTGGGATAAGGCTGGGTGTTAGAAAGAGGAATACTGAGATTAGAGATAGGTGTGGCCTGAAAATGAAACGGGTAGATATGCTAAGGTGGTTTGGGCTCGTTGAAAGAAAGAGCACGAAGCGAATGACACACCAGATATGTTAGGCACAGGTGAATGGGCAGTCCAGCCAAAGTCGAGTACATACATTGGTGAAATTAATAGAATTTTGAAAAAAGGTAGGTCAGAATTATTCGAAACCGGCGGCAGATTTGCATGAAAGGATTAATGAGTCAAATTGCGGGTTATTGTCTCTGTCTACCCCGGAGGGAAATAGTCGTGACCGTATGTATGTAAACAAATTTAATCATCAAGGCACCGAAATACCAATGCAATTAGAGATATTTATGCATACAAATATATGCGCTTAGCGGGAATTTAAGCCTCGTCTACAACAACATCTAAATATTTCAAATGTTTAGTTATCACGGATAAGTTACAGCATAATGCGTCGGCAGCTGCTGTGTGGCAGCTAAAATCACTATTTTCATTCTGCTATGAAACAGCAGTCCGGCCTCCTTTCAAATATTTGAAGTGACAATCAAAGGCGGTGACAGCCAAACGAAAGCCCGTCTTGGCATTCTATTGGTCAAGCCTTAATTACCATAAACCAAAAAAAAACCTCTTACCGTAACGTATCACTCAAAATTTCAAATCTTCAATCAAATATCTGCGGTGACAGGTGATGGCAGCCAAACGAGAGGCCGTCTTGGCATTCTATTGGTCAAGCCTTAATTACCATAAACCAAAAAACCTCTTACCGTAACGTATCACTCAAAATTCAAAATTTCAAATATCTGCGGTGACAGACGGTGACAGCCAAACGAGACCCGTCTTGGCATTCTATTGGTCAAGCCATAATTACCATAAAATTAAACCAAAACACTCTTACGGTAACATATCAAAAAGTTCAAATAAATGAGGTTTTATTTATTCAGTCACAATTATTTTGGTTCAATATTCAACTAAAACTAACAACTAAAATATCGGTATTCACAAGAATGGAACAGAGGGGTCAAAAAATATATTATTAGTTCCAGGTACATCCGAAGCTGGCACTTTGGAGCCTTTGCGCTTATCTTGGCTTTTGTGGGCGAGACTGCATGTTTCAGTACTCAACCCCGGGAGGTGTAACGGCTATATTTGCTATACAAAGGTGAATAACTTTGCAAACATAAGAGGAAAAATTTATTATGGAAGTTTATCAAAATAAAATAAACAAAATAAAAATTGTATAACTATAATTCAAAGAATTCGCCGTAAAATAGCTGATGAACACATCAGTAGGTATTGGCATCGATTTTGTTATCATTTTAAATCCATATGGTATTTCCTTTTAATTGCGCCAACTGTAAGGAATAGGATTCATTATATTTATTAGGCTTTTTTTTCTAAAAACTTAAAATAAATCATATTATACAAAATCATACGAAAATAGTATCTACACTAATTGCTTTACCCAATCATATCTATTACAGTTCTGGGGCATGGGATAGTTTGTTAATATTAGTTTTAATATCATACTATATCATATCATACTAACGTGGTCTGAGAACAAACTATACCTAGCAATTAATAGGGGCAGTGTAGTATTCTTATATTTTATTATAGTCACTGGCTCGTCAACCTCCAACGTAAGCAGATGATAACGTTCCTCACTCCCGCCTCCTGGCTCTCGTGATATGTCATCTGACGTTTCATCCCACCACGATGTGGCCCGAGACAGTGTTGCCAGATACACAAACACTACATCCCTTCCTCATTAAAAACTTTATTGAACTTAGAATTTTCATAGCTTACATAACATAAATCATTTTCAAATACTTACAACTTAAAATTTCTCAACCATACTATGTACCATTGAATTAGCAAGTTCTACTTCCAATTGGACACTCGTTTTACACCACGAATTAACTAGTTCTACTTCTGTTTCTCACTCCTTGTCATGTTCCTGATCTTCGTTATTTCCTTCTGGCACCGACTTCCATTCACCTTCTACCTTCTTCAAGTGTATCACGTTCCTTCTTAATTTCTGACCAGTCTCCTCATTCCTTACCGTTACATCCCCATCTTGGGCCTTGTCTGCTATATGTGGGGTTGGTTTATAATTTATTTATTTATTTATTTATTTTATTTATTTATTTATGTATTATTTTGTGGAACATAGGTATTTCAAAAGATCTTTCATTAAATATCAGTGCACTATGTCCTACCATATAACATGGTGTACAAAATTAAATAAGTATAACATTTTTAAATATGGTTAGTTCTTCACTTAAGGAATATTGTTAGTAGACATATTTCATTAAGTCACTTATCAATTCAATTATCATTTATACCACTATTCATAATTATTAATAATCTTTATACATATTTTAACTTGTGTGATCTAATGCCATGAGATATTTATATAATATAATAAAATTATTTGCATGTCAAACTAAACCATTGTCTAATTCACTTCAACAATAAAGTAAAAACATTAATATTTCCACAATTTCATCAATAAAATAAAAATATAATAGGTGATTAGAATGTCAATGTAAAATAATGTCAGATTTAACATAATGCATTTCAACAATAACAGTAAAATATCAATATTTCCATAATGTCATCTATAATAATATTAATTCATTAGTAGGTATGTTCTAAAGTCAATGTAAAACAATGTCAATCTAAAAATGAATAACGCTCAATAACATCTGTAAAACATTAAAATTTCTCATTCATGTACTCATTAATAGAATAATATGCTTTTTCTAACAGTAATGTGAGTAGTTTGTTTTTAAATTCCTGTACATCTGTAACCGAGCTAATAGACTTAGGCAACTTGTTATATATTGTAGGTGCCATACAGAACACACTTTTCTGATACATAGTTGTTTTACACGCAACCATATGCAATGTACCTAATCTGCGGCTACTAGTGACTTGTGAGAATTTCGACCAATTACGTTTTACAAACATGCACATCTCAAGAATGTACATAGATGGCATTGTCAACAATTTCAATCTTAAGAAATGTGGTTTACAAGTGTCGGTAGTGTGCAAGTTACAAATTGCCCTGATGCATCGTTTCTGTGCCTTAAACACTAACTCTTTGCCCACTGCATTCCCCCAGAATATAATCCCGTATCTCAAGGTGGATACAACTAGGCCATGATATGCTGTAAGAACGGTATCTTGGTTTGCTGATTTATTTAGCATATATAAAGCATATGCATGCTGATTTAATTTGCCGCATATTTTTGCGATTTGTTCCTTCCACTCCAACGTGCTTTCTATCTGTAGCCCAAGAAATTTTGTAACTGTAGTTTCCTGTATTGCAATATCGTTATGTTTTATATTAAGATGTGAATGTGCATTTATGTTTCTTCCGAAATTCATTATGGTTGTTTTTTCAATATTCAATTTCAAGTTTTGCCCTGTAAGCCAAGTACTCAAAGAATTGATACTGCAATTAATATCAGATTGAATTAAATCTAGACTGGGTTTATCATATACAACCGTAGTGTCATCTGCAAACATTACCATCGAAGATGTTGTAGCCGATGGGAAGTCATTAATATAAATGATAAATAATAATGGGCCTAATGTACTTCCTTGTGGAACTCCGTAAACTACATTTCTCACATCTGAGTGATACTGATTGTCAGTTTTGGACTTATAACATATCCTATTAATTATAGTCAATTGTTGTCGATTTGTCAGAAATGATTCAATTAAGCTAGATACGTTTCCCCTAATCCCGTAGGCATTCAACTTTTTTGGAGTCAACTTATTTATTTTGTCCATTTTTTTTATATATACTTTATCTCCTTCCTTTATTTCAGAGTCTTGAGCTCATCTTTTCTATATTCCTTTCCTTTTTCCTTTAGTACTCTGTCCTTGTCCCTGACTTCGGAATCATCAACTTTGTTTCCTATGTCCCGTAACGCTGGAATTTTATCTTTATTCACTCTTTTAAAAAACAACTCCGACGGTGTTCTGCCAGTTACAGAGTGTGGTGTTGAGTTATACATCATAAGGTATTCCCACAAGCTTTCCTTGATGTCCTTTTGGCCATTCTAATCTCGTACAGGCTGATGTCCGGGATGTCTTCGGTATAATGTCGGGTAAGCTTGGCTCTAGGATCTTTAACCATGCCCGCGGGCTGTTTAACCGATGTATATAGCTGCCCATAAAACCTTTCGACCTCCCTAAGTACCTCTACCGTTGTCGTTGCCATGCTGTCATCCTCCGTCTTCAGCTTCGTCAACCGGCTTTGTCCAACGGACGCATTCCTTGCAAACACTTTGGAGCCTTTGTTTCGCTCTATCGTCTCCTTAATATTTTTAGTATTATAGGATCGAATGTCATGTCGCAAGGATTTCTGTATGCGTCCGTTGAGCTGCCTATGTGCCTCAGCATCAACGGAGGTCTGTAGGGGCTTAGATCGACGTTTGGCCATGAGATCAAGGGTCTAGGTCGAGATCTTCTGAGGTTTTTGTTTAGAGCGAGACCTAAAGAATTTAGATCCCACCGTTTGGACAGCTTCTACCAGCGCGTTGTTTACCTCATCCACTGAAACGCGATCCTGTAGACAATCGAAGCGATTGGATAGTTCAAGTTAAAAGCTCTCGGAGTCCTGGACATTGGCATGTGACAGTCTGAGTGTTGACTTCATCAGACTTGACCTTTCTAGCCTAGGGTTAATATTCAATGTACCCCTTACGATACGGTGATCGCTACCGGTTTTTACACGGCTGATCACAGAGACATCATTGAATATTTGCCTCTTTGTCGTCAAGATGTAGTCAATCTCATACGCCATGTTAGCGGGGCCTAGCCAGGTCCACATTCTCTGGGGTGGCTTTTTGAAGAAAGAGTTCATCGCGAAGAGACCTTCTTTCTCTATAAAGTCCGCCAGCATGTGGCCCCGGTCATTCCGCTGCCCATATCCAAAAGGCCCCACTCTCAACTCCCCATCGCTTCGTTTGCCCAGTCTCGCGTTGAAGTCCCCCATGACAACAGTGAAATAGGTTTTGGAAGCATGTATGGCCCTACTTATGTCCTCATACACTTCCTCAACCTCTTCATCGGAGTATGACTTGGTGGGCATGTATACCTGGATGACCTTCAACGAGTATCTTTTGGATACTCTGAGTATCAGGTATACCACCCGACTCGAGATACTCTCGATGGATATGACGTTGTTAATAAGGGACCTGTGGACGAGGAACCTGTAGCGTAGCCGGGTTTTAAATGAGAACCAGGGGTAGCTAAAAGAATTTATTTATTTGAACACAAGGTCGAACGAAGGTCGTGGGTGGTAAGGGCCCGTCAATTTTGCTTTGGCAGCGGTACTTCCCGGGCGCGACACGACGACAGCAGCTCCGCTGGTCGGCTGCGTGGAAGGTCGTCGCTGGAGCGGGTGGTGTGGAGCCGGGGCCGTACCGCGTCAAGGTACCCAGCAGGCAGTGCCGGTTCTTAGCCCAAATCTTGGACCCTAGAATAATGGTACCGGTCAGCGATGTCCTAAACATAGCCCCGACAAGCGACACCGATGATGCCAGGTAGTGATGGTGATAATGTCCTGCGTTAAGCGCTTGGGAAGCCTGACATGTAGAAGGTGCAGTGCAGTGTGGCAATCAGAGCTGGTTATGGATAGCGGTGTTCTACGGTATCAAAATATGTTCAACACTTACCCAATCCGGGGCTAAAATTCCAATTTGGATGATGAATTGTTATTTTCACTGACTAGGCAGGCAGATAACTTTGATTCTTGGTTTTGCACCTAGTGAGATGAGACAAACTAAAGCACTAGATAGAATCCACAATGATGTGCGGATGTGGTTAGCGCGCGGAGCAGTACGTGCAGCCGCTAAGTAAGTTTCGAGCAGAATGTTCTGGCCGCACCGGCCTGCGGTCATTCCAATGTCGCCTGCGCCCGACCGTCAAGTCGTGACGTAAAATCATACGATCTAGCGGGCACCGACGCGAACAATAGACCCAGTTAGCCCGGTACAGTCAGGAGAATAAGTTATTGTTTTTGATATTTTTATTTTAATGTTTTATTGTTTTTAATTTTACGATTAGTATAAGTTGTAAATATTGTTTGTACATATTATTTAGGCTATTTAAATTATTTTAGTGTAGGTTTTGTTAGGTAAATATTTATTTTGCATAAAGTAACGTGTATTTACGTTACATTACCCCCTCTGGCACGGAAAAGATTTTATCCTAAAATAAAATCCGCGACAAATGCGCTTACGTATTTGTTTACTCATTCATACTTCATCTATCATATAGAATATTCATACGTCACGCAATTAAACAACAGCTGTATATATTTATATTCATACAGCCGTCACCTAGTACATTATACGCAAGGGTATTGTTTCAACGAACGAATAACCTAACAAATACAGTAATGATAGAATATTGATAGGGTAAGTAACTAAAAGTTCGCGAAGTAGAGGGCAATTTTTTTTTTTTATGTTGTCCTAAGTGTCTGTTTTAATTATTGTATAATTTTAAATCTTTAATATGCCAGGTTCCGATATTCTTCCCTTGCATATTTTCCAAGACATAGACAAGAGGTGACTTTTTACTTATAATTTTACATTTTATATATTTTGGAGCCAATTTTTTACTACAATATGTATCCTTATCGCTAATGACATAAGTGCGCTTCATTACAAAATCTCCCACCTGAAATTCCGCCGATTTACGACGCAAATTATATTGTGAGGTATTTTTGACATGGGCGTGCCATAGTTGTTTTTGAACTTCGTCAAAGATACTTGATAGGTATCCTAAGTTTTCGGCATAAATATCCCTGGGCAGAAAGAATATCTCAGGTCCTAGGTCATTATCAACGTAATGAGTGCCGCACGGGACAAGTTCACGACCATATACTAGAAAAGCAGGAGTGTAACCAGTAGCTTCATTAACGGAATTATTTATCGCGAATTGAACTTTGGGAATAAAGGTGTCCCATGTTCTATGATCATTTTGCACGAAAGTTGAAATGCAGGTCATTATTGTCCTATTGTACCTCTCCACGGTATTGATCTGTGGCGTATACTTTGGCGTGTAAAAAACATTCGGTACGTTGTATTTTTTAAAGAAATTTTCTGTCGTACCGCTAATAAACTGAGTGCCATTGTCCATTAACACGGTTTGTGGCACACCGTGAACTAAAAACACCTGATTTTCCAATAATTTTACGACAGCATCCGCTGTAGGCCTTCTAATAGGGAATATAAGGCAAAATTTAGAAAAACAGCAGGTGATTACTAATATGTAACTATTTTGTGCACGGCTAACTGGAAGAGGACCTACGAGATCGACCGACATCATTTGGAATGGACGAGAGCATTGCTTGGGACGACCCATTTCTCCTAAAGTTTTATGATTTTTCTGCTTGTATTCGAGACATTTAATACAAGAACCTACATATTTGACTACGTCATTATGCATTCCTGGCCAAAAATAACGGAGAGCCAAACGGCGGTAAGTCTTATAGATGCCTAAGTGACCAGCCGTAGGCTCACTATGGTTCTCGGCAATAACTTGATCGCGAAGTTCCATAGGCACAACTTCCTTCCATGAGAACTCCGAAGTTAGCTCATGCTTATTCTTTGTCAGACGGTACAATGAGTTATTTTTGATATGAAAATTAGGGTAATTTTTGGCTGAATTCAATATGCCGTTAAAAACATCTTTATACCACGTGTCAGCAGTATTCTTATAAGAGTTGGCCGTGTAAATAGCGCAGATAGGAACTGCTCTTGAAAGAGCATCAGGGATAACGTTATCTACGCCGCGACGGTGTTTAATGTCGAAATCGAAAGCGGACAAACGAACGCCCCATCGTGCTAATCTACCGGTGGGGTTATTTATGGAAAGGAACCACTTTAAGGCACTGTGATCGGTATAGACAGTGAAACGTCTCCCGTTCTCCAAATAACACCTCCAGTGCTCGATAGCGGTGATGACAGCCAATGTTTCGCGTTCTGTGATGCTATAGTTCTTCTCGGCGGCAGACAAGGACTTGCTCATGTAAGCGATAGGATGCTCCTTGCCATTAACTGTCTCTGTGGACTCATGTCATAGCAATGAGGCAAGATTTTATTCACTTGAAAATCTATACAGGCAAAGATTTGAAGACTGTGAAAAATCCTTGCCATGTTCCATCCCCCCTGTCAATGACACCATACCGGCCCTCTCAGGCTGTACCAGTACTTCTGACTGGGTAACATCCTTGCCGTGCTCCACCCTGTCCATAACATCTCGGGAAGGGTCAACCCCTCTATCAGTTGACTCTATGGGCAGTGATAATTTTACAAAACCAAGTATGTCCATGAATGATGTCCCTGTAACAACAGTAGCACAAACTTTAAATTCAGGGAAAACAGTTGTGTACTGTGATGAAATTGGTAAGGGTTTGGGTTGTCATTTAATTAATCAATTGGGTCACTCGGTCATAACTCATTCATTTCCTGGGGCCTCCTATTCTCAAATAATTAATAGAGCACTATGTAGTACACACTGTCCACAATCTACACTAGTGTTTCTTATTGGTAGAAGAGCTAATGCAAATATAAATAATTTCATACACTTTTACAATAAATTAACAAAGTTACAAATTAAACAGGTAATATTTTGTGCATTACCTTACAGTAAATCTTTCACAGCTAGTGAAAACAACATTAGATATAATATAAATAGAAAATTACATACATTGACTACATACAGTAGGACCATAGATTTATTTGACTGTAATTTTGTATTACAGAACAATTTTATTTTGACAATAGATAGTTTTTTGCTATCAAAATATTTGCAACGACAGGTTGCGCTCCTATTAGGAAACTTTTTAAATAATACAATAGCCAAACTGGCTATTAACAAAACTCTTATTGAGTTGAACAATACTGACATTACTGACACAGCGGATAATGTTATCCAAAAAAAAAACTAAAATACTCGACAACAGATAATAAATCTAGCAAAGTTTATCACACTATGTCCGAATTTAGCGGCCATAGACATACGGCTTTTGAGACAGTTCAGTCTCCTATATGTAATTTAAATTCTAAAACTAGTAGATTAAACCTGGTGCATCAAAATGTGGAAGGATTGATAAATGGTAAAGAATTGGAATTGGAGTTGCACATGACCCTGAATAATATTGATATTTTCTGTACAACTGAACATTGGTTGAAAGACCATCAGGTCATGTTCAACTTCAAAAATCACCAGGTGGCTAGCTCGTTCAGTAGAAAAAATTTGGATCGTGGAGGCTCCCTAATTATTATTAATAAGAATATTAAATTTAAAGAGCGTAAAGACTTAGTAAGCCTCTCTATTGAGCGAGTTATTGATATAGCTAGTATTGAGTTTGAGCAGTTCATTGTATTAAGCGTATACAGTCCCCCGGCTGCACCCTTTGCAAGATTTGAAGAAACGATGGAAGAAGCGCTTTTTAAATGCCGTTACTCCAATAAGGCAATAATAGTTTGTGGAGATTTCAATGTAAATATTTTAGAAAACACTATAGTGCCAGCAGAGAGAAAAAAAATGTTAAATCTGTTCAAGTCCTTTAATCTTATTAATATGTTTTCAGAACCTACTCGAATAGAGTAGATAGTGCCACTGGTATTGATAATATTTACACGGATATTAATCCAATCAACAAATGTCTTGTGGATGCTGTACACTCGGATCACCGTGGCCAATTAATAACCATTGAAAGAAATAATTGTAAAAATGTTAAAAAAGAAATTAAATTTGTACCGATTAACCAGTATCGTTTAGACGCTTTTAGGGAAAGTATTGTGAGTAAAATACCTGATTTGCCCTTGTACACTTGTGTAGAAGAATCTTATGCAGAATTAACCAACCTGATCGATACTGAGTTTGGGAGAATTTTTACCTCAAAAACATTATCGGTTGGCGGCCGCCCTGTTTTCAGTGACTGGGCAACATCGGGGATTTATAGGAGATTGTATGAGCTGTATTCTGAAAAGTCATACAATTTCAACCCTACTTTTCAGAACTATGTTAAAAATTACTCAAAAGTATTTAAGCGAGCCTGTTCCTTTGCGAAATCAAACTTCATTAGGAAGAAAATAACCAATTCTGTTAATAAAATTAAGACTACTTGGAGTATAATAAATTCCGAATGTGGGAAATCTTCATCAACTGTAAGAGATTTCCATTTAAAAATAGAAGATCGCCATGTCACTGAGGATTTGGAGGTTGCGACAGAGTTTGAACATTTCTTCGCAAATATAGCTTCCACTACAACCAAAACTCTTCAGTCGTCTTCCATTTCCGCTGAGGCATTGCTTGTAGAATCAACAAACAGGTGTCAGAACACGTTCGTATTCACGGTTGTTAATAGCAAGGACATCATTAAAGCGTTTAAAACAATTGATGTTAAAA
The DNA here is from genome assembly GCA_914829495.1 of Eilema sororculum. Classification (NCBI taxonomy): domain Eukaryota; kingdom Metazoa; phylum Arthropoda; class Insecta; order Lepidoptera; family Erebidae; genus Eilema; species Eilema sororculum. Next base: position 24,224,160 of record OU618536.1, read on the forward strand.
AGACCGCGGATCTATGGGGATTATCAGTCAAAACTGTGGCAAGTATAATTGATGTCATTGCTCCCCATCTAGCAACTGTGTTTAATGACTGTGTCAACAGTGGTGTATTTCCTGATTTAATGAAACATAGCAAAGTCATACCTTTGTTCAAGGCCGGCAGCGCCACAGATCCTTCAAATTTCCGACCCGTTTCTGTGTTGCCGACCTTGAGTAAAGTATTTGAGAAACTAATTCTAGGACAGTTGCTGACCCATTTTGGTGAAAATAAATTGTTTCATGATAAACAGTTTGGGTTTACTAAGGGCCGTTCGACTACTGATGCTGGTGTAGAACTCTTAAATTGTATTTACGAGGCCTGGGAGGATAAGCATGATGCTCTAGGTGTCTTCTGTGATCTATCTAAGGCCTTCGATTGCGTTCACCATGACACATTAATCAGGAAATTAGAACATTACGGAATAAGGAACAAGGCTCTCGAGCTTCTGACTTCTTATTTGAACAATAGAATTCAGAGGGTCGATGTTAACGGTACATGTTCAGCAGGTTCTGTGGTTTCGTTGGGCGTTCCGCAGGGTTCGATACTTGGACCATTTTTATTTCTAATTTACATAAATGACCTTCCCTACTATGTAAGGGACAATAATAGTATTATTTTATTTGCTGACGATACTTCGTTAATTTTCAAAATTAAAAGGCAACACGATAATTATGACGAAGTGAATGGTGCAATCAAAAGAGTGGTCCATTGGTTTTATATAAATAAACTTTGCCTTAGTGAGAACAAAACTAAATGTATTAAATTTACTCTGCCTAATGTTGCTCAGGTAGAAACCAATGTACAACTCAATGGACAATTGTTGAGCCTTGCGGAATCGACAGTGTTCTTAAGTTTGAGTATTGACGCTAAACTTCAGTGGGGTTCACATATAGAAAAAATAGCTAGTAGATTAAGCTCAGCTTCCTATGCTGTAAAAAAGATTAGGACTTTAACAGATGAGGATACGGCTAGAGTAGTTTATTTCAGCTATTTTCATAGTATTATGAGCTACGGAATTCTCCTTTGGGGTAATTCCGCAGATTTAAACACAATATTTGTCTTGCAAAAGCGGGCTGTGCGAGCTATTTATAATTTGGGCCCAAGAGTCTCCCTCCGAGATAAGTTTAAAGAGATAAATATTCTAACCGTAGTGTCACAATACATTTTTGAAAACTTAATGTATGTCAGGAAAAATATTGAAAAATTTCCAAGACTTTGTGACAGACACAATATAAATACTAGAAATAAAAGCAATCTTGTAGTTTGTCATAGCAGACTCCATAAAATAAGTAATTCTTTCCAGGGCAGCTGTATACGCTTTTTCAACAAGCTTCCTAATGAAATCAGAGATTTACCTATTAATGAATTCAAAAATACAGTAAAGAGCCAACTATGCCAGAAAGGCTATTATAAAATCCAAGAATATTTAAACGATAAACAAGCTTGGAAATGAGCTGTTCGCTCAGCTATGCTGCTCAAGCAAAACATTGTATCTAGACCATAAGTTTTAGGCTAAGTAAGTAAATGTTTTGTAAATAGACCAAAAAAAAAATGCCCGCTGAGTTTCTTGCCGGAGTCTTCTCAGGTCTGGGCCGCGTTTCGAACCGGTGGTCCATTTACTAGTATTAGTTAGTATTTAATATTTACTTTAGGTATGTTGACGTTTTGTAAGTTCCGATTTAATGGTCTATGCAAAATAAATTATTTTTGAATTTTGAATTTTGAATTTTAACATTTCGTCAACCTGTTCAACCAGAATCCGTTGTTTTTCCGGCGACATGCGGTAATAACTTTGACGAATAGGTTGTGCGTCGCCAGTGTCGATGCTGTGCGTTATAAGGCTAGTTTCTCCCAATCCCTTTCGCTCATACGAAATATCTTTGAACTGCTCGATGACATTATCTGTTAACCGACGTTCTACCTCATTTAAATTGTCATACCCATTTAAGTGCCTACCTGTCTCTTCGTTAATTAATGTTTTTGGGGCATCTGTAATTTCAATACTATTCAAATATTTAGGACAAATGCCAAAGTCACGCCAGAAATCAACACCTAGAATGAGATTGGAAGTAACAGATGGGATTACAAAACCTTTTATTACGTGGAATCGGTTATCAAACTTGATAGGCAAGAGGATAAAACCGATGCTTTGCAAAAATTGACCACCTGCGGCTTGGGCCGTCATGCTGTTGTCAGAGTGCATCAGATGACCATGTTCTATTAAAAATGAATGAGCATTATTACCAATGATTGTTATTGCAGATCCTGAGTGCAAAAGGCCAGCGATTTGAAAGCCATTTACATCCACAGAAACATAAGGCCTAGTGTCATTTTCTGGTATTTTATGCAGAATTGTGTCAATCCTAAACGTTCTAAAGAAATTGCGAACAGTTTTAAGCCAAGAATTCCAATCCTCTTTATCAAATTTACTGCTGCTTGTATTGACACAATTCTTATCAATTAGTTTTTGAATTAGAAGACCTATTTTTGGAACAATCAGGGTACTGAGGTGTTTTAACGTCTTTACGACCACACACAAAACAAAATATTGCGTCTTTGTTTGCTGTACACTGACGTAAATTGTGACTATCTACACGGCAACGAGGACAAAAACGTTTCCTCTCAACCCTAGTGTTAGTATTGATAGCATCTAAATTTTCATTACCTTTACTTTTATTATTATTGCTGTTGTTATTCTTGTAATATGTATTATTTGGTTTGTTTCTATTTTTACCCGACTACGGCGAAGCCTTATAGCTCCTCAACTACTAATTAGAACTGGACAAATGAGGTATTGTTACAAGAGGCTTGATCGTCCCATGGTTATAGGCTATATGACGTGTCACTGAATTTTGTGTGGCGCCCTCTAGCGCTCCTATGGTACTGTGTTAAAAAATAAATTTGAGATAAATATGCCGTGTTTGGTATCAAATGAAAGGGCTTCATTAGCACATTTCAAATATGTTTAAATTTTTAGCTTTCACTTGCCCCAAAATGAAATAAATAAAAAATTAAGTTTAAAACTAAAACCCGACTAAAACGTATCAAACAAGAAAATATCAAGGATAGCCGTGGTCGTATGCCACTTACTCTAACGAAACAATACATTCTAGGGAAAAGTGGCATACGACCACGGCTATCCTTGATATTTTCTTGTTTGATACTTTAGTCGGGTTTTAGTTTTTGATTATTACAATTTTGTTTTTGGAAAAAAATATTTTGTGCTTTGAAGGTTGTATTGCCGGTGAAGCGTAGGCATTAAAGTTTATATAGTTTTATACCTAACAACTACTCTGACAATATTACTCTACACTACAATGTATTCTGGTTACTTATAATATTACGTTGATGTCAGCGCATTAGCCTGGGAAAATATATTATTGGATTCCATGTGAACTTTATGTAAGACTGTTTGGTTCACTCAATAAACGAAGACAATACGACAAACATGTTCTTTTAATCCTGTCCAAATATTCACCCCGAATCGCATCATATCTCATGGCGACCCTGCCTACCAATTGGACCTTGGATTAGAACCGCAATGGCCGCAAACTCTCTGTGTTCCCGCCAAAATTTTTCAAGAAATTAGAAGACCAAATTAAGAAGAAAGAAGATTAATTATCAAGAAAAGAAGATTCATTATCAAGAAAGAAGAACCGTCAAGACTTACTATGGGAAAATCGTACTCCAAGGAAGAAGTAGTGATTGCGCAGAACGCGAACGGAGCAGCTTCAGCAAACGCCAAGTTATCGCAAGGAGAATCTGACAGCCTCTACAGAACCCTGATCATCACCTTGGTCGCGCTCACCCTCGCTGCAGTGATATACTACGTGATGAAGAAATGCCGCAACAGTGCCGACAAAACTCTACGCCGAGTGTTGAACGCCATCTCCATGGACAATCTTGCTCGCCAGCCGAACAACCTGTAGGAAGGCTTCACTAAGCTACCAATTTACCGATGAGACCGTCTGCGACCCCTGATGAACCGCCTGCTACAACGTCTTCGAGCTCTGCATAACTTCGTGCTGCAAATTCTACATCGTGTGTTCTACCGTAGACTTATCTAGTAAGTGAAATTAATTAAGTAATCAAGTGAAGTTTGCGTTCTATTACGATGGTACAGTGTAAATCGTGTAAATTGTCCCTGGCTCGAGTGAAAAGTGATAGCATTGTAAAATGCAAAGGTGGATGTGAGGGTACATTCCACAAAAAATGTGCCGTGAAAATTAATGCTTTCACTGAAACTGGTTTGTGCGACGAATGCCAAGTGATGCAGATCGAGCGACCATGCATAGAAGTGGATTTGTCAAAAACGACACCAGTGAAATTGCTAGCTGAAGTCAATGAGAAGCTTGCAATCGTTTTCAACATGAAAAAGACCCTGAAGGCAATGTCCGACGATATCAGCTTCTATGCGGACAAGTACCAAGAATTGATAGAAGATAGGGAGAGGATGGACAAGAAATTGAAGGCATTAGAACACAAGAATGTGCACTTAGAAACAATGAACAGGGCTTTAGAAGACAGGGTTACATACCTTGAAGTGCGTGAAAAAGAAAAAAAATATAGAGATATATGGTTTGGAGGAACAGCGGCACGAGGATCTTGAGAAGGTCATAAAAAATGTGGCAACCAGAATTTGCGCGGACATGGGCATGATAACTGAGATAAAGAGGGTAGGCGATAAAAACAATCGTACTGCAGCGGGCATAGGTGCCCCTGGCGCGATTGGCTCCCCAACCCCTGCCGGTAGTGCTTATAATAAACACCGCGATAATAAACCCCGGCCCATCATAATAGTTACTTTGGGTACGCGCGCTGCTCGCGACCAATGGTTGGGTACCAGAAAAACCCATCATCTTACAAACGCAGACGTGTTGGAAAATGGTAACAGTAAGCGAATCTACATCAATGAGGACCTTCCCAAGAGCACACGAAACTTGCTCTGGACTGCGAAAAATGAGTTAAAAGAAACGTTCGAATACATATGGGTTCAGAGTGGGAGGGTACTTATAAAAAAAAGATGACCCAAGTGATCCAAAAATAAGATCTATCCGTACGTTATCGGATATTAACCTGTTCTTAAATGCAAAATGATCAGGTGTAAAGTATGAAAATAGTTTTCCTACCAGCATATCATATAACCTTATCATTCGACGACCACACATCAGTCATTACATCTAATATCACATACAGTAAATATACCTGTGCCGATGCCTGGCAGAAGGAAGTTGTACAATCAAACAACGGTATTAATATTGTACACTTGAATATACGCTCATTGCGAAAGTATTTCAACCAATTTCAAGTCCTTATAAACGGCTGCAAAGAAAAGCTTGACATAATTGCACTTACAGAGATAAATATTCGTAAACAAGAATTGCCGTTATATGGGTTAGAAGGATATAATACATACATAAGTACACGCGAAGGGACAAAGGGAAGGGGCATCTTGTTATATATACAGAATAAGTTGAATTTCACGGCTACACAAATAAACTGCAAATATAGTGAATTGATGCATGGACAACTATTTCGAGACGGAAGAAAAGTGGTACACATTCTAATTGTCTATAAATCACCCAGAACGATCAGAGAAGGCTTTATGAATGAACTACAGACAGTGTTAACCGGGATACCTAGGAGTGCCGAACTACTACTCATAGGCGACACAAACATGGATTTACTGAAGAATACCTGTCCTGGTTACATCGTCGATCAGTTTACTAATAATATGAGTGAGATAGGTGCGGAGTGCGGCATTTGTGACGTGACGCGAGAAGAACTTTACTGTGGTACAGTGACGCAATCTTGTATCGACCATGTGTTGGTGCGATCCCAGTGCAAATCAACAGCGTATATTTTAACATGCAAACTATCGGACCATTATCTTATCGGGTTGTGTTTTGATTGTAATTCGGACTACCAAAACGTTTCAAGTGTTGTGCAGCGTACTAGGACTGTTATTCGACAGGAGCAGGTAATGAATAGTCTTGAAGATTACCCATGGACAGAGCTATTGGCATGTGAGTGTCCCATTGAATTATATACTAAATTGTGTTCAGCTTTTGCTAGTGCATATAGTGATGCTAAAACTGTAGTACAGGTTCATAACAAAAGAAAACCGAAGCCGTGGGTTACACAATCACTTATGCGCATAATTAATTACAGGGATAACTTATTCAAGCAATGTAAAAGTAAACCACACGACATGAACTTACGCCTTCAATATAACAGGTATAGAAATAGAGTAAATAAATATATAAATAAGGTAAAAAATAAACATCGTCAAGAAGAGATTAAAAATTGTAATAAAAATGTTAGAAAAATTTGGGGCAAAATTAATTCATGGCTGGGGCGAGTGAAACAAAACACGGATGCAAACATCATAAAATACTTAGGCAAAACTACAGATACTATTGATATATGTAATAATTTTTCTAATACTTTTACTGAAGAAATACTAAACATAAAACATAATTGTGAACACAAGTTTTTGGATAGATCTACCTATGTCAATTGCAGTCAAGTGTCGTTAAGATTTCAAAAGGTTTGCCCATTGGATGTTGTAAAAATAATAAATTCGATGAGTTGCGATAAATCGGCAGGAATAGACACAATTTAGAGTTAAAGATATTAAATTATTAAAATGGAAACTGTGTGAGTTAATAGCATTGTTTATAAATTTGTGTATCAGAAAGGGCGTGTACCCGGAGAAATTAAAAGCGGCTATAATAAGACCTATTTTTAAACAAGGGGCGCATAGTGATTATTCTAATTATAGACCCATAGCTATACTCTCTGTAATAGACAAACTTGTAGAAAAAATCATTGTAAATCAGATAAGTGGTTTTCTAGAAAAACATAACATTATTACAAATGCTCAACACGGCTTTCGGCGAGGGCGGAGCACGGGGACGGCTCTGGCCCAGTTGGCTGATGACGTCAATCATTGTTTGGACCAGCGGGAGCAGGTAGTGCTGCTCTTTATTGATTTCAAAAAAGCATTCGATACTCTTGAACATCAACAGCTGCTCCAGGCTATGGAGGAATGTGGGGTCGTGGGACCTTTAAAGAAGTGGTTTGGTGCCTACCTATCTAACAGAACGCTGAGAACAATGGTTGACGGCGTCACTAGTGAGCCGAGATACATAACGTGCGGCGTGCCAACCGGCTCCGTGTTTGGTCCTGTCGGATATATCATGCATGTAAATAGTATGTGCAATGTAGTGCGCAACTGTCGAGTATATATGTATGCTGACGACACCTGTTTAGTGTACTCAAATAAAGATTTAAATACTATAGAGGGATGTGTCCAGGAGGATTTCACCAACATAATTAAATGGGCTCACGACAACGGCATAATAGTCAATACAAATAAAACAAAATGTATGCTAATAAGATCTCCTTATCTTAAATCAATTGTGCGACCGCCACGCATCGTAGGACACAGCTACGAGTGCCTACACACCGATGACATGTCGGTGTGTGCGTGTGCCTGTATTGAAGTGGTGGGCCTAGTAGTACCTAGGGTTATTCATAGATACCAATTTCTCATGGAAAACGCACATAACTTATCTAGTTGATAAACTCAGATCGGCACTAGTAAACTTCCACCACCTAACGAATGTACTGAACAAAGCCACTTTGTATACGGTATACTACGCGCTGGTAGATACACTGCTTGCTTATGGGCTGGCATGCTATGGTAACACCTTTAAGACATACCTGGATAAACTAAAGTCTATACAAATTAGATTTATGAAACTTCTAGTTGATAAAAACACTAAGGAACGCTGCAAAAACACTACCTACGACAACTTGTTCCTAGAATGTAAAATGCTGCCAGTCCATGAGCGGGTAGTGTTGTCTACTGCAGTGGAACAATTTGATAAAAAAGAGTTTAAAATTAACTCAACATACGCTAGACCACAACGGAACTGAATACTGAAAAGGTTCGAGGTGCCTACCTGTAATAACTATTATGGCCGAAGGTGTAGAAAATTCACAGTTCCTACCATATATAATAGTTTGCCACCTGATACAGACACCCCATGCTTGACGAAAAAGACATTTAAAAGGAAATTGAGTGGATTCCTCCTGGACACGTTTCAAGAGTATATCTCATCAAATTGAACGTAATAATAATTTGTATCAACGCTATACCCCGATGCCTACTATTTATGCTATAACAAAATAGATAACAGTAGGTATACGTCCTGCGTTAAGTGTTTAAGAGTCCGTACCACTCCAGCTCGAATTCAAATTTTACCCCCGCGCGCCTCAACAACGCACTCGCGCCGGTACTACTCGCGCGCAGATGCAGCTATCTCACTCCCGCGATGACCCCGGGCCGGCCGACGCGAGGCTCGGCCGCCAAGTTCACGCGTGTATCAATCGATAGGGTAAAGTAGCTAGTAATTTAGACATCAAGAAAGTTATGGCAATAAACAAACTTTTGAGAAAAGTGTGCATATTGTAATGATAATTTACATAAAACTTATAATATATTTATACTTATCCTATTAATATTATAAATGCGAAAGTTTGTGAGTATATATCGCTGTATGTATGGATGTTTGTTACTCTTTCACGCAAAAACTACTAAATGGATCTGACTGAAATTTTATACAGGGGTAAATTAGAACCTGGAATAACACATAAGTTGCTTTTTATTCCGGGTTAAGGTTCCCATGGGTTGCAGGAACGGGAACAAAACTTCACGCGGGCGAAGCTACGGGCAGCAGCATTTTTTTTTTTTTGCCCGGTGGGAAATTCTTCATGGATGTTATGCCGGACTCCTACCGACTAAAACCCCCACGGTATCGCCCAGCAGCCTATAGTTGGGAGCCCCGGGTAAGCCCTCGGAAGGATGTCCCAGGGCTCCCAACAGACCTACCGCTTTAATGCGGCCTCGTCTAGGGGGTGGTTCAGGTGCTATCCCGCGTCTATGGGGGGTTTTCGGGTATCATCCCGCTTCATAGGAGGGGGGAGGCGTGCGTGAGTCCGTCACGTCACGCTGCCGTCATGGGCCTGCTTCTGTAAGGACGATGAGCAGCCAACTCACCGTCCTCAGGCCCCCGGTCATGGAGGCCGATGGTCTTCGGCGAAGACACGTCGGCGGCGTCCAAGCCGCCGACTGCGGAACTCGGGTGGGAGAGTTCTCTCCCGCTCCCGCCCCGCCGCCTCCTTCACGAGCTTGACCTGCTCGCAGAAAGAGGCGGCGCAGTCCCACTTACTCCCGCTGGAGACCATGGCTCCCACCATGGTCTCGAGCGAGAGAGTGTCCACGCCCAAACCCACCACGAGGACCTGGCGCTGTTGCGCCCACGCCGTGCACTCCACCAGCGTGTGGAGCGCTGTGTCATCGCTGCGGTCCCCGCAGTGCTGACAACCGGCCGTGGTTTCCCGGTGTCTTCGCCACAGATACCTACCGAAGCTACCGTGCCCGGTAAGCATCTGTGACAACCGGTAGGAGAGAGCACCATGTCTCCTCTCCAGCCACTCGTCCATGACCGGTCTGACGGCCGCGATTGTGGCGAATCCCCCCTTTGGTTGCTCAAGTCGCACCTTCCATGTCTCCACGGTTTCCTGGTGGAGCTGGGACCGCTGGGCCTCGATTTCTCGAGACGCAGGCCATTGGCCCCGCTCCAGCGCCTCCTTGCGCCATTTAAATAGAGACGCAAGGGCTCTCGCTTCCAGGTCCCATGGAGGGGTCCCGGCTAAGAGACATGCCGCCTCACCTGAGATCGTGCGGTATCCCCTTATCACCCTGACGGCCATCGCCCTCTGTGGGCTCAGCAATCTAGCCACATTACTGGCCGTCAGGGTCTCCGCCCATACGGGGGCCCCGTATAGGGCCATACTTCGCACGATCCCCAGGTACAGTCTCCTGCAGGGAGCGTTGGGTCCCCTGATGTTGGGCATCAGCCGTGCGAGTGCAGCTGACACCCCCCTCAGTTTTGGGACCAAACTTCGGAAGTGATGTCCGAAGTTCCACCGGCCATCGAGTACGAGCCCCAGATACTTCATCGAGGGCTCGATGCCGATGCTGACGCCCCCTACCTGTAGGCTGGATCCCGCAGGTGGCCCCATCCGAGGTCCGTGGAAGCACAGAGCCTCGGACTTGTGAAGGGCGACCTCGAGACCCAGCCGCCGTATCCGACCCACGACTTGAGCAACCCCTGCGGTGGCCTTTAGTGCTGCGTCTCGGTGCGTTGCTCCCCGCGCCGTAACGAGGGTGTCGTCGGCGTAACACGTTACGTTCACCCCCCTGAGCAACGGACCACGCAGCACCCAATCGTAACCGATGTTCCACAGGAGTGGCCCTAATACCGATCCCTGCGGAACACCGCACGACACATCCCGCCGACCCGGCCCTAGCCAACTCGGGTAAGTAATGGCCCTCTCGGAGAGATAGGCCCCGACAATTCGACGGAGGTAGGGAGGCACTCCATGGTAGATAAGCGCCTCCCTAACGCAGCTCCAGGGCAAGGTGTTGAAGGCGTTGGCGATGTCAAGAGACACCGCCATTATCACCTCACCCTGTGAGACTGCTTCCTCCGTCAGGCCTCTAATGCGCATGATCGCATCCACCGTGGAGCGCCCCTGACGGAAGCCAAACTGGCTATCCGCCAGATCAGGCCCCACGCGTGTGAGATGCCTGACGAGGCGTTGTGCAATAATGCGCTCAAAGAGCTTGCACACCTCGTCAAGCAACACGATCGGCCGGTACCCTGATGGAGAATTTGCCGGCCGCCCCGCCTTTCGGATCAAGACCAGTTTTCCTGTCTTCCAGACCTTGGGAAACTGGCCTTTTTTGAGGCATGCGCTAAAGAGCCCTAGAAGTCGAGGCCCAAGCTCCTCAAGAGCCAGGACCCACGCTCGGCCTGGAATGCCGTCGGGTCCAGGGGCGGTGTTTCTGCGGGATTTAAGCCGCAGTACAGCCGCCCCTAGCTCACCCTCCGTGACTACGGGCACGTTGTTCTCACTGCCTTCCGCGCTGGGCGCCTGAGACGGAGCCATGCGCGGAGGAATGTGTTCCTCCGCTCTTGATGGAAACAAGGAGTCCAGGACCACCTCCAGCTGCTCCGGCTGGAGACTCTGGGTCAGTGGGGGCGCCTTAGCGCGTAATTTGCCCCTTACCATAAGGTACGGGCGCCCCCACGGGTTGCGCTCCAGAGTCTCTATCAGCTCCTCGCGGCCCAACTTTTTGGACCGCTTGATGGCCGTATGGAGGGCCCTCTTGGCCTCCTTGTACCCACCGGGGAGGCTCGGGGTGTGAAAACCCCCGCTCTCCGTGCTCCATCTAAGGTGACACCAACGGTGGTCCAGCTGCTGGAGGTCATCGAGCGACGCCTCGGCGTCCGAGGACCGGGCATACCGCCCACCGCTGGCGGCACCCGTCGTCGCGTCTTGAGCGACGACGGCTGCACCCAGTGGTGCTCCTGGTCCCAAGCCAAGGCCTCCGCCCCTAAGAAGACGGCACCTAGGGGAGGTGGTGGAGAACGACGTGCCCGTAGTTACGGAGGGTGAGGAACATCGGCTACGATTGGATGCTGCGTGGTACGTTGCTCAGAGGGGTCAGCGTAACGTGTTCCGCCGATGACACCCTCGTTTTTTTTTATCGTGCGATAAATCCCCACGGCGCCGGTGGAGGTGGTTATGTCGAACTCGAACTAAAACGCACGCCGTCCCAAGTCCTTGGTTGCCGGAGGTGAGATTGCCAAAAGCATATCTCTCGCACCCCGGCAGACCCAGGAGGACCATCCCTTTCGAGATGGCCCCCTTCGGGTTGGGGGGACCACAGTGTCCCCATCTAGCCCCGGTTACGGGGAGGCGCACCTTGCGCCGCTGCCGCGGCCTGCTTCTGCTAGGGTGACAGGCGGCTCCACCGGTCACCCTCAGGCCAGCGCTCATAGAGGACGGAGGTCGTTCTGCGACCTCCGACGTCCGGTTCGCATGACACCATCATTACGGCGTGGGGAGCAGCGCACCGAGACGCAGCACTAAAGGCCACGGCAGGGGTTGCTCAAGTCGTGGGTCAGACACGGCGGCTGGGTCTCGAGGTCGCCCTTCACAAGTCCGAGGCTCGGTGCTTCCACGGACCTCGGATGGAGCCACCTACGGGATCCAGCCTACAGATAGGGGGTGTCAGCATCGGCATCGAGCCCTCGATGAAGTATCTGGGGCTCGATGGCCGGTGGAACTTCGGACATCACTTCCGAAGTTTGGTCCCAAAACTGAGGGGGGCATCAGCCGCACTCGCGCGGCTGATGCCCAACATCAGGAGACCCAACGCTCCCTGCAGGAGACTGTACCTGGGGATCGTGCGAAGTATGGCCCTATACGGGGCCCCCGTATGGGCAGAGAATCTGACAGCCAGTAATGTGGCTAGATTGTTGAGCCCACAGAGGGCGATGACCCTTCAATAGAAACAGATGAATAGAAATTCATAATTACGTACTGTCTATAATAAATATAGGAATACGTATGGTAGTAGTACCTAACTACTGCTATATTTATATTATGATCATTCGGGTTGGTAGGTACTCATGTATTTACAGAAATATTCCGTTTATTCCGAAACTGACCCGAAAACTTGACCCGGTCGCGGGTTAGGTAGAAACTTTAAAAATTTGTTCCGAACGTAACCCTCTTCCTAACCTGACCCGACGGTCTCGTTCCTATCATAACCCGATCTGGCACTTCGCCGTCCGCTGCTGCGGCACGCTCGCTACGCTCGCTAATTTTTGAAATAGGTAGGTTTTTACTGACCTATTTATTACTTTCTACTAATATAGTACCTATTGCAAATTGTTATGTACAGTATAAGCTACTTAGGTAGGTTGATTAGATACTTACTATAATAATAAATAAATAAATATTCCACAACATTGTACACAGCGCTATCTAGACCCATGGTAAGCTTAATTAGCTTGTGTTATGGAATCTAGAATGCGGATAAACATACTTAGATACTTTTTTGTATGTACATAAATATTATACATAGAAACACTCAGACCAATGCAAATAGCCATATTCATGCATACAAATATTTGCACTGAGCGGGGATCGAAACCGCGCCTCCTGGTAGCAGTCGCGTTCACTAACGCCATTTTTTTTTTATCGTGCGTAAAATCCCCACGGATACCACCATCGCGGAATCATCATCAATACATACATATTATACATAGAAACACCCAGATCAATGCAAATTGCCATATTCATGCATACAAATATTGGCACTGAGCGGGAATCGAACCCGCGCCTCTTGCGTGGCAGTCGCGTGCACTACCACCACGCCACAGAGGCTGTCTACATAATACATCATTCACATGTTTTAATATTTTTTTACGCCAACATACACTTTTCCTCTTTCAGTTTACTTTATTACCCATTTCGCCTGTCAAAAGATAGGTACTTGAATACTTTCGTATCGTCTATCGTAATCGTCTGCGCAGAGCGCGTGCGACACAAGTTCCCCGTATGATAGCCGAAGCAACACTGGGGGCCAACCACAACCTCTTAAAGCAGTATTATTTCAATCTTACTTCGTGTTTTGGTACCATGACCTCTTAAAGCAATATTACAATAATGTTGTTTAAATTAGCAGTTTTGGCACGTCACCCATAGTTTTCGTTCTTTTTGTTCGTTCAGCGTCAAATATGACATCCTTAATAAAGTCAATAGTTACCACAGGGTGGCCCTATTCAACATATACAAATTTTAGTTATACATATATGAGGCAAACATGAGACAGGCCATGAAACATCACTTTGTCTCTTTTTTTCTAATACACAGTTTTGCCTGTAAAAAAGAGACAAAACATTTAAGTTATTTCTCACTTGGGAAAATGAGTGTATAAATTTGACAGCGTGCCGAGTTTTGGCAACATCCATGAATGATTTGTTACACTCATTCATTACTTTACTCTACACGAAACTACAAGAAGCATGATAGTGATGTACTCCAACAAATGATTTGTCGACAAAAATACTCTTTTTTGACATAATAGTACAAATTAACTAATAGCTGGTACAGATAACTCACTGTCTGGAAAATCAACAATCTAACTCAGTTAAGTTCCTTAAGTTAGAGAGATTAACCTCTGCATACCTACAAATTTGTCGGCCTACGGTTATTATTATTTTCTTACTTCGCAGTCGCTCGGCCACAGCCCGCCAAAAATAGCTTAGTGGAGATCGCCGTAGATTTGTGTTAAAACAAATATTGATGCGTAGGTATACAGAGAGTATCACGCAATACAAAGCTGGCAAGGAGTTTTATTAAAAAAATTAAATGTGAGGTTTTGCATCATTACTGCTCGGAGAAGAAGACGTGAAGAGCCTCATTTACAAAAAATCAAGAGGAGGCCTTATATACGCCTCATCGAGCGTGGTAAACATACACATAACACAAAAACAGAAAAATTAATTAAAATGCACCTGACAAACAAGAGAACCCCCGAAAGTTATTACTTATATATATTTAAATTTATGTGTGAATTTTATGATATGCAAAATATTTTTGCCGATTCTGATGCAACACATAGCACTAATCACAAGTTTCTTTTAATTAAATGTGTAATACTGACTTTTCTAGACATCAGGTTTAGACACCACGATCGTACACAATGCGATAAGCTGTCACATCGACAATATTTAAATAAAAAATGCTTATAATATTTTTATTGTTACTTTCTTCGCATAAACCGTCATGATGATACCATGCGCCTAGCATTTTTCTATAGGTACTCCTAAATATAAGATATCGACAAATATTACGATACTAGAAGCTACAGCCCTAACGTAGTAACCGTCGGCCATACGTTCATTCACGAAAATGGAACGTAGGTATACACGCATAATCTGCAGGTATGGCCTATCTACTAAGCGCGCGAGCGTTCTTCCTATATCTATGATAGTTACAAACAACGATTGAAAAAACAATATTCGAGGAGTTTATCAGCTTCTAAAAGCTATGCTAATATTGCTTATTCACGAAATCGTCATCGAATGCAGTCGCGATTAAAATGAGACCCTTTCCATTACCTATATGAAATTGGTTCAATAAGCGAAAGAGACTCCCACAGAGTGATGAATAGAGTCCACACTGTTGAAAATCCCTATCTACAGAGTTCTCTGTAAAGACTAAGGTAAGCCTATATTTATATTGAATTAAGTACACGCTAATGTATTGTAATGTGTGATTGACCACTATTAGTTTCGTAAATATGTCATGTTCTTAACATAGTTGTTTTTTTCTAGGTGTTCATTGCATTACCATTTTATAGGCAACTAATGCGAGAGCCATAGCATAAGCTGAGTGAACAACCACGCACAAATAATAACATGCATGATGGCTATTTCAAGAGTTCAACGGTTGCTCGAAAGGCCGCATTAAGATCCAGTTATAATAATAACTATTTTACAAATATAATTGCTTTTATAAATTATTCCATGTAATACCTACTAAATAAATAATATGGTGTCTATATTAATCGAATAACCATCTTTGTACGCTTGCTTCCACCATCACACTTGCCGCGTTTCCAAGCTGGATTGCGATGGCCAGCCTCAGCACCAAAAACGATCCGGAGCGAGAGTCGATTGTAATGATGTCGATGAGGTGATGACCGTTAAGTGTAAATATCTATGAAGCTGCGAGTATCAAGCATTATTTAATTAGAATTTGAGCTATTAGAGCGGGTGGCGCGGAGATCTAGATAATAGAAGCCAACTAAAAGACAAAAGGATGTGCAGTGTGCATTTTACAAAAATGTACTCTTTGTTGTGACAAAGCCTTTTTTTATAGTGTGGAAAATCCCCACGGATTCCACTCCCACGGAGCCGGTTATGTCGGACTCGAACCGACCAAAACGCTCGCCGTCTTGGGTCCTTGATTGCCGGAGGTGAGATTGCCAAAAGCATATCTCTCGCACCCCGGCAGACCCAGGACCATTTATCCTTCTTTCGAGATGGCCCCCTTCGAGTTGTGGGGACCCTAGTGTCCCCATCTAGCCCCGGATACGGGGAGGGCACTTTGCGCCTTTGGGCACTTTGTTGTGACAGAGCATCAGTGCGCATGTCCATTTTAATGTCATCAAGTGACATCGGTTCGGTTCTCACAGCAACGATCTTAATATAATAACAACATAGCTGCACGCCTTGGCTTCGCCCCGGTGCTATGAATTACCTATTATACTTTTAGATACAAATCTTTCACACAAACCTTGTCCTAAGAATACCTACCTACTGAATAGGTATAACCAAAATAAATGGGTAGATAATGAAAATTTGTCCCATTGTGGAATGCACTAAAAAGCTCTATCTAACCTTGGGACTCGAGAGCCTTGAATGTCGTCAAGTTCAAGCAGTATTCTTAATTCGGGTGCCACTCCGTCATACGTATCGCACTCGAAACGGTGCTATCGATGTGCTGAAATAAAACTTGACCCTACGACCCGTTGCCTCGCACCCCTTGCACCTGTTATAATTGTATGATGTGATCATGAATGCCCAGACAATTAAAAACATATAAAATCATTACGGCTTTATATTTGCGGTAGAAAATAAAATTTTACATAAGTAGGTTCCTACAATACAAAATTCACGATTGTTATGAAGACATTGAATATGAATGAATTGTATTTTGTTCTTAAGTTTGCATGCTTGTCACAAAGAGGGTTCAAAACAACAATCCTACTGCGTTTACTTAGGTTTAGATGTTGAGGCATTTGAAGATTCTTTGTATCGCACACTAATTATTCCACGTTGTATAACAAAGAAATGCTTTCTTAGGTCGATGTGTTTTAATTTGCTACTAAGGATAGAGCATTTTCACATAGCTTCAATGCCACTTGGTTATCACTGAAAATCATTCACATTCATCGAACACTGGCGTCTTTCAGCAGTAGCCTTAGACGGAGAGCTCTTTCTCAGCTTCGGATAGCGACATAATAATAATTATATTCTTCATTCAGCATAAGCAGTTAACATAGTAGATGCTCGTTGCTTCGGACTCCCAGCTTACAAGTTACAACCCCGCTCTACTACCACTTTAAATAGTACATATAAAATATAAATAGATAATATTTGCATGATTTGATCAAAATGCCCAGGCAATTTAAACTATAAAATTATTAATGGCTTTACAAGGCTTTACATATTATTTGCGGTGTAGGTGTAAAATAAAATGTCATAATAAAATTATTTTAATGTCAGATGACAGATAGTTTTCTTTTTTTTTCTTTCAATATCCTGCCAGTTACATAAAAGAGTATTTATATCAAAAACGTTTTACAAATTACGTGAATGTTGTTCCGTTTTGTGTGAGAAAGAGATGGCGCTACACAGTATGACACAACGTACAGCGATCTCTCTTTTCCTTGTTTGCAGGCTTGTTGCAGGCACAAAAATAACCTTACTCAAATTCGTACCATGAGCGTACAATAATGTATTATTTTATTCCTGCTTATTGACGGAAATGAATGAACTATTTAGAAAGAGTTATGTATTCCTTGCAATAATTCATTCGCATTAGGGCTGTACTCCGGAGACAAAAAGACCGGAGCACCTCTGGAGATTTTTGCGAACAACCGGTTATCTTTCTCAAAAACTCCGGAGATTTTATATACAGTTAAATATTCGCCTTTTTTCATGAACACTATTTTACTATATATTTTTGATTATATGATTAGATTCCATAGCGATACGATTTTATCGAAGTATATGATGTATAGATGTTCGTGCATTTATTAAAAAGTAGGTAATATATACATGTAATCACGCCTATATCCCCGGAGTGTTTTGGCAGAGGCGAATTAACATCAACACCCACATTTCATCAATCATTGCATTCGGTCGGTCCACCTATTGCCGTATTCCGGTCACAAATTCGGTAATAAGTTGATTTCATTAGTCTACAAATTGGACGTTTTCATAATGTTTTAATAAGAGGATTATGATAATAATAGTAATACAATGTCTCAAATGGGTAGGTACTTAAAAAAATTACGAAACTGACTAAATATACTTCCGCATAATCGAAGAATGTCCGGAGGCTTTTCGAAGATTTATTAAACCTAGAGAAAAATCACCGGATACTGAAATCTTCCCTGGAGTCAAGCCCTACGCCTAATGTCAGTGATTTCTTTTTTAGAGACCATAGAGTTCTTTTATTCAAAAAGGATTTTTAAAAAGAAGTTTTTACTTTGAAGTAAAATACTTGTAATTTTTAGAATTGTATTTGTTTGCTTAATATCTAAGCAATTTCTATGCATTCTTCTATACAATTTATACTTGTAATTATAGGCGTTTCCCGGGATGCGAGTCTTCTCACTGGGCACCATGCTAGCTAAAAACCGGAGAAGACTGAGCGTGGGAGACGAAAATGCCTTATTGATCCACCTAATTGAAACTGCGTGCGGTTTTAGTCGGTTTGAGTTAGATATAATGGCCGTGTTGGCCAAACAGGGAGGTATCCGTGGAACACAATAAAAAGTACTTTTAAACCGTTATAATAGTCAGCTTGACCATTTCTTGTTTAAGTTAATGTATATAAATACGGTTTACTTGCTTTTTGGGTTACGAAAATGATTTTTTGAGCAGTATTTTGCAAAACAATAATAAAAATGATATGTGTGTGGGTAGTCGCGACACATACACGCAAATTTAAGCTCCCATATTTTTTCTTTTATTTTTATTAAATTTAAATATAATTTATCATTTGAAACTTATATAAATGCATTAATCTTGCATAATTCAACTTACAATTGCTGGGCAGTGGTATCCAATACACATTATAACTTCACATCTTTGGGTGCTACAATTCACTGATATGGACCTCAAGCTGGCTAGCAGTCTGGGAGAGCTAGAGAAACTATTCAGTTCTCGCATGGGTGACTATGAAGAAAAGCTGCAGAAAGCGACATCTGAGAGACCGGTGCACACAGATCTTGCAGCGTTAGCCCGTGAATTCAGTGAGTTTAAAAATTTTGCTTGGCATGCCCTTACTAAAATTAAGAATCAGATTGAACTTCTGGCACTGGGACTTGACAACCATGAAACTGCATTGCGGAGAAAAGTGCTATTGTTTCATGGTGTCCCGGAGGTTGCTAATGAAAAGCTTCATGATTCAATTGCTAAGATCGTCATTGCTGATATGAAGCTATCGGACTTCCAAAAGCAACACATTAACATCTGTCACCGTCTTGGAGGTGCACAGGAGAAGGCACGACCCATTGTTGTTAGGTTCCATACTATAGAACAACGGCACACAGTCTGGGACAGCAAAACTGCACTCAGGGGATCCGGGATCACTATATCCGAATTTTTAACTAAGACTAGGCACCAGGTCTTCACTACGGCCCGGAGACACTTTGGCATCAGGTGTTGCTGGTCTACGGATGGTAAAATCATCATCTTAACTCCCGATAAAATCCGTCGGAAAGTAACATCCAAAGCCGAGCTCGATGCTTTGATGGCTCAATTCCCATCCGCTGTGGTCCAAGAATCTCCGGCCCCCCAAAGTGAACCAGCTTCAGCACCTAAGAACACGGCTCTGAAAACCTCAGCGAAGACATCGAGGACAAATGCGAGACGTCGCGCGCCGTGATTGGGTTTCGGTCTCTATTACTTTAACTTTGCACCAACAATTTAAAGCAACCTTCCTTTCCTCTAAGTAAATATAAATACCCACTTTTACACTCCGTGCACAGTATCACTATGTTACAAACTCATTTTATAAATTGCCGGTAGTTTGTTTTGTTTTGTAATTACACATTTTATTTTGGTATATTTATAATCATACATTGTTTTGACTTTTACTGAAGACACATTTGACAGTTGACTTTGACAATTGACTATGACAATTGTCACTTGACGCTGTCAGTGTCAGTTACTGTCACGTTCATTTTTGTTGTTTTTTGTTAGGTAGGTACCACTCTTATTTGATTGCATTTTGCTATTGATGTTTTTTTTTTTTTTTTTTAAGCTATTGTCTTTATTTTCGACTAGCACTTTTTAATGAAATCCAAGCTTTTTTTTTTTTTTTTTTTTTTCTCTTTGCCTTTTCCTTTTTTACTTCTGTTTGTTTCCATCAATGCATAATGTACAATGTTAAATTTCTGCCACTAAACCAGCGAGTTGATAAGTTGCGCAAGAAAATAGATTAGATATATTGTTTTTGTCATATTATTATTATTATTTTTATTATATTACTTACGTATATATAGTATATAAAATTTATTAAATCAAATGCAAGACATAGACGATTCTGATAACAGTATGGATAGTATCACAGTTCCAACCACGCTGCATGATAAAATTACATCTATTTTCTCTGACTATCCCAAAAATCTCAATCTAGTCCATATTAATGCCCAGAGTGTTCCTGGCCATTACTCCGATCTTCTGGCCTCATTTGATAGTGCTCAGCTCGACGCCATCCTCATATCCGAGTCTTTCCTTAAACCCAGTCTCCCTTCCACACATTATTCACTGCCTGGGTTTGTCCTAATCCGTAACGATAGGACTGAAAAAGGTTGTGGTGGTGTTGCAATTTATCTCCGTGCTAATATCCCTTTCAGGCTTATCAGTGCATCTCCATCTCCTTATTCTGCCTCGGCTGAGCACCTCTTCTTGGAAATCTTAGTACAGCATACGAAAGTATTACTCGGAGTTTTTTACTGCCCCAATGAAAATATCAACTACTTCAACTCATTTGAAACTCTTTTGCATGATACTTCTTCTAACTACGATCACGTAATCATCATGGGCGACTTCAACACGTGCCTACTAAGAGATGACTGCCGGTCCCGCCAACTTTTATCGCTCTTGTCCTCTTTCAATCTACATTCCTTAGCTCTATCCAGTACTCATCATCTCCCCAATCGTATTCCCACTCTGTTGGATCTTGTTATCGTCTCCTCTACTGATTATGTTAGTACTCACGGCCAACGAAATTCTCCTTTTTCTCATCACGATCTTCTTTATCTTTCCTATCGTATCCGCCCCCCTAAGCGTAAGGTACAATATCGCCTTTTGCGGAATTACAATGGCATCAACTTGGAGTCTCTGCGATGTGATGCAGCATGCGTGGACTGGTCCCCGATTTATGATTCCACCAACGTGAATGCTATGGTGGATATTTTTGGCAGTAAGCTAATTGACCTGTACGACCGCCATGCCCCCATCCATAAAGTTAAAATTAAACATGACCCCGCACCATGGCTCTCTCCCGCCATTAAAAACTTAATGGCTTGCAGGGATAAGGCTAAAGGCAGATGCAGGCGCAACCCGTCCGATCACAACCTGAACAGATACAAGACACTTCGGAACCGCTGCAGGAGGATGTGTAGAGATGCGAAAAGACGCCATTTCCACATACATCTCGATAATCACAACTCTGCGAATATCTGGCGATTTCTGAAATCTGTGGGAATTGGTAAAGTTCCTGACTCAGCAGTGCAAAAAATCGATTTGGGTGAATTAAACCATTATTTCTCACAACCACCAATCACTATAAACCCAAATCTTAAAAATGTCACGCTGCAGTCACTTTTGACCATGCCATCTCCACTGATACCTGCTTTCGTCCTGGACCCTGTTACAGAAGCTGATGTGAAAAAATCCCTTCTCTCCATTTCCTCTTCTGCTGTTGGCAACGACAACATCTGCTCAAGGATGATTTCCCCGATTCTTCATACTGTCCTTCCTGTACTCACACACATTTTTAATTACTCATTGTATTCTTCTATATTTCCTGATACATGGAAGCTGGCTCATATAATTCCTCTTCCTAAAACGTCGAATCCAATAATAGCATCGCATTTCCGGCCTATATCCATCCTACCCTTCCTGTCAAAGGTACTTGAGCATATTGTACACCGACAGCTATCCCATTTCCTACTGACTAACAGTCTTCTTAGTCCCTACCAATCAGGTTTTCGCCCTGGCCACAGCACAACAACAGCACTCCTCAAAGTCACCGATGACATCCGCTGGGCCATGGAGAATAGGGAACTTACTCTCTTGGTCTTGCTAGACTTTAGTAGTGCCTTCAACTCGGTTGACTTTGACGTACTTCTGGGCATACTAAAGTCCATAAATGTCTCAGACACTGCCATTGCTTGGTTTGACTCCTATCTTCGGGGCCGCTCGCAATGTGTCAGGGGAGACGAATCCATGTCAGAGTGGTGTGACCTCAAAATGGGCGTACCCCAGGGTGGTGTCCTCTCTCCTCTTCTCTTTTCTATCTTTATTAACTCTGTTACGCAGCTTATTTCTTCCCGCTTCCATCTCTATGCAGACGACCTGCAAATATATCGCCATTTTGTGCCAGCCGACATTGGGTCAGCCGTTGCTGATATGAATGGCGACTTGCGTCGCCTCAGCGAATGGGCTAAATCTTTCGGCATCCTTATTAACCCAGCCAAATCACAAGCTGTGATTATTGGCAGCAGATATAAGCGTAATGAGATCACTGACTCATCAGTTGAGCCAATACTATTAGACGGTATACAAATACCTTTGTCTAACTCGGTAAAGAATCTAGGAGTACATATCGACTCCTATCTCTCGTGGCATACTCACTTTGCCGAAGTTAGTAGAAAGGTACGGTTCGCGTTTCACTCACTGAAGTGTCTCCAAAGCTTTTTACCTCATAAAACAAAAATATATT
This sequence comes from Eilema sororculum, assembly GCA_914829495.1. Taxonomy (NCBI): domain Eukaryota; kingdom Metazoa; phylum Arthropoda; class Insecta; order Lepidoptera; family Erebidae; genus Eilema; species Eilema sororculum. The sequence continues at coordinate 24,246,880 of OU618536.1, forward strand.
TAGCTCAAACTCTCATACAGCCCATCATAGATTATGCCGATGCCTGCTATTTGGATGCGAATGAGGAACTCCTCGATAAGCTTGAGCGATTGCAAAATCTGTGCATACGTTTTGTCTTCAATCTGAAGAAATACGACCATGTCTCCTCTTATCGCAGGGACCTGAAGTGGCTCCCTATTCGGCTCCGCAGGAACACTCGGGTGCTGTGCCTACTTTTCAACATTCTCCACAATCCTTCAGCTCCCTCCTACCTGCGGGAACGATTTTCCTTTGCTCGTTCTCCTGATGCACCCTGCAGATCCCATCTTCGTTCTATCCTTAAATTTCCTTCTCATAAAACCGACTACTACTCTTTTTCCTTTTCCGTTCATGCTGTAAGGCTGTGGAACTCGCTTCCTGCTGAAATCAGAGACTGCAATACGATCAATAGTTTTAAACACAAACTCCGTCAGCACTATCTTTTCTCCGCCTATGACTGACTGATCATTTTCCCTTAACTCTAAAATATTCTTGCATATATTATGTAATGTATGTATATTTGTATATATATGTAATATATATTTATTAATTTTATGTAAGTACACTTATATTTATATATTTGTTGTAAAATATTTTATGTTTTTGTTTTTTTTTTATATATTTGTCTTTCGTCTTCCCTACACACTTTTCACTAAGTTCTCTACTTCTGACTCTCTCCTCTCGCGGGTCTGCTGGAAGAGATTTCTATTAGAAATAAGCAGAGCCTCTGTACAACTGTTTCCACCTATGTCTTTCTGTGTGTTTTTTTCTTGTGTGTACGAAATAATTAAATAAATAAAAAAAGTTGCTACCTAGCAACTTTTTTAAAACGGCTAAATTTGACATAAAAACAATAATGTTAAATACAATACTGCTCTAAAATCTCGTCATGGTACGAATTGAATGAACTAAAATTAATTTGACGTCACAAAAGCACTAAGCAGGAATACATGACATGCACAATGTACGGTTGTGGTACGAATATAAGCAAGATTACTTTAAGCTTGACACAAAACTCTCCTGCAATAAGACTGTTTTGTAAACGGTTGTGGTAGGCCCCCTGAGGAGGAGGCCGGGCGGCAGGGCGGTTCTAAGTTTAATGGTATCGCTTGAGTAAAAATTTAGATATTTGCTCGTTACGCAGAAACCAATGTATATTTGTAAAATTTGAAACACATAATGTCTCTTAACCACTAAACTGCAATTATTGTGTAAGTTTAGTGATCCTATTTTGCGTAATTAATCCATAATATCGTTTTATTTGTACGGTTTAGAGGTAACTTTGCAATGGTTTTCTATCAAGAAAATTTTACGTAATCGTGTTTTTGCCACACATAAACATTAGTATATATCCTCAACTTTACCACAAATGAATTAAAAAGTCCATGCTTTAGAACTTTTGATATTATACACGTTTATGCTATGTCATTTGAGGTAGTACAGACTCTTAAGTGTTGATAGATAGATGTGGTTCGAACTTTAGCAAAATGTCTGGAATATCCTATTATAATTTTGCAATTTAACATAAGTACCTAAATATATAATACTAGCTGTTGCCCGCGGCTCCGCCCGCGTGGATGTCACTTATCGCTGAATTAAGATGTAAACTATCCTATCTTTCAAGTTGGATCGAACTGCACATGGTGTGCGAATTTTATTACAATCGGTTAAGTGGTTTAGGAGTCCATTGAGGACAAACATTGTGACACGAGATTTATATATATTAAGATATATATATTAAGATATATATAAAACCTAATATACTGAAGATAGATGCATACATTATAATATTGTAAATGTAAGTAAGAACAACAATATGAAATTTAAGGGAAAAGTGTGTTGTTAATTGTAACTAGGGAGCTTCATCTGCCAACAAACTGTTGTACAGTTTGGCAGAGGTATACACTATGTAAATGCATTTTTCTAAATGAATAAATTTATTCTTTATTCTTTATTCTTTTTTATTTAGTGATTTTTATTCATTTTACTATTCTCTTTTAATTATTTTTGTTAATACGGAACGTGTTTATTATTTTAAATGTAACAAGTAGGATATGTCTGCATCTGATTTACATAGGATACATGTTGGCTTACAAGATATTAGAGAATATCTAGTTAAAATCGGTCCATCTCGTAGACAGTCATCGGAAACTGCCAAAACAAAGTTTAGTGATGCACAGAAACTATACAGTCAGTTGGAGAATATTTCGTCTGCAATTAAGATTAAAATAGAAAATTCAGAAATAAGTAGCGATAGTTTATCGATTATTAATAATTACATCGACAATATTCACTATCTTTTTAAGGATATATCACGTTTATTTTTAGTAGAAGAAACTATTGACACCAAAATGGCTACTAGTAACTTCGATTTAAAAACTGCGATTGCCCTACTGCCTGCAATGACTGGCCAGGAGCAAAATACGCAACAATTGATAGATAACATTAATCCTTACAGTGACATGCTAAACAGTGAAGATCAAAAACTACTGATCGAATTCACTCTCAAAACTAGGCTCTCCCCTAGTGCTAAGTTAAGATTAAAATCTTCTTATGCATGCATGTCGAGGCCATGACTTTAGATATGCGCTCATATTTGCTTCCAAAAAAGTCAGCATTCGCTTTACAATCTCAAATGCATAACACCAAACAAGGTCGTAGGTCCATTGATAAATATGGGTCTGACTTGGAAAAATTATTTGTCGAATTAACAATTGCCCAAGCTGACGGAGATAGTAAAAAATATGATTTATTGCGTCCATTGAACGAAAAAGCAGCTATAAAATACTTTGCTGATGGATTATCGGACTCCAAGTTGAGTACAATCATAGCATCACGCCAATTTCACTCTCTCCCAGAGGCAATACAAACCGCCCTTGACGAGAATACTACATCCACAAACGATCATCAAGTTATGAACTATAGGGGTAAATATCCTAATAGACGATTTAATTCGGGCTCTCGTAGGTTCATGTCAAATAACAGGTACCAGAACCAAAATTCGCAACGAGGAACCGGACAAAATAATTTTAGAGGTCAGTCGTCACGTGGTTATCGTAGTAGTCGCTCTAGATATTTTAGGGGCGCTCCAAGAATGTCTCAGGATCCAGATCGTTACAACCCAAGAAACGCAAATGTTTCTCAGGTTCAGTCGCAAGCTGTACAAAGCGAACCGTGCACTCAAAGTGCACCGAATAGTGAGTTTTTTCGTGACCAACAACAAACATTACGTTCTTAACTATAACACGAATAGAATAGTTACATTCAACGTAGGTATAGATACTAGCAAAACGCTCTTAATTGATAGCGGTGCAAGCATATGTGTTTTGAAATACGAGTGGTTACTTCGCCATCAGGCGTACTTGGATAATTTACACTATGAGAAAATAACAATCAACGGAATTAGTGGTAAGTTACACTCAGAAGGCTATATTTACTTAGATTTAGTATATAACGGGGTTTTATTTAAGGAAAAATTTTACGTGTTTAAGGATTTATTATGCTTATCAGATGGTATTTTAGGAGATAATTTTTTTAAACGCTACAATGCGATAATTAATTATGAATTAAGGTCTTTGCGATTATTAAATAATGGTATAGAAGTTATTCTGAGCATTGACAACTACACTGACGGACTCATAAACTGCATCAAAGTAATAGACGACTTTGAAATAAATATTTTAACCAAGTATGCATACTTTCTATACAGATTTGAATTGAAACCTCTAGATTGGTTCGTGAACTTTAAAACAGCGTAGGGTCATATCTTTAAGTTTAAGTTTATGTACTGGAAAGGACCTTAAGACTTTTTTTGAAGGAAAAACAGAAATTTAAGAAAAATTGGTTTAATTAAAAAATTGGTTTTAACAATAGACACAAACTTTATGCAAGGGTTTATTTGTGTTTTAATAAGGTGTATTACCCCCACGTGCCCTTATTACGGATTCTAATCGGTTCCGCATAGATTTTATAAGGGTTTTTAAAAGATCTTGCGGAATATTGTCCCATTCTTCTGAAAGTGCTGTTCTTAGTGCTGCCACTGTCGTGGGCGAAGGGTTTCTCGCATATACAGCTCTTTTTAAATTATCCCAAACATGCTCGATGGGATTAAGATCCGGGCTGCGTGCTGGCCAATTCATTGTACGTATCCCAACCTCTTCGCAATAATGTTGAACTTGTGCAGCTGCATGCGGCCGGGCATTATCCTGCATTAAAGTAAAATTTTCGCCTATGAATCCCATGTAAGGCACCACGTGATCTTCTAATATCTCTGTTATGTAGCGATGTGCTGTCAAACCCCCTCTATTACCGTTTTGACGGACCATGTCTATGAACACAAGTTCTGTTCGCCCGTTCATCGATATGCCACCCCAGACCATACATGAACCGCCTCCAAAAGGAACACGCTCCTCAATGCAACTTTGAGCATATCGCTCCCCACGTCGACGATAGACTCTTCTGCGACCATCTGCACCATATAAACATGTCCTACACTCGTCCGTGAACAATACAGAGGCCCACTGCTCTTCTGTCCAATTCAGGTGATGACGCGCAAATCTTAAGCGAGCTTGTCTGTGAGCTGTAGACAACTTTGGACCATTTGCTGGTCTAAAAGGGGTGATATCCGCTTCCTTTAACCTTCTTCTTATTGTTCGTGCACACACGTTTACTCCACGCACTTCATTAAGCTCGGTTTTGATGTTAACTGACGTGAGGAAACGATTTCGCAGGGAAGTTATAACAATAAATCGGTCATCACGACCTGTGGTTGCTCGAGTTCTGCCTGTACCACGTCTCCTCCTGTAAGAACCTGTCTCTACAAACCTTCTGTATATTCTAGAAACCGTAGACTGGTTTAAATTTAAATTTCTACCAATCGTTCGTTGATCCAAGCCCTCCCGCACCAATGCTACAATTTGTGCCGCTTGTTCGGACGAAGTATCCATATTATGGTTCAAAAACTCTCGATGTGTTAAAAAACTAACCCAACAATTATGCTGGTAACAATAATTCAATTGACAAAACAAAAAAAATCAATGAGAATCAATTTAAAACTTTGCTATAAATAACACGCAAATCTGATACTACAAGTAAATTTTCTTTTCCCGGCTATATTAATTTGTTTTACTGCAGTTCTATTTTTAAATTTAATTTTTTTTAAGATTAAGAGCCAGTCTTTCCATATTTATATAATTTAATCTAAAATGTTTGCATACTTATTATAAAAAATCCTTTTAGAGTAAACCTGAACTTTGATGCAGTTTATGAGTTCGTCAGTGTATAATGACAGGTACGTTTATACGATACCTGCGCGTTGCGAAATCATAAAACATATTCCTTATAATGGATATGGTGATTGTGTAATTTTAGCGAACGAGGTCAAAGAAGGAATTTTTATTGCTGGCATGATTGCCACCCCCTCACGTAATAGTATTCCTGTAAGGGTACTAAATACAAAAGATGAAGATATTTCTTTAGATTTTTCATCAATAGAAGTACATTCGATTAGTCATTTCGATGTGTGTAACCTTGACAAGAGTAATAAATCAGTAGAACGTGTAAAAAATCTTTTGGAACTACTTGATTTAAGCTATTTGATTACGCCGTGAAGAAGGTTGTGGTAAATCAGACTCGTAATTAATTGTACACGTTTACTCGATAAATTAGATAAAATATACAAAAAATTAAATTGAGATGCTTCGTCATCTGAACCACAAAGCGCAATGATCATGTGACGTTTTTTCCGTCACTGCCTGTTATGCACCGTAGATTGTTGCCGATTAAAATATATCAGGCACTTCTAAGCCTGAACATCTTCCCCCTCCTCGAACACTCCAGGGTCTCGAGGCATCGCTACCTTTTGGATTACAGTTGAGTGTAAAGAGCAGAGATTATGGACCGCTCTGCGCACGATGCCCTTCGACGTGTAGACATCCGCCACTCTCGCAATTCCGTCAGCTCCGGGGTATAATTTGTGAATGCGTGCCATACGCCATTTCATGGGAGGTAGATTATTTTCTTTGATGACTGTCAAATCTCCTTCTTGAAATCCCTTCTGCTGCATTCGCCATTTGTTCCTCTGTTGCAACTCATTTAGGTACTCATTTCTCCAGCGTTCCCAGAAGTGTTGTCGCATTTTTTCAAGTAATTTGTATCGATCCAGCTTGTTCAAATTTGAATTCAGCAGGTTCTCCGTAGGAAGTGAAGTGAGTGGTCTACCGATCAGGAAGTGCACAGGAGTCAAGGGATCTAGGTCATTAGGATCTGAGGATAGAGGAGTAAGTGGTCGGGAATTAAGGATGGCTTCAATTTGTGTAAATAAAGTTGATAGCTCTTCAAATGTTAAATGTTTGTCACCCAAAATTCGCGTAAGATGGTGTTTTGCCGATTTTACTCCTGCCTCCCAAAGTCCCCCGAAATGGGGAGAGTAAGCTGGGGAAAATTGAAATTGAATTCCCTCACCAGCTGCGAAACCAGTTATGTCCTCATTGCTCAACTTTAGAAATTTTGTTATTTCGTTGTTAGCGCCGACAAAATTTGTGCCATTATCACAATATAACTGTAACGGTTTACCTCTGCGAGATATAAAACGACGCAAACACAAAACAAAAACATCAGTGGTCAAATCGCTAGCTACTTCGAGGTGCAAAGCCTTTGTACTGAAGCAAATGAAGAGACACAAATAACATTTTGTAATTTTGCAACCGCGACCCTTGCGGTCAGTTATATAGAATGGACCGGCGAAGTCGACACCGCTGACATGGAAGGGCTGATTCGGAATGACTCTGGTTGAAGGTAAGTTTCCCATAAGGGGGTGAAATGATTTGGCTTTCATAAGTTTGCAGAGCTTGCAATTATTGACAGTTCCCCTTGCTAAGATTCTGCCTCGCTTTTTCGCGATTCTTAAATTGCTGAGCAAAAGTTGAGGCCCGCAATGGAGAAGCTTTATGTGTTGATCTGCAAAAAGTATTTTAGTGAAGTTATGTTTAGTGTCCAATAAAACTGGATGCTTCTTCTCATAGGGTTCCTGAGAATTTTGTAGTCTGCCCCCTACACAAAGTATGCCATCCTCATTTAGGAACGGACTAAGACACAAGATTGGCGATTTTGAAGGTAAGCTTTGTTTATGTTTTAAAATTGTTATTTCATTTAAAAAGCATTCATGTTGATGCTGTTTTATCAAAACATTTAGAGCCTCGTTTAATTCATTAGCATTTAACAGACCTGTTATTTTAGATTTTATGTTTTGCAAATTGTGTATAAACCTTAAGACATAGGCAGTAGATCTATGCAGTAATTGAAGGAATTTTTATAGCATTAAGTATGCTAACTATACAAATCGAATACATAGGGAAAAAGAATCTTCTCGGGCGGGACTCGAACCCGCAGTCTTTCCCTTACAGGGGGAATGCCTGACCAATTCGGCTACCGAGACACGCCCGATATGATTCAAATTTCCCACCTTATACGAATTTTACTTATTTGAATCATATCGGGCGTGTCTCGGTAGCCGAATTGGTCAGGCATTCCCCCTGTAAGGGAAAGAGTGCGGGTTCGAGTCCCGCCCGAGAAGATTCTTTTTCCCTATGTATTCGATTTGTATAGTTAGCATACTTAATGCTATAAAAATTCCTTCAATTGTTTGGGCGCAGTTATCAAAAAATCAATGTTTAAAAATGATTGTAACATCATTCATTGATTCCGATAGTTCGTAAGAAAATCGGTAGATGACGCTACGTCGCCTCAAAGACGTATAAGGTGGGAAATTTGAATCATATCGGGCGTGTCTCGGTAGCCGAATTGGTCAGGCATTCCCCCTGTAAGGGAAAGACTGCGGGTTCTATGCAGTAATGTAAATTTGGAATATCGATCAAAGTCTACGATTCCACTAATATTCTTAATAGATGTATTATTTGAATTAGTAATGCATTGTAGTAAAGTAGTTTGTAGAATATTATTAGTATGTAGTGTAGTATTACTTTTAATAATTTTCTTTTCAGGGAGATCCGGAAGACATTGTAACCCTACGTTTTTTGGCCATGCACATGGGGCTTGAGTAAGAAAGGCTGGACCCTCCCACCATATCTTAGTGGATTGGATGGAGTTAGGATTTACTCCCCTGGATGCCAAATCCGCTGGGTTTTGATCTCCAGGGACGTGTCTCCAAACCCCTGTTGCAGTAAGGTCTTGAATCTCACTCACACGATTCGAAACAAAGGTTTTCAGATCACATGAGTGAGATGATATCCAGCCCAACACTACCGTTGAGTCAGTCCAGTGAAATACAGACCCAACCTTGCAGCGCAGAGCCTTCAATACCTTAGCACTTAGACGTGCTGAAAGCAACGCACCACAAAGCTCAAGTCGAGGTATTGTGATTACCTTCACTGGAGCAACCTTGGTCTTTGCGCAAAGTAGCCTAACTAGGACATGACCGGAACTGTCAGTAGATCTTAGATATATGGCAGCAGCATACGCTAACTGCGATGCATCTGAAAATGAATGCAGTTCAATATCTACTGCATCCTGAACAAGTGTACATCTTGGAATTTGAACTTCTGCTATAGAGTTTAAATTGGCAGCAAACCCTGTCCATTCTCTTTGTAATGTATTGTCTACTGCATCATCCCAATTTAGTTTTGACAACCATAATTTCTGTAAGATCATTTTGGGAATGATGGTACATGGACTAAGTAAGCCTAAGGGATCAAAGAGTTTAGCCGAATTGGACAAGATTGTTCGCTTTGTTATTGGATGATGTAATTCCATTTCGACTGAAAATTGTAGAACGTCGTTGGATGGATCCCATTTGAGACCTAGTACGCTTGATTGAGAAGACAAATCAAAGGTTTTAGGGTGAGAAGTATCTGAAACATGTAGTAAGACGTGCGGTACATTTGTTCGCCACTTTCGTAGCGGAAGGCATGCTGACTCAAGAATGGAAGTCACAGAGTCAACTATGCTTCGCAATTCGTCTTCCGTTTCAGCTCCCGAAAGGAAATCGTCCACGTAAAAATCCTCCTTAAGTAATTGGGATATGTTGAGATCCTTACATTCTTTTGATAGTTGCAACAAGCACCTTGTACTCAGAAACGGTGCCGAAGCAGTCCCATAAGTTACAGTGTTCAGTTGAAATGTTTTGATAGGCTGTGTTGGCTCATCACGCCATAAAATGAGTTGTAAGTGCCGTTGTGTAGGGTCTACCAGTATTTGGCGATACATTTTTCCACATCTGCTGACACTACAAATCTATGCTGTCTGTATCGCAGCAGAATGGAAAACAAATCATCTTGCACTACTGGTCCAACGTGTTGTATGTCGTTAAATGATATTCCAGTAGTGGTTTTTGAAGACGCGTCAAAAACAACACGGAGTTTTGTGGTTTCACTAGCTTCGCGCACTACTCCGTGATGTGGAAGAAAGCAGCCAAACAAAGGCCTAGGTATCTCGGTCATATGCCCTAAACGCTCGTACTCATAGATAAACTCGTGGTATTGTTGTTTGAGTTGTGGATTTTTTTTTTAATTTTTTTTCTAAATAGAACAATCTTTTTTCGGCAATATTGTAAGAATCACCCAAGTTTTCAATGGGTTCCTTAAGTGGAATTTGAACACAAAACCTACCATCGTCTTCTCGACGAGTGGTATCGGTAAATAATTTTTCACAGTAGTTCTTTGTGTCGTATTTGATATTAGACGGTACCTCCTCAAGTTCCCAAAATTTACTTAATTGCTGATTAATCAATTTCGAGAAATGGCAATGAACCTTTGAAGTTTGTATATTAGAGTAGCCTATCGCAGTAGGACCGGCCACTATCCATCCTAACTGTGTTTCTTGTAATATGGGCCTTTGTGGTCCTAAGGTTATTCTACCTGGTCCCAAAAGGTCCCAAAATATATCTGCACCCAACAATAGATCTATCTCAGCTGATTGATAGAACTTAGGGTCAGCTAGTTGGATATAACTAGGAATTCCTAACTCTTGGACAGTCAAGGTAACCTGTGGCAACTTATCAGTGATGTAAGGTAAGATGAAACACTTAGTCATTATGTTGAATGAGTTGTGTATTGAATGAAGTTGTAAATTGCAGTGCTCTGTGACCTTGAATGTCGTATTGCCTATACCGGATACGCACAAACTATCTTCCTTTCGTTGAGAACCAATCTGCCTCTGAGCCCTATCAGTGATGTATGATGATTGGCTACCACAATCCATCAAGGCTCTGAGAGTGTATGTTTGAGTGTTGTTTGTGACCTTAACCAATGCCGTAGAGAGGAGTGCATGACCAGTGGAGGTTGCAGACATGGATACCGAAGGAGAAGAACCAGATGGCGTGGAGTCAATGACAGAGCTAGGTAAGTTGATTTGATCTGTATTAGTATTTGCATCATTACTCTGATCACTGTGTGTAGTTTGTACAGAATTTTGTTTATTAATTAATGTGTTATGTTTCCTATGACAAATTCTGCAACCACCCAGTCTACAATGGAAGGCCTGGTGGCCGCTCCGAAAGCAGTTAGCACATAATTTTAAAGAGGTAAGTTTAGAAATTCGGTCTGCAATTGGCATTGATTTAAACATCGAACATACATACAACTTATGATTTTGTTTGCAGATGGGACACTGTTTATCTACTGAAGGTGAGCTAACAGCTGAACTGTGAAATGTTTTTGTATTAGTTGTATTAGTTTGTATTGTGACGTTTTTCAATTTTATTATGAGAAATTTTACTAACACTAACGGTTTCTAATAGCGTTGCTCGCTGTCGAAGGAATGAATAAAAATCCTCTAAAGAAGGAGAATCCTTACAGCTTCGAAATTCTTCCCATGTTCTAGCAGTTACGCTGTCCAACTTCGCCGAAGCCATATAAATTATAAGCGTGTCCCACTTGTCCGTTGGTTCACCTAGAGAATTTAACGCATTAAAGTTTTTTGACAACAGGTCGATTAAGTTACGAATACCAGTGTGCGATTCCTTACTTATTGATTCAATGGAAAACAAGCACTTTATATTAATAGTATAACACTCACCGGGATATTTACCATGTTTATGATTGGTATTTGGTAACCGATATTTCGGCGCTGTTACAAGCGCCATGATCACGGTGTACTGACGACCGCCGAGCTAGTTGTTATTGGGCAGACCGTATCTGTCTACCCTCTTCCGCACTCGTTTATGACGCGCGTCGTCCCTACCACTGTCCGCGTTCTCGCACTGTACTCGATCGCGTTTTTGACATACAACACTCACTGAATCGACTCGCACGGGTTTTGAAATTGTAGGTCTTGTGAACATTCGAATCACTGGATGCCAGACACTCGACAGTTGAAACCCATCTTCCCGGTTGAAGTTCTTGTATTTTTTAATTTCAATTGCTTCTTTCACCATTCTGGGTATGTAGTGGCGTTCTGTCGAGAGAATCTGAGGGCTGTGTAGCTCAATCCAGTGATTCGACCCTTCCTCCAGCAGGTGCTGAGCGATAGCCGATTTCTGTGGCTCGTTGTTTTTGACCGCCCTGATGTGCTCCTTGATCCGGCATGAGACAGTGCGTTTGGTCTGGCCTATGTAGGAGCTCCCACAGCTGCAGTCAACTTTATAGACACCTGGACGTTCTAAAGGAAAACTGTCTTTAGGTGTGCGTAGGTATTGTGACAGCTTTTTGAAAGGAGTGAAGATAGTTTTTACTGAGTACTTCTTTAAAATGTTGGCGACCTTATCTGTCACTCCTTTCATGTATGGTAAGTACCTACAATTTCAAAACCCGTGCGAGTCGATTCAGTGAGTGTTGTATGTCAAAAACGCGATCGAGTACAGTGCGAGAACGCGGACAGTGGTAGGGACGACGCGCGTCATAAACGAGTGCGGAAGAGGGTAGACAGATACGGTCTGCCCAATAACAACTAGCTCGGCGGTCGTCAGTACACCGTGATCATGGCGCTTGTAACAGCGCCGAAATATCGGTTACCAAATACCAATCATAAACATGGTAAATATCCCGGTGAGTGTTATACTATTAATGTTAATGACCATGTAAATCTCAAATCATATAAAGCACTTTATATGCTCATTGATTAAAAGACGTTTGTTGTCATATCGCTCACAAAGCAAATCCCACGCTATTTTATAGTTATCTGATGACACTGTAACGGAATTGATAACAGACATAGCCGGACCATCTAAATAGGCCTTTAAATAATGAAATTTATTGATATTATCTATGTTTTCATTTTGATGTATCAAAGATAAATATGTGTCTCTAAATGAAAGCCAGTTGTTTGGATTTCCATTGAATGAAGGAATTTTTAACGGTGGCAATTTGACATTATTACATTTAGAGCTAGTATTAGACGCAGATTCCACCTTTTGTTGGTTTTCAAGGAATTCTAACAACGACTGACCTCGCGCTATAAGATTGAAAAACATATTTTCAGTCGTTTCGCGTTCCTGCATTTGCTTGGTAGTATCATCGGCCAACATTTCGATTTGCGATTGAATGTCCTCAAAGTTACACGATAAATCACGCATCTTACTACATCGCAGACGCAGTTCGTTTATGATAACCGCACTTGTTTCTTTACAGTCTAGTAAAGGTGACAAATATTTTTCAAATAATGTCAATCGACACCTTATTTGTCCCCTTTGTTTGACAAGGTCTTTTAATTCACTCATTTTGACGGCGTAACAATCAATAAACAACTATAAAACAACACAACTTAAAGTAAATAATAAACGATTAGGTGATACGTTACGGTTACGCTGAGCCCCGTAAGCGAGCGAAGATAACAAACTGGTTTCGCAGCTGGCCGGGATGCATAGACACAGCGCGATGCTAGTTGGAATGCGCAGCAGCCGAACTCGAGTGAATTCAATGATTTCTGCTTGTATCTCTTGCCGTTATAGACCTGGAATAGTCGGCAGTTGCGTTTTAGGATTGCAATTACTTATTCTCTTTATGATGAGAACACTCTTTGGCACATAGAAACTAAATTAATTCAAATGTACTCGTCACTGTACGACACTGTGTTGCACTGTGTAACACAGAATTGAAATTACTGAATTTCAATTTAAAATATTTTACTGTTATGGATATTTACGTCTTAATGTTACAGCAAAACACCATATAAACGATTTAATTTGATCAAAAAGATGTAATTTAACGTAAAAACTGTGATCAATTTTTAAATTTCTAATATGTGGGTGGTTTAAACTGCGCAAGAAAATGACTTGTATTTACGCAAATTGAAGTAGAAAGGATTAATTTAAAGAAAGGATCATTAACGCACTTCCCTCGGAATGATGGCTGCAGCTGGATACTGGCGAAATCCTTCAGGATGAGTCCGTCTGATAACGATGTATAATCCCAAATCTTCGTTGACTGACTTTGTCGATAGGTCTTGCTCGTCGAAACAAAGATCACGTCGGGGTCACCATTTGATTACGCCGTGAAGAAGGTTGTGGTAAATCAGACTCGTAATTAATTGTACACGTTTACTCGATAAATTAGATAAAATATACAAAAAATTAAATTGAGATGCTTCGTCATCTGAACCACAAAGCGCAATGATCATGTGACATTTTTTCCGTCACTGCCTGTTGTGCACCGTAGATTGTTGCCGATTAAAATATATCAGGCACTTCTAAGCCTGAACACTATTTAAATAATGAAGAAAAGCGTAGTATGCAAGAAATATGCGCCAAATATGCCGATGTATTTCATTTACCCGGCGATTCGTTATCAGTTACGAATCTCACGGAACATAACATCGTGTTGAAGGACAATGTGACACCTGTTTATGTCAAACCATACAGAGTGCCACAAGCCTTGAAAACTACATACATCATCTACATCTTTTAGCCTAAATAAAATGTACCAGTTATCTTTAGACAGCAATTCACGGAAGTACACTACGTTCACAGCCGGTAAACAATACCAGATGAAACGATGCCCAATGGGTCTGAAGACTAGTGCTAGTGTGTTCTCTAGGCTCATGACTATAGCCATGTCAGGTTTAAATTACCAAAAATGCTTTTGTTATTTAGATGACATTATTGTCATCGGAAATTCGATTCAAAATCATAATAGCAACCTGATTGATGTCATGAATCGATTAAGAAAAGTGAATTTAAAAATTAATCCTATAAAATGCGAATTTTTGCGTAAAGATATAGTTTATCTAGGTCACAAAATAACATCAGAAGGAATATTCCCTGACCCTAGCAAAACTGAAATCATGCATAATTATCCGAGACCAACATGTGCTGACGAAGTAAAACGCTTCGTAGCATTCGCAAACTATTATCGTAGATTTATTTCTCACTTTGCAGACATAGTTTATCCATTAAATTGTTTATGTTAAAAGGGAGTAATATTTAACTGGACAGAAATATGCGAAAATGCGTTCCAAAAATTACGTGCTGCACTTATGAACCCTCCAGTACTTGACTATCCAGATTTTACGGAAAATAATATCTTTAAACTACATTGTGATGCGTGTAAGACCGGATTAGGTGCAGTATTGTCTAATAACAATGGAAAAGTAATAGCGTACGCTAGTAGAAGCCTAAAACCAGCTGAAACTAGATACCCAATCATTGAATTGGAATTATTAGCTATTGTTTGGGCCGTGCGCCATTTTCGCCCTTATTTGTATGGTCGAAAATTTATAATATATTCGGATCATAGACCTTTAATACATTTATTCGGTTTAAAGGATCCCTCTAGCCGTTTAACAAAATTCCGTTTATATTTAGAAGAATATGATTTTACAGTAGAGTACGTGCCAGGTCGAGTTAATGCTCCGGCCGACGCATTAAGCCGACTATTGATTACGTCACAGGAGTTAAAAAATCTACATAACAACGTAGTATCAGTTCTAACCAGAGCTCAACGTAGAAAGATAGATAATAATAATCAAGGTCATGACCATGACATACAAATGAATGAGTCATCTACACTACCCAGGACTGATCACCCAGCGGTTGTAGAAGTACTCAAGAAACCTGATAATATTATAGAATTACGTTTTACTAATAAAATTGATAAGTACATAGTACAATCAACTGACATTGTTTCTGACGCTAAATGTTGTATCTATGCACCGTTGTACTCAGCGATAATTCTAGATTCTCGATCGTTATCGACCCCGCAGGTGTTAGCGAGAGATTTGGAAAAAATGTGCAAGGTATTAAATATAAATGAAGTACTTATAATTAAAAATAAAAGTAATGAGAACGATATTAAACATTTGCTGCGCAGCATAATAAACAACAATAAGGTAGCGTCTCCACAGATTTTAATAACGAGAAATGTTAAAAGAATTTTTGACAAAGATGAAATTACGACAATTTTAAATGACTTCCATATTTTGGCCACCAGTGGACATGCCGGTATTAATCGTATGTTAAACAACATTAAACGATATTATTTTTGGCCAGGAATGTCAAATGACGTCGCGAACTACGTCAAAAAATGTAAGAGTTGTCAAATTCAGAAACACTCAAACAAAAAAGTTCGAGAACCACTGACTTTGACTACAACTGTTAACTCAGCATTTTATCGTATAAGTTTAGATATAATGGGCCCTTTAGATATAGATAATCATAACAATAAGTATATACTTACTATACAATGCGATCTAAGCAAATTCGTTGAAGCATATCCTCTAATGCGAAAGGATACCGAAACAGTAGCAAGAGCTTTTGTAAACAACTTTATATTGCGATACGGCATTCCTTCTCAATTTCTTAGTGATAAAGGTACTGAGTTTACATCTTCACTTATGACTGAAACTTGTAAGTTACTAAGTATCGAGAAAATCCATTCCACAGCTTATCACCACGAAACTTTAGGAGGAATAGAAAACACACATAAACATTTGGCTGCATATCTTAGGATACAGTGTGAAAATAACAAATCAGATTGGAGCGATTGGTTAACTTTTTGGTGCTTTTCATTTAATAACAGTGTGCATTCGCAAACGAAATATACTCCATTTGAGTTAGTTTTCGGTAAGAAATGTAATATTCCAAGTAATTTATCAAGTCAAGTAGATCCCATGTACAACTTTGATGATTACCCAAATGAGTTGAAATTTTGCCTACAGAAAGCTCAATATGATGCTAATCAAAATTTGTTAAAAGCTAAACAAATTCGAAAACTAAAATACGATACAAAACTTCATAATTTAACATACAAATATGGCGATTTGATTTTGCTTAAAAACCAAACTGGTAATAAATTGGATTGTATCTTCAAAGGTCCTTATAAAGTTTTAGAGGAATTGTCACCTACTGTTAAGATACTTAAGAATAATAAAGAAATTTTAGTACATAAGAATAATACGAAATTGTATTGTCACCAAATAAAAAAAAAATGATTTTTGAATTATGTGTTAACATTTATTATACTTATATTTTTCTTATTTTTAAGTTATATTGTCTTTGAATTTTATTATCAATAAACATTTTTTTTTTGTAGAAAAAGGGGCAGTGATGTAACTTTTCAGGGGAGGTGAAGCGTAGGCATTAAAGTTTATATAGTTTTATACCTAACAACTACTCTGACAATATTACTCTACACTACAATGTATTCTGGTTACTTATAATATTACGTTGATGTCAGCGCATTAGCCTGGGAAAATATATTATTGGATTCCATGTGAACTTTATGTAAGACTGTTTGGTTCAATCAATAAACGAAGACAATACGACAAACATGTTCTTTTAATCCTGTCCAAATATTCACCCCGAATCGCATCATATCTCACCGGTGTATGCAAATTCAGGAGCTAAGGTGTCAGCAGTGGGCTTAGCTGGCTCATGAAAGTGAGCGAGGCGAGCTTGGAAATTCTCATAATTACGGCAAATAGACTTTAAGGTTTCTAAGTCTTTAACCTCAGAAACGGCAGCTAAAGTGCTAGTGTAAACAGGCCTGATGTTATGTAGAATTATTTCCAATCTCTCCTCCTCAGTCAATGGTTTTGAGAGACGAGAGAACATGCCCGTCATTATAGAAAGATAAATGGTAATGTTCTCAGATTCGCCTTGCGTACGTGACCGAATTTCAGAAATAAGTCTGTAGTCATAATCCGCCTGATCAAAATCCTTTCTCAACAAAACAACTAAATCATTCCACGTTTTAATGTCATCTTTGATACTTCTGTACCAATGAAGTGCACCTCCGGTAAAAATGTCGGTACAATAAGCTAAAAGTTTCGAGTCCTCAATACTCCTCGCTTGACAAAATTCAGAAACACGTTGAATGAATGTGCGCACGCAAGATTTGCCATCAAATTTTATTTTCGTGATATCATTTGAAATTCCGCGCTCACAAGTCACTTTAATATTTAAAGGACTAGGTGTTTCTGGTTCGGGGGTTTGTAAATCAAGAAAATCCACGACATTATCTTTAATAGCGTTATATTTAAGATAATACTCTTTAAATTTTGCGGTAAATGAATTACGGATTGTTATATTTTTATCATCGTCAGTTTGTATACGCTTAAGACGATGATAGAGGTGATGTAATAAGTTTTGAGTGCGCAGCAATGTGTTTTTATCTGGCAAGTCTTCACAATCTAGGACCGAGGAAATTTTAGTTATAACCGTATTGATGCCTATTAGATCATTTTCGGCAGTAAAACTACTGGTCAGAATATCGTCCGAAGGGAAAAGTACGGCTAATTTCGATATTTGCTTACGTAATTCCTGGACTGTACCAGCCGGAGTTTCGCCTCTAATGCCTACTTCATACTCTAGCTCTGCCTTGTTCAGTGATAAAAATTTGATACTATACGCCATTATAAAGAGTGTTGTAAAATGAACGGCTTGGGTAAATGTAGAATCAAGCTATTAAGTTCTAGCTAAAATTAATCTACTCATGGACTAAGAACCCAGCTCTGTTACAATGAGCGTTACAAGTTACTACGTCCAAGTTGTATACTAACAAAATACAGAACCAAGCAGAAGGAGAAGCAAGGAAAAGAAATCTAAATAGAAAAGAAATAAGTTGTGGCTAATTTGCACATATTACAATTTATAATTAATTTGTTGCTGACTGTACGTCGTAACAAGTTGTATGAATTTAGAATGTTACAATTTTTCTTTTACATTAATTTATGTTGACGACTGTACTTCATGTAGCAGGTAGGGTATAACAAAATACTATGTATTTATGTTTTGAATGCAGAAAAGGTACGTGCAAATTTGCCACCAATTCAACAAAAAGAAAACAAGGAACGTATCACAAAAATAAAAAAAACACAAACACATACACACTAACTACTTACTACCAAAGCAAAAATGACCGTGTTTAAACCACGTTGGCGCCACTGTAGCGTAGCCGGGTTTTAAATGAGAACCAGGGGTAGCTAAAAGAATTTATTTATTTGAACACAAGGTCGAACGAAGGTCGTGGGTGGTAAGGGCCCGTTAATTTTGCTTTGGCAGCGGTACTTCCCGGGCGCGACACGACGACAGCAGCTCCGCTGGTCGGCTGCGTGGAAGGTCGTCGCTGGAGCGGGTGGTGTGGAGCCGGGGCCGGACCGCGTCAAGGTACCCAGCAGGCAGTGCCGGTTCTTAACCCAAATCTTGGACCCTAGAATAATGCTACCGGTCAGCGATGTCCTAAACATAGCCCCGACAAGCGACACCGATGATGCCAGGTAGTGATGGTGATAATAGAAAAAAGAAAGAAAGAAAAAACATTTATTCAGGATACGCACAATGTACATTAAATAGGTAAATAGCTATGATATATATAAATATTCATCGTGCGAACCTAAATGGGCCACCATCTCAGCATGAATGCCTCGTACACTCGCACCAGAGTATACGAAGCGCTGGTTTTCAGAAGGCGCCACTAGTCGCCCTGCCGTCACGCGAATCGAGTTGCAGCTTGCAGCGGTCGACAAGAATAATGAAATCCAAAAACAAACAAATAATGACATATCAAAAAAGTGATCAACAAAAACAATAATTAAATAAAGATATAACAAATTTGTAAAATTTAACAGCAAGAAGAAAAAATTAATATAATTTAAAAACAAAAAGCCAACACGGATTGTCTGTGGTAAACTACTCCCGCGCACAGCTACCGCTATGACATAACCATGACATAATAATTTATGACCATGACTGGTTACCGACCTTTACGTCACTGTCTTGTGTAATACAATAATAGTAGATTGTATTACAAGGGAGCAAAGTAGTATTTTTACGGCGAGGGCGCTACTTTGAATCAAGAGCAAAGCGAAGGATTCTAGAATATAATCCCGAGCGTAGCGAGGGATTCTAACGTAGAATCCTGAGCGCAGCGAGGGATTCAAAGTACACCGCCCGAGGGAAAAATAATTTGCTCCCGAGTTATACACTCTACTTTTCATCCCCTTTCTATGAGAAAATTTATTTCTCCCGAGATTTCGGGCGTAACAAGTATTGTACGGCGTTGTTAGCTTCTATAATATTGTTTCAAGAGTTAATGCATTGTCACTTCCTTTACTCGAAGTAGAACTCATATTATTTTGCAAAATACAACTTAAATAGGTAATGTACTAATTACAAGAACAGAGAGGTAATTGGCGCTCTTTGTTTTTTTTTAGTTGGCACATGTCACCCCGCGCTATGCAGCCAACACGTACCAGCCAGTAATCCGTACAATTTGAGTTCGATTTCTATGAATGATAATGTTCCAAATTCAAATCACTTTTACGGCCTGCTGCTTGGCCTTGAACAGAAAAGAGCTATTTTGCGCCCCGCTACAGTGACAGTAAAGTGACATTTTTCGAATAGAAGGGATGAAAAATAACTTGCATGCATTGCATAGTAACAATAAGATGGCCGACAGAAAAAGCAACTGAACCAATCCACGAATGCCATGTATTTACTTTATTATTGGTGCCAAGTGCGTAATACATTTGTGTAACGTGTTCTGTGTCTCCAAACAGTATGTTTAGTGTAGGAATTATGACTATAATGTGTGTGTATATAGTTTGTGTATATAGTGTACATAGTGTATAGTGTATATATTTATTATAGTGTGTTTATCTGGTAAAAACAAGAAAAACATGGGTTGTACGAGGTACCTACGGCACCAAAACGGACCACAGTAGCCACCTCTACTGGTTGCAAAGAACGGCCTGAGGTTTACCGCGCGTCACCCCGGTTTCTATTGGGATATGCATATGGGTTTCAACTCCGTCGAGTATTCCCATGGTGAGTGTAATCCCGCTGCTGTACCGCCATCAGATGCAACCGGT
This sequence comes from Eilema sororculum, assembly GCA_914829495.1. Taxonomy (NCBI): domain Eukaryota; kingdom Metazoa; phylum Arthropoda; class Insecta; order Lepidoptera; family Erebidae; genus Eilema; species Eilema sororculum. The sequence goes on from OU618536.1 coordinate 24,267,154, forward strand.
ACTTATGTCTAAATGAGCTAATTGTTTTTACAGAACGTATTGGCGGTGGCAGGTCGTTCCATATGCGGCTGGCAGCGACTTTAAAACTGCCCCGGTATGCAGAGGTTCTGTGCCTAGGAGTCAACATAAGGTAGGATGATGCTCTTGTACCATGCTTGTTGTGGTCTCTGGACCATGACAGTCTGTCATATAGATACCTGGGTCTGTGTTTTTGCACTACACCAAACAGCAGTGTAGCTAAATGCAACTCCCTACGCTGGGACATTTTCATTAAGTTTTCCTGGTTCAAAAAAGGTGTTACATGTGTGCGTGGTGGGATTGAGAAACAGAATCTTGCACAGGCATTTTGCACTCGCTGAATTAGTCGCTCTGTTCTTCGCAGTAGGCAGTTCCCATACACAATGTCAGCATAGTTGAGTTTTGAGAGTATAAGTGATTCACATAGTAGTTTTCTAATATTCACACTGATATATGGGCGGATCCTGTATAACACCTTTAGCCTGTAGAAACAGTTCCTGACGGCTTGTACAATATGCGTCTCAAACTGCAACTGCTGGTCAAGAACTACTCCCAGGTTCCGTGCCTCTTTCACCTGTTCCACTGGGCAACCATTAATATTGATGTCTAATTGATACCGGCATGTATTCTCTATTTGTTGCCTTGTACCCATGACCATGAATTTAGACTTGCCTGGGTTTAGAACCAAACAGTTTCTCCTTGACCAGTCTGCTATGCTTTTCAAGTCCTCATTGATTTTCTTTATGGATTCCAGGCAATCAGATGGGGGAAACGAGAGATACAGTTGAACATCATCGGCGTAGAGGTGGAACCTGCTGTTGGTGATTGTGCTGGTGATATCTGCGCTGTAGAGGATGAAGAGTAGCGGGCCCAGGATTGAGCCCTGCGGAATGCCCCTCGTGACTTGGCGATGCGGGGAATCCATCATGTATCCTGTTTTGTTGTCCCTCACCTGAACGAATTGATATCTCCGGCTCAGATAGCTATGAAACCACGTAACTACCTCTGTGCTGCATCCATAGTATGCGAGTTTTGACAGGAGCAGTGAAATATTTATACTGTCGAAGGCACGGGAGAAATCAAGGAGCGTGAGCACTGTACTCATACCCTGGTCCCGGGCCCGCAGCACATCATCCACCACATCTAACAGGGCAGTAGTTGTACTGTGCCCCTTTCTGAAGCCAGACTGCATTAATGGGAGTATATCGGAGTTTTCCAGGTATGCTGTCAGTTGGTTACTAACAACTCTCTCCAGGATCTTAGATATGCATGGCAGCAGACTAATTGGCCGGAGGTCCCTCGGGCAGGTTGGGTTGGGCAGCTTAGGTATAGGCCTCACCTTAGCAGTCTTCCAGGCACTAGGAAAGGTTGATGTGTTTATGATATGTGTTATTGCGGTGAGCGTGTGAGGAAGAGTCATCCTAAGCATATCCAAGGAGATGCCATCCACACCCATTGCATTGGACTTGAGACTCCTAATAATTTTTCCAATGTCATCTTCATCTATTGTCCTCAGCTGATAGCTACCATGGCTGTAACGACTGAATTCATAGAATGTGAGATCAGATATGCTCACACCCTCCCCGCCTGGCACGTCCAAGAAATGCTGGTTTAATTTATCTGGGTTGCCCCACGTGTTTTGCAGCTCATACTGATTGTTCTGGTTAACTAAAATGCTTGATTTGAGGTGGCCCCATAGTTTCTTTGGCTGATTGATACTGCTATTTATGTATGTGCCAAAATATGCATGTTTCTCACTTTCTATGGCAGCTCTCACTGTGCTTTTGAGGTCATTATATAGGTTTATATGTGCCTGTAGGTTGGTTGCCTTCGCCCTCTTGTGGTATTTGTCTCTAACCCGTATCATGTCCCTGATTGTGCTGGTAATCCAAGGGTGGCTCTTATTCTTAATTAGGGTTCTCTTAATTGGGGCATGCAGATCAAATAAAGATATGACGCAGTGGTTAAAAGCCTGCACCATGGAGTCAACGTGGTCCAAGCTCATGATTGTCTGCCATTGGATAGCTCTAAGGTCCTGTTCAAATTTGTCCACAAGTATATCATGCAAAGGCCTATGAGTGACCCACTCTGGGCGGGGCTTCTCCACCCTAAAGTTAAACTCTGCTGTAACAATGGCATGCCTCCCCAGGTCAGGAATGTGTGACACTGATACGCTGTGTGCCCTAGCATCAGTGCAGATCAAATCAATCGCTGTCTCACTGTGGTCCGTAAAGTGGGTGGCTTCCACTACTAAGTTGACCAGGCTGGTGCTAACAAGGAAGGAGTTGAATAATTTCCAAATGTATGCTGTTTTATCCATCTGATCAACATTAAAATCTCCCATGAGAATAATTTTGTCTGCCCTGGAGAAGGAGGTGATGGAGGCAGTTAGTGCTTCTATTAAGTGGTTGATGTTATGATGTGGTGGTCTGTACGCAGTTCCGATTATTATTGACTGCGAATTTCTATTGATTCTCAGCCACATCTGTTCCACATTAGCAGCTGGTGGGTATGGTTCATTGCGGGCATGTATCCCGTGCCGTACGTAGAAACCCACACCCCCTCCTCTGATAGCTATATGAGCGGGGCGCGGAGAGTTACGCAACCTGTAGTTGGGCACGGCCGGCGCTCGGCCCTCCTCCCCCTCGTGTATCCAGGTCTCATTTATCGCCATAACATCCACCGCCAGATCCTCCATTGCCACAATGAACTCCTCATGGTTGGTCCCGAGTGAGCCCGCGTTGAACAAGCCGACCTTCAAACGCTTGTCTTTCTTGCTATGCATGTTTATGTGTGAATACTGTAATCAAAACAATTTGCAGCATGGATTTATCTGTGTAATGGTTCAGCAGTAACAAACACAAGGAATAATTTTGCAACAATAAGGAAGCATTGCACAACACTAAATCACCACTCATTAGAGCAATATAGTAAGGACAGAAGTAGTGGTACAAATATGTAGTATAAATATGGGTGATCACTAAATAGCCATTAAATACAAACTTTTTAAACACAAAAATAAACTTTTTAAACAATTGATGGATCTTAAATGTTATAATTTTTACAATCATATAGGGAAATTTTACTGCTGGGATGATGACATTGAATTTTACCAATAGAATAGTGCTATTAATTAATGTGACTATAATGATGTGACTGTTACTCGCCAGGAGCTGTAAGGGCATCGGGCCCAAAAACACGCGCCAGGTCAGCTTCCGTCCGGATACAGTGGATCGGTTTACCGTCAGCTTGCCGGGTCAGGATTCTACCCTGATTCGTCCACGTATACTTCCAACTGTGTTTGCTCGCAGCCTGACGCGCCTGGTTGGAGATCTCGACGTCAGATGCCAGCAGCTCCTGATGTCTATCGTTGAGCTCCATCTTGAGCGCGGACACTGTTTTCTCTAGGTCCTCGGTGTTAGATTGGCTGCTTTCAAGCTCGCTGACCCTGTTCTCCAGGCTTTGCATCTGGATTTCGCAAGCCACTATATTATTTCGAATATCTCCAACCTCCCGGCGCAGGTCCCTGATTTCTTTGGTCAATTCGTCCCTCATCTCACGCAGCTCAGTTCTAAACAGCCTTACTTCCTCAGCAATATCCAGCCCGTGGGACGCAGCCGCTGCACTGGGCAGAAGAACTTTTTGTGAAGCTCCTGTTCCAGTCCCGGCTATATGGACAGCGCCCGGACTCACCAGTGGGATTTTGTCCTTATTCTGCGAAGCTTTTATGCATTTACATTCAAAAGCGCCATCTTTCCCTTTCATATACTTCCCACATTGGTTGCACTTAGCCATGTCACCAGGAGATGTTCACTTGGGTCAACAGATGGCGTTTGATTGATTTGGGTAGCCGCTCAATAATGTTCGTCACCAAGTTACCTATAGGTGGGATAGATGGCGCTGTACTTGAAAAGTATTTTAAGGCTGTATTTGGGGACTTTTCATGTGAATTCCAGGTCTCAAACTATAAGCTAACCACCAGCACTAGTTTTTAATAGACTTTCTTAATTTAGTTACGTTTTTACAATGTTTTCACTTTACTAATCTCTGATAACGGGTAGTTTAAAGGAGTTATTCGTATCTAGATTAAGTTTATATTTGTTTATTGATGGCACCTGTGCACTCACGCCACTATATATAGTTCAATAATTAAATCTTTGCTATAAACACACTCGGTCTTTCTTTTTCACACGATCAGCTGATCACAGCTATTTACACCGTCACACTGGATGTCACTGCACACGAATTTTTGAATGTTCAAAAAAACTATTAATTGCCGTTATTCACAGGAGATAACACTTGTAGTTGAAATCCGTGAGGGTCTGATTATTTACTTGATCTTCGAACCGCGGATAAGTTGGTAAATCTATTTTAATTAGATACTTTGATAAAAGCGACAACAACTCAGTGTTAGCGAGACGGCAGCGCCATCTAGTCATAATGTCCTGCGTTAAGCGCTTGGGAAGCCTGACATGTATAGGTGCAGTGCAGTGTGGCAATCAGAGCGGGTTATGGATAGCGGTGTTCTACGGTATCAAAATATGTTCAACACTTACCCAATCCGGGGCTAAAATTCCAATTTGGATGATGAATTGTTATTTTCACTGACTAGGCAGCAGATAACTTTGATTCTTGGTTTTGCACCTAGTGAGATGAGACAAACTAAAGCACTAGATAGAATCCACAATGATGTGCGGATGTGGTTAGCGCGCGGAGCAGTACGTGCAGCCGCTAAGTAAGTTTCGAGCAGAATGTTTACGTCTACTGTGAGTTTTCAAACGTGAGTCGTATACGTGCACGAGAGTCGTTTTGAACCACGTGATTACGTTTCCGTATTTTTGACATTTCCAGCCGTCACTAACGTGAGATCATTTTCACGTTACAGTTTACGGTCTCGACGTCACCGTACCGAGAATACTGTACGGTATAAATGGTTGAAGAATTAAAACAAAGTAAGACAGGTAGTAAAATTTCTATAAAAGAGGCTTTATTCGGTTTCGTCAAGAGTTGCTTTCATATAACATTAACACAATATATGACAACTATGATAAAGAATATATTTGGTTCCGTGTGCGTTTAGATTTTGCTCTATGCTAGGAAAAAATGTAATTTCTGGTATTCATTTTATCTTACGAAATATTTCAAAGACTATAAAAAAAAAAAATACATACAAATAAAATTTGATCAATTTTGTAACGAAGCTATTGAAATATGTAAAGGTGTTTCCTTTACATATTTTAATAGCTTCGTTACAAAATTGAAAAAACTCACAGTAGACGTAAACATTCTGCTCGAAACTTACTTAGCGGCTGCACGTACTGCTCCGCGCGCTAACCACATCCGCACATCATTGTGGATTCTATCTAGTGCTTTAGTTTGTCTCATCTCACTAGGTGCAAAACCAAGAATCAAAGTTATCTGCCTGCCTAGTCAGTGAAAATAACAATTCATCATCCAAATTGGAATTTTAGCCCCGGATTGGGTAAGTGTTGAACATATTTTGATACCGTAGAACACCGCTATCCATAACCCGCTCTGATTGCCACACTGCACTGCACCTTCTACATGTCAGGCTTCCCAAGCGCTTAACGCAGGACATTATGACTAGATGGCGCTGCCGTCTCGCTAACACTGAGTTGTTGTCGCTTTTATCAAAGTATCTAATTAAAATAGATTTACCAACTTATCCGCGGTTCGAAGATCAAGTAAATAATCAGACCCTCACGGATTTCAACTACAAGTGTTATCTCCTGTGAATAACGGCAATTAATAGTTTTTTTGAACATTCAAAAATTCGTGTGCAGTGACATCCAGTGTGACGGTGTAAATAGCTGTGATCAGCTGATCGTGTGAAAAAGAAAGACCAAGTGTGTTTATAGCAAAGATTTAATTATTGAACTATATATAGTGGCGTGAGTGCACAGGTGCCATCAATAAACAAATATAAACTTAATCTAGATACGAATAACTCCTTTAAACTACCCGTTATCAGAGATTAGTAAAGTGAAAACATTGTAAAAACGTAACGGTGAGTCGTATACGTGCACGAGAGTCGTTTTGAACCACGTGATTACGTTTCCGTATTTTTGACATTTCCAGCCGTCACTAACGTGAGATCATTTTCACGTTACAGTTTACGGTCTCGACGTCACCGTACCGAGAATACTGTACGGTATAAATGGTTGAAGAATTAAAACAAAGTAAGACAGGTAGTAAAATTTCTATAAAAGAGGCTTTATTCGGTTTCGTTAAGAGTTGCTTTCATATAACATTAACACAATATATGACAACTATGATAAAGAATATATTTGGTTCCGTGTGCGTTTAGATTTTGCTCTATGCTAGGAAAAAATGTAATTTCTGGTATTCATTTTATCTTACGAAATATTTCAAAGACTATAAAAAAAAAAAATACATACAAATAAAATTTGATCAATTTTGTAACGAAGCTATTGAAATATGTAAAGGTGTTTCCTTTACATATTTTAATAGCTTCGTTACAAAATTGATATATATAAAAAATGGAGTAAAATCAAATTAGTGCTCACCATACTATTGGGGTACTTATAGTTCTCAAGTACATTTAACTAAACGCACTAAGAAGGCTGGCTGCATAGATTACTAAACTATACACAAAACTATAAGTTGGCTGGACGAGATGGACTTGATTTTTTTTTCGTGTGGAAGTCCCCTCGGATACCTCCCCAGCCGGAGCCGGAAGGGGAGGTTAGGGGAGGTACCGACTAAAACCGCACGCCGACTGTGGGTCGTGGTGCTAGGACGGAGGTGAGGTTGTCTTCGACATATCCCTCGCACCCCGGCTGACCCGGGGCCATCCCTTACGGTCTGGCCCTCCTCGGGAGAGGGGACAACGGTGTCCCCGACTCGCCCCCGGAATGGGGAGGCGCGCTTTTCAGCGCGCCGTCATGGCCTGCTTCTGCTGGGGTGACAGGTGGCTCCACCCCTCACCCCCAGGCCCGCGCTCATGGGCAACGGAGGTCAGTCAGTGCCCTTCGACGCCCGAGTTGCCTGCGCGCGAGTCATTCTCGCTTGCGCCGCCTCTCCCGTTCCGCCGTCTCCTTCATGACCATTACCTGCTCGCTGAAGGAGACGCCGGCCGCCCACGCGTCTGCACAGCGGACCATTGCTGTGAGCAGGGTGGTGAGGCTGAGAACTCTCACTCCCAGGGCCGCCAGGCCTCCCATGCCGGACACTCGGTGAGCGTGCGCAGCCCTGTGTCCCCGCTCCCGTCGCCATCGCAATGGTGGCACTCGGACGTTGGCTCCTTTTTGATCCGACGCAGATACCGTCCGAAGCACCCGTGTTCGGTGATAATCTGCGCCAGTCGATACGAGAGGCTGCCATGTGGCCTCTCTAGCCATTCCCCCATGATCGGCTTTATCGCCTGTATGACGGCATGCCTTGCGCGTGGTGGCATGTGTTACGTCAGATGTGTTCGTGCACTTATGACTACCCATAGGCTTAATAGACTCGTGACTAAGGATAAGGATTATGAGGTATAATTTTAGACAAGTGTGTAAAATACACTTCTTGTACCATACAAGTGAGTAAAGTTTTTGATTACCGCTGCGCCATTCAGACCCGAGTCTGAGAGAGAGAGAGAAAGAGAAGTAAGTGAGTAAGTATACAGGTGTGCTTGGTCCGGAATTCAAATCCTATTCCTTACAGTTGGAGCAATTAAAATGAAAGGCCATATGAATTTTAAATGATAACAAAATCGATGCCAATACCTACTGATGAACAACCAATGCATTATTCTAATCTGAATAGCTATTTTACGGCGAATTCTTTGAATTATAGTTATAAAATTATTATTTTGTTTATTTTATTTTGATAAACATCCATTTAAAATAAAATTTGCCTCTTATGTTTTCAAAGTTATTCACCAAATAGCAAATCTAGCCGTTAGACCCCTTGGGGTTGAGGACTGAAGCATGCAGTCTCGCCTACAAAAGCCAACATAAGCGCATAGGCTCCAAAGTGCCAGCTTCGGATGTACCTGGAACTAATATACTTTTTGACCCCTCTGTTCCATTCTTGTGAATACCGGTATTTTGTTTGAACGTTTTAGTTGAATATTGAGCCAAAATAATTGTGACTGAATAAATAAAACCTCATTTATTTGAAATTTTTGATATGTTACCGTAAGAGTGTTTTGGTTTATGGTAATTATGGCTTGACCAATAATAGAATGTCAAAACGGTCTCTCGTTTGGCTGTCACCGCAGATATTTGAAATTTTGAGTGATACGTTACGGTAAGAGTGTTTTGGTTTATGGTAATTAAGGCTTGACCAATAGAATGCCAAGACGGGCTCCCGTTTGGCTGTCACCGCCTGTCACCGCAGATATTTGAAATTTTGAATTTTGAGTGATACGTTACCGTAAGAGTGTTTTGGTTTATGGTAATTAAGGCTTGACCAATAGAATTTCAAGACGGGCTCTCGTTTGGCTGTCACCGCCTGTCACCGCATCACTGCACATATAATTTGAAAGGAGGCCGGACAGCAGGCGGTTTCATAGCAAAATGAAAATAGTGATATATATTTTTTTTATATGTGATATTATTGCCCCTCAAGAAAGTTATGACAATTCAGGGTAGCGCTGCTACACTTTTGCACCAAGTAGAAGAGAACTGGAACTCGTCAGCTGCTGCTTCGCACTATGGTGTATCTCATTCGTGATAGCTAAACAGTTGAAATATTTAGATGTTGTTGTAGACGAGGCTTAAATTCCCGCTAAGCGCATATAATTGTATGCATAAATATCTCTACTTGCATTAGTATGGCTATTTCGGTGCCTTGATGATTAAATTAGTTTACGTATATACATATATACGCTCACGACTATTTCCCTCCGAAGTAGGCAGAGACACAAACCCGCAATTTAACTCATTAATCCTTTCATACAAATCTGCCGCCGGTTTCGAGTAATTCTGACCTACCTTTTTTCAAAATTCTATTAATTTCACCAATGTATGTACTTAACTCTGGCTGAACTGCCCATTCACCTGTGCCTAATATATCTGGTGTGTAATTTCAATCCTTTCAATCCTTATAACAACATTCTCTTTCAGGCCGTGTGGCCTGAAAGAGAATGTTGTGTCTATCTCTAATCTCAGTATTCCTCTTTCTAACACCCAGCCTTATCCCAGATATACTACGCAACGGCCACATCTCCACTGCATTCACTTTACTTTCATGCTTCTTTTCTCGTGCCCAGCTTTCACTCCCATACATTAAGGTGGGGTCTGGTATGCCACTGTGAATCGCCAGTTGTGCCTTTTTCGGCACTGACTGACCACTCTTAAAGGAATGAACCTCTTTTTATAAATATAATGTTAAACGTCAATTTGATTTCACCTCGCCTGATGGTAAGGTAAAGGCAAAGTCTCGGAAAGAGGGTCACCATCATAAACATGTACTATGTTAATAATGGTGCACCATTCCCGCGATTTCCCGCAGTCAATCTTTTTTCAATATCTCCATTGTAAGTATTATACTTTTCCAGTTTCTTGTAGAACGCAGTATATTATAAGTGATTATAAGTATATGCCTTGTATTATAGTTTTGTGAAATAGCTATACAACCTATTTTGGTGGATTTAGAAATGTAATGTAATGTTGTGATTGTTACTTATGTTTGACATGAGATGTCAACATATTAAACAAATAGCAAAGAGTACCTTTTTTTTATTAAATAAGCCTAGAATTTTAGAAATTTGATTATGTCGAAGACTCTGGAAAAGTGCAACATGTGTACTAAATAAACCTATCATAAGTTAATCTTGCATTATTTAAGCAAAGACTGACAATATAATATTAGGTACACGGAACAGTTTTTTCTGTTATGTGATTAAGTTTGTAAAATAATATCTAGTCCTAGCATCATCATCGCTTTATATTTTTAAGCTTTTGTGTTAATGACAAAGCCTGCACCAGGGTTTCGGCCCGAAGACCTTAGTGGGGCTCATGAATATGTCTGGATTAATTTGTGGATACATACCTACCTAAATTTAAAGTGAAGAAGTGTTCTCACACCTCATTAGTATCAAATCAAATATTAGCAATCAATCCTACTCTTAATTGAATAGGTATAAATGTAAGAAATGTCAATACTATTACTATAAATTCTATTCTTTACATTTGCGGTAATTAATAAAAGGAAAAGCCATGTGAATAAAAATCGATCCCAATACTGATGAACAACCTTTGCATTATTAAGTATAATATATTTCATAGCCAGTTCTTTATGATCATTAGAGTGTACTCAATAAATAACAAGAAATAATATGTCTACTTTATTTTGTTTTATTTCGAGGAATTTCCATTTCAATACCATTTTGCCTATTTGTTGTTGAAATTTAGTCACCAAGGTCCATACACCTACCTAATTGCAAACTTTATTTGCTAGCCGGTACACCTGCTGAGTAAGTAACGCAGTGTCCTCTTGGGGACTATAACATCGTATTATTATGTCTTCCCGTGGTTAAGAAGGGGAATGAGGAATAGGGCAGATCTCTATCTGACAGTAAACACCTATGATAATCACAGTAAGTTAATACTGTCACGCCATATAATTATTTACACCAATTTACACAGTTCATCCAGTGTAGATAATATTGTCACTTATCAGCAATACCTAATTACTTTGAACAAAACATGGATAAATAATTTAAACACGAATTATATAGTTCCATCCATACACCAAACAGCTAATTATGACAGCCGTCATATTACGGCAACGATACTCCACCACTCAAAATTCAGCTAAATTCAAAATAAACACCAAACTGTCAAGTATCCTACGTATGCCGCAGCTATACGTCTACTGTGAGTTTTCAAACGTGAGTCGTATACGTACACGAGAGTCGTTTTGAACCACGTGATTACGTTTCCGTATTTTTGACATTTCCAGCCGTCACTAACGTGAGATCATTTTCACGTTACAGTTTACGGTCTCGACGTCACCGTACCGAGAATACTGTACGGTATAAATGGTTGAAGAATTAAAACAAAGTAAGACAGGCAGTAAAATTTCTATAAAAGAGGCTTTATTCGGTTTAGTTAAGAGTTTTTTTCATATAACATTAACACAATATATGACAACTATGATAAAGAATGTATTTGGTTCCGTGTGCGTTTAGATTTTGCTCTATGCTAGGAAAAAAATGTAATTTCTGGTATTCATTTTATCTTACGAAATATTTCAAAGACTACATACAAATAATATTTGATCAATTTTGTAACGAAGCTATTAAAATATGTAAAGGAAACAAAATAAAAAATGGAGTAAAATCAAATTAGTGCTCACCATACTATTGGGGTACTAATAGTTCTCAAGTACATTTAACTAAACGCACTAAGAAGGCCGGCTGCATAGATTACTAAACTATACACAAAACTATAAGTTGTCTGGACGAGATGGACTTGACTTTTTTTTCGTGTTGAACGTCCCCTCGGATACCTCCCCAGCCGGAGCCGGAAGGGGAGGTTAGGGGAGGTACCCACTAAAACCGCACGCCGACTGTGGGTCGTGGTGCTAGGCCGGAGGTGAGGTTGTCTTCGACATATCCCTCGCACCCCGGCTGACCCGGGGCCATCCCTTACGGTCTGGCCCTCCTCGGGAGAGGGGACAACGGTGTCCCCGACTCGCCCCCAGAATGGGGAGGCGCGCTTTTGAGCGCGCCGTCGTGGCCTGCTTCTGCTGGGGTGACAGGTGGCTCCACTCGTCACCCTCAGGCCCGCGCTCATGGGCAACGGAGATCAGTCAGTGCCCTTCGACGCCCGAGTTGCCTGCACGCGAGTCTTTCTCGCTTGCGCCGCCTCTCCCGTTCCGCCGTCTCCTTCATGACCATTACCTGCTCGCTGAAGGAAACGCCGGCCGCCCACGCGTCTGCACAGCGGACCATTGCTGTGAGCAGGGTGGTGAGGCTGAGAACTCTCACTCCCAGGGCCGCAGGGCCCATGCCGGACACTCGGTGAGCGTGCGCAGCCCTGTGTCCTCGCTCGCGTCGCCGTCGCAATGGTGGCACTCGGACTTTGGCTCCTTTTTGATCCGACGCAGATACCGTCCGAAGCACCCGTGTTCGGTGATAATCTGCGTCAGTCGATACGAGAGGCTGGCATGTGGCCTCTCTAGCCATTCCCCCATGATGGGCTTTATTGCCTGTATGACGGCATGCCTTGCGTGTGGTGGCATGTGTTACGTCACATGTGTTTGTGCACTTATGACTACCCATAGGCTTAATAGACTCGTGACTAAGGATAAGGATTATGAGGTATAATTTTAGACAAGTGTGTAAATACACTTCTTGTACCTTATAAGTGAATAAAGTTGGTGATTACCGCTGCGCCATTCAGACCCGAGTCTGAGAGAGAGAGAGAGAAAGAGAAGTAAGACCAAGCACACCTGTATACTCACTTGTAAGTATACAGGTGTGCTTGGTCCGGAATTCGAAACATCCACGCGGCGCACTCTGGACAGTGAAAATGGCGGCCAGCGCCTGCCAGAGACGCTGCTACCTATGGCAAATTCCCTCAGTGGGAGCGACCCTGTAGTGTGTAAAGAGGTATTGTAGGTGACAGCAGCACCTACAATCTTACCATCGACGGTGCGATGATTGACCCCCCTTCCGTTATTATTGAATTGTTTTATTAGTAGGTACCTAATATTAGCATCAAGCTTTGAAAATTAAATTCGAAGTGTAATAATATTGCTTTAATTCGTTAAATTGCTATACAACCTATTTTACAAACTAATATAGACGAGTGTAAAAGTGACGTTTTTTTTATTTTTGACATGAGATGTCACTCCAATAGCGGATTTCACAGAGTAGTAGATGATTGATTTTGATGTTCGTTCAGCAATTCGCTGCAGAAGTCATTAGAAGAATTGAATTGAATTGAGATATCGAATAATTAGGAAAATGTATGCTACTCCAAAACTATCCCAATATCTATACCAAATAAATCTGTTATCGGGGAGAATGCCAAGACGGGCTCCCGTTTGGCTGTCACCGCCTGTCACCGCAGATATTTGAAATTTTGAATTTTGAGTGATACGTTACCGTAAGAGTGTTTTGGTTTATGGTAATTAAGGCTTGACCAATAGAATGCCTGTCACCGCATCACTGCACATATAATTTGAAAGGAGGCCGGACAGCAGGCGGTTTCATAGCAAAATGAAAATAGTGATATATTTTTTTTTATATGTGATATTATAGCCCCTCAAGAAAGTTATGACAATTCAGGGTGGCGCTGCTACACTTTTGCACCAAGTAGAAGAGAACTGGAACTCGTCAGCTGCTGCTTCGCACTATGGTGTATCTCATTCGTGATAGCTAAACAGTTGAAATATTTAGATGTTGTTGTAGACGAGGCTTAAATTCCCGCTAAGCGCATATAATTGTATGCATAAATATCTCTACTTGCATTAGTATGGCTATTTCGGTGCCTTGATGATTAAATTAGTTTACGTATATACATATATACGCTCACGACTAATTCCCTCCGAAGTAGGCAGAGACACAAACCCGCAATTTAAATCATTAATCCTTTCATGCAAATCTGCCGCCGGTTTCGAGTAATTCTGACCTACCTTTTTTCAAAATTCTATTAATTTCACCAATGTATGTACTCAACTCTGGCTGAACTGCCCATTCACCTGTGCCTAATATATCTGGTGTGTAATTTCAATCCTTTCAATCCTTATAACAACATTCTCTTTCAGGCCGTGTGGCCTGAAAGAGAATGTTGTGTCTATCTCTAATCTCAGTATTCCTCTTTCTAACACCCAGCCTTATCCCAGATATACTACGCAACGGCCACATCTCCACTGCATTCACTTTACTTTCATGCTTCTTTTCTCGTGCCCAACTTTGACTCCCATACATTAAGGTGGGGTCTGGTATGCCACTGTGAACCGCCAGTTGTGCCTTTTTCGGCACTGACTGACCACTCTTAAAGGAATGAACCTCTTTTTATAAATATAATGTTAAACGTCAATTTGATTTCACCTCGCCTGATGATAAAGGCAAAGTCTCGGAAAGAGGGTTACCATCATAAACATGTACCATGTTAATAATGGTGCACCATTCCCGCGATTTCCCGCAGTCAATCTTTTTTCAATATCTCCATTGTAAGTATTATACTTTTCCAGTTTCTTGTAGAACGCAGTGTATTATAAGTGATTATAAGTATATGCCTTGTATTATAGTTTTGTGAAATAGCTATACAACCTATTTTGGTGGATTTAGAAATGTAATGTAATGTTGTGATTGTTACTTATGTTTGACATGAGATGTCAACATATTAAACAAATAGCAAAGAGTACCTTTTTTTTATTAAATAAGCCTAGAATTTTAGAAATTTGATTATGTCGAAGACTCTGGAAAAAGTGCAACATGTGTACTATACAAACCTATCATAAGTTAATCTTGCATTATTTAAGCAAAGACTGACAATATAATATTAGGTACACGGAACAGTTCTGTTATGTGATTAAGTATGTAAAATAATATCTAGTCCTAGCTTTAATGTATTTTTCATGATCATCATCATCGCTTTATATGTTTAAGCTTTTGTGTTAATGACAAAGCCTGCACCAGGGTTTCGGCCCGAAGACCTTAGTGGGGCTCATGAATATGTCTGGGTTAATTTATGGTAATACATACCTACCTAAATTTAAAGTGAAGAAGTGTTCTCACACCTCATTAGTATCAAATCAAATATTAACAATCAATCCTACTCTTAATTGAATAGGTATAAATGTAAGAAATGTAAATAATATTACTATAAATTCTATTCTTTCCAGTTGGAGTAATTAATAAAAGGAAAAGCCATGTGAATAAAAATCGATCCCAATACTGATGAACAACCTTTGCATTATTATAATATATTTCAGAGCCAGTTCTTTATGATCACTAGAGTGTACTCAATAAATAACAAGAAATAATATGTCTACTTTATTTTGTTTTATTTCGAGGAATTTCCATTTCAATACCATTTTGCCTATTTGTTGTTGAAATTTAGTCACCAAGGTCCATACACCTACCTAATTGCAAACTTTATTTGCTAGCCGGTACACCTGCTGAGTAAGTAACGCAGTGTCCTCATGGGGACTATAACATCGTATTATTATGTCTTCCCGCCGTGGTTAAGAAGGGGAATGAGGAATAGGGCAGATCTCCATCTGACAGTAAACACTTATCATAATCACAGTAAGTTAATACTGTCACGCCATATAATTATTTACACCAATTTACACAGTTCATCCAGTGTAATATTGTCACTTATCAGCAATACCTAATTACTTTGAACAAAACATGGATAAATAATTTAAACACGAATTATATAGTTCCATCCATACACCCAACAGCTAATTATGACAGCCGTCATATTACGGTAACGATACTCCACCACTCAAAATTCAGCTAAATTCAAAATAAACACCAAACTGTCAAGTATCCTACGTATGCCGCAGCTAGTTCCGTTTACACGAGGGCCTCTACGGTTTACAATGCTCATGACAGCCCATCTACCGTAAACGTAGTCACGTGGTCCCAAAACGACTCTCGTGTAAAAACTCACAGTAGGCCTACTGAACAAAAACTGAATCGTAAGGAGCGGGTCCGCATCGCATACCATTAACCATCATGTCATATTGACGTGACGTGACGTAGATTAAAAAAAAAAGTGAGCTGCGTGTAGGGCAGGCCATATTCATATTTTTACCTAATAACGATATCGATAATAGTGATGTCGTTAGTCGATAGCCCATTCTATGTTGGGGTGTTGTATGATTTATATTTTTATATTTGGTACTAGACACAGAATGAAACAATAGTTTATTTTTTATTAATTCTATATTTGGAGAAGAAACGGCGCAAGAAACACACTAGCATTTTACAGACATCAATTTATAAAAAGTGATATCTTAACACTAAATATGGACGACTGTACATTTGTCTCGTGTTAAGATAATTAAAGTATATAAAAAAACTAATAACAAAATAATTAACCTTAACAAAAAATAAAGACTAAGAAGTTCGCGTGCATAATTAAGCACTATGCCGTAATTACAGCAATTTAGGAGGGGCCTGCACCATGCTCAACCCAGACATTTTTTCATTTTTTTCAATAATCTGCCTTTTGGGGACAAACATTTAATACTGCTTGTCAAACGCACTCTTCTAGACTTCACAGCTGAATAAAAGTTTAGCTTTAGTAATATAATATTTCACCACACTTTAATGACTCAATTGGTGGCCTTATCACACTAGGCAATCTCTTGGAATATCTTTCACAACATGGGACGGGACGGAGATTAGTAGGTAGAGATATATAATTATTACCCTTAAGCAGTGCAGTAAGATAGCATGTAATAAAAGATTAACAAGTTATAATAAAAACAATCAAAATTTATGAACAATCTCATGTCAGTAATATTATGTACGTTGATAAATGTAGTACAAATATTGCACAAATTATAAACAATTTATTCTATGTGATTTTACTTATGTTCCAAGACATTCTATCATTGTTCTGCTTTTGATAACTCATTAATTTAGGGAGGTTATAGGAGAAATTGCTTTACAATATCCATGTAAAGCAATTTCTCCATTCAGCTTTTTAATGTTATTTTAATTACAATACATCCATATCGTAATTGTTAAATTGAAGATAAATAAATATCAAGAATCTTTGGTTGTAGTAACCACTTTACCTACAGCCTCCGTGACGTGGCGGTAGTGAACGCGGCCGCTACGCAGGAGGCGCGGGTTCGATCCTCGCTCAGTGCAAATATTTGTATGCTTATATTTGACTATTTGCATTGGTCTAGTCGTGCCTCGGAAAGCACGTTAAGCCGTCGGTCCCGGTCGCCATACGAACATGTATAATGGTAGTGGTAGTAACAACTTTACCTATGGTAGACCATAGATATGCTGATAAGATGAAGATGCCATCCGTATATGGATCAGGCAGTTTTTTATACTGGACACGTCAATTTGACTTCACCTCGCCTGATGTTAAGCTAAAGGCAAAGTCTCGGAATTCATTCATATATATATACTAACGACAAGAAGTGAATAGAGCATATATACTGATGTAGAGGGCAAGGTACGGTCTTGTTCTGAAACATTTTGTAAGGTTTAGTTAATAGGTATAATAAAAATAAATAAATAAATATATAAAAATAGTTTATAATATAAATGTAATTAAATAATATTAATGTAATTGTCACTTTTTGTGAAATGTATTTTATTGTGCTGGCCGGGAACACTGACAACAGAGTTGTCGGTGGAATCGGTTTTAAAAAAAAAAAGAAGAAAAAGAGAGGTGTGGACGTTTTTGGCGGGAAAGGATAGAGGAAATTGAGCCGTCGATTGTAAAGTAGCCGCTGTTAATTAATTGTAATTGATTTAATATATGAACTGATAAGATACTCTGCTGTTTTATTACAGTTCAGAAGTGGTAAGTACACGCCTTTTAAATGTATGTCTATGTTTCCGATACATTTATGTAAGATGCATGTAAAGTACCTTTGCTAGTAGGTATAGTGTATGTAATTGCCAAAGCATTCATTTAGCAACAATGCAATGGTGATTGGTGGGATTCAGCTTTGCACTATAATAGTGTTAAACCTTTATTAGAATACCTATTCAGGTTTGAATTCAAACTCAAATCAAGTTTAATGTGAAACATAGGTCTGGTATAAAAAAATACATATGCTTAGTCTTGGTATTGGTCTTTTGATTTGATTAATAACAGATTAGGTACCTATATTTATTTTACATAATAGGTAGGTACTATTATTATTACTGGATAGTTAGGTACAATACTACTATTGCATAGTTTGTTATGCAATTATAACTTCTTTTATTAACTTTGATCTCAATGTACCTACCTTTTATTGTACCAACCAAAAAGAAAGAAAACAGTTCCTGTATAAGTTCTATTCCTGGCAGGGGTGTCTAATAGGGGGATGTATATTTTGTTATTTTTGAGTTACCTACGACTCACAGTTTCTTAGATATATTGATTGTTCTTATTTATTTTTTTTAGTTCAACCTATAGTTTTATACGGCAGTTTGTAATATATATTTTTTTTATATACCGAGTTTCCAGATCATGCCGCGCGACGATGAGATCACATCCCGGCGATTACAGACGCCCGATGATCGTCGATCACATCATGTGGATGATGTGAGAAGTAGCAGCGCGAGGCAGAGCCGCCACCACAGCCGTAGTCGTCTGCGTAGTCACCATCGCAGCTCCGTTCACCGCCAACCACATCACGTAGAAGACATGAGAAGTAGCAGCGCGAGGCAGGGCCGCCATCACAGCCGTAGTCGTCTGCGCAGCCAACATCGCAGCTCCGGTCACCGCCAACCACACCACGTAGAAGATATGAGAAGGAGCAGCGCGAGGCATAGCCCCCGTCGCAGCCGTAGCCGTCTGCGCAGCCGCGATAATGACCGCGTTCGCAGCCGTAGCCGCAGCTGTCATCGAGGGTGTCAGCGGTCTCGAGAGCGTCGTTCTTCGAGCATACGTGAGCGTCTCCGAATTATGGAAAGTGAGGTGAGAAAAGCACGCGGATACCTTTCGTCTCAACGTCGAGTTTCGCACACACCACCAATCTCGCCGCAGCATGCAGTATCTATAACACCTAGCAACCATCATAGAGGTGTGCGCAACACCAATGATAATAGCACCGACGAAGGATATCAACCTAGGAGATCAAAAAGCGTTTCTTTTTCTACCAGGGACATAGTTGGTTTGTTGAGTTCTATGAAACAACTTGCATCACAGCCATCTACAGCTGCAATTGCACCAACAACTCGTAATGACTTTAAAAATATACTACCAGATTTTAATCCCTCTTTGAAAAATCAACGTATTGACATTTGGATAAAGAAGGTAAATGAGTGTTCTGCTGTAAATGGCTGGGACGAAAGAACCACCGTACATTTTGCTTTGCAAAAACTGCAGGGTCTGGCCAAAACCTGGTACGAAAGTTTAAACTCTATTTTATTTACTTGGTCCGAGTGGCAAGAAAAGCTCTTAAGTGCGTTCCCATGTGAGCAGAACTATGGCCAAGCCCTGGAGGAGATGTTGAAGCGCAGAAGTATATACAATGAACCCATAGAAAACTACTTCTATGAGAAACTTGCTCTATTAAGTCAGTGCGACATCAAAGATAAACGCGCTGTAGACTGTATAATCCATGGTATTAGTGATAAAACAATGAAATCTAGTGCTCTAGCACTACGGTGTACTCACCCCGATCAATTATTACAATTCTTAATGAGTAATAAAGAGGGTCCTGCTTTTTCAGAGCGTTCAATAATTTTTAAGAATAGGTCAGGCAATAATTTACACATAAAGACTAACAGCAATTACAAGTCGTCGAACCGAATGAACATGTCTTATCATTGCTTCAATTGTAAAGAGAAAGGGCATACTTTCTTAAAATGTCCGAAGCCTCTCAAAAGGTGTGCTAAGTGTAATAAGGTAGGGCATAATACTCAGGACTGTACCTTTAGTACAAAATCTGAAGAAGTGAGTAAGACTATGTGTATTTCGGCATTCAGACCGAATTCAAAGTATATTAAGGAAATTAGAATTAATGAAGTCCTAGTACGGTCCTTCATAGACTTCGGTAGCGAAGTTTCACTCGTTAGGGAGTCGCTTATAAATGAGCTAGGACTTCAGCATGATGGCACAGTGACGATATTGAAGGGTTTTGGTAATGAATTGGTGCGTTCACTAGGAAATGTTATCGTGAATATATCTGTTGATGGTGTACCAGCAAACATCTCTTGCCACGTAGTCAGTAACATATTTTTAGACGTTCCAGTTCTGATTGGTCAAAACTTCACTGAACAGCCTCATATTATCGTACACAAAACTGCCACAACTTTAGACTTTTTGAATATTAACAGCGAAATGCCATATTCACAAGTTCATACGGATATTAATAGCGTTATTAGTGTTAGTGTGATTGTACCCAATGACGGGTTTGATGACTAAAATAAGTGTATAAGTGTGCATACCCGCTGGTTCCGTGTTATCTCCAAAATATCTACGCAGATTAAGGCAGCAGTTACACATTTTCAATATGGATCACATGAAGCAGTCTATGATTGATATGCAAGCTAACTTCATGGAGCGAATGGCTAGCTTCAAGGCAGAGCTTCAAAGGAGAGCCCCAGGTACATCCAACTTGAACAATTTGGCAGAAGAGTTTGGTACCTTCAAGGTGTTTGTGCTGGAAAGTCTGAAGGCTTTTCAGCATCAGATGGCTTATTTGGCTCGGGAGGTGGACAACATAGAGACACGTAGCCGCCGCAAGATCCTGCTTCTTCATGGCGTAGCTGAGCAGAAGGATGAGCAGACTATGCAGGTTGTGGCAAACACCATCAAGCGAGAACTCAAGGTGGAAACTTTCACAGCCGCAGACATCAAAAGGTGTCAAAGAATGGGCCGAATAGCACCTGGAGGCAAGCCCAGGCCCATACTGGTAAAGTTTCAGTCGGTACTAGAGAGGGATAATATCTGGATGTCGAAGAAGAAATTGAAGGGCACAGGTGTGGCTCTCTCAGAGTTTTTGACTCGCACGCGACACGCAGTATTCATGGCGGCGCGTGAGAAGTATGGGGTCATAAAATGCTGGACCAGAGAGGGCTCTGTTTATGTCCTGAGTCCCGATGGTAACAGACACCGGATAGCATCTGTCGCTGACTTGAATAATATCCCAGACTCAATGAAGCCGGCCCCCAAGACAAGACGAGCTGCTGCTTTGGCGAAAAAGTAATAGTAGTGTTGCTCCGAACATTGTCCAACATATAGTTTGTATTATTGCAGGCCATTGATAGCATAATCTTGTACCCACTTTTCTGTTGACTTTAACAATCAAAATATACCTCACTATGTTAACTACCTATTTTCTGTCTCCTTCACTACCTTCTTAAACTATAAAATTGTGATACTTTGTGAAATTTTAAAGTTACCGTAAAATAAAACTAGTGTAATTTATAATGTAATAAAAACTTTTAAACGCTGTCAATGTCATAGGCCACTCACTGTCATGTCATATTTACGCGTTTCGTTTCTCATAATTCTGAGCTCCAAAATTGACAATGGACAAGAGACTTTTGAGCCCACACTTAAACCTGGACAATTACATACTACATTATTTGAAACATTGTATCAATTGTAATTTTGATCTTGTATTTTATTGTATTGGTATTTTATCTTAACTATATATTGTGACTTTTTTAACACGCAACTGGCCGGTGGACTGATACATTTGAGTGTATTTGAGTGCCATATTTATATTATTTTATTCATTAATTTATCTAATTTACAAGTATATAATATAAATATTATATTTAAGTATTTTTTAAAATTACAAGTATATATATAATATGTCTGATGATTTGTCCTGTAGTGATAATGAAAGTTTTTACACAGCAGACAGTCTTGATGATAGCTTTACTAGCTCACCAACACTTGAAGGTACCCTTCGGTCTCTGTTTACCGATGTACCGAGGAATTTCAATGCAGTCCATATAAACGCCCAGAGTATTCCAGCCCATTTCCCAGATATGCTGGCCACCTTTAACTGTCAAAACATTCATGCAATCTTAATCACAGAGTCGTGGCTCAGGCCATTTCTGCCTACAATTTCTTACACTCTTCCAGGATTCACTCTTATAAGAAACGATCGCGCGATTGGTCGTGGTGGGGGTGTAGCTATATATCTGCGCTCTTATATTCCATACTCAATAGTAAATATGTCTGCACAACCACCACCGGAAAACGCTGGCGAGCATCTTTTCTTGGAAGTAGAACTGTATCACACTAAGATTCTTTTTGGCGTGTACTACTCTCATTCTTCAAACGTTGACTACTTCTCCTCTTTTGAACTTCTTCTAGAAAATCTGACTCCAACTTATACACATACTATTATAATGGGTGATTTCAACACATGCCTCAAGAAAAATGACCATCGCTCGTCATTACTTACCCGTATAGTTGAATCTAGCAACTTGTCTATACTTCCTCTTGATGTAACCCACCACTTTCCTAACTGTATCCCTACTCTTCTAGACCTCATCTTAGTTTCTTCACCTGGACATGCCATCAAACATGGCCAATGTTCAGCTGATGCTTTCTCATACCACGATCTGATATACTTATCTTATGAAATCCGACCTCCCAAGGCAAAGCCGAGAATTCTTTTGCAGCGCAGTTTTGGAGCTATGGATCGTGACAAGCTTCGTGAGGATGCCCTCAACATTGACTGGACCCCTCTCTTAGCAACCCAATGTATTGACACTAAAGTAGCGATGCTGACAAACAATTTGATTAGTCTCTATAATGTCCATGCACCGGTCCGAGCTGTCAAAGTCAAACATTTACCCTCTCCTTGGCTTACCGATGACATAAAGCTAATTATGTCTAAAAAAGCTGCTGCTAAATGTAGGTACAAGTGCCGTCCCACTCAATATAATTTAGACAAATATGTAGCAATTAGGAATCTCTGCAACAAGATGTGTAGGAAAGCACAACGCCAGCATATTCATACCTCTGTGGAAAATTGAGAACCAGCTAAGGTTTGGAAGTTCCTGAGAACATTAGGAGTTGGAATATCTCGCCATGACTCAATTCCTAAAGATATAAATCTCGATTCACTGAATCATCACTTCTCATCTTCGTCCAATATTGACGGGACAACTAAAACAAATACACTTAACTATCTTTCATCTCTTCCAACTCCTCAATATCCAACTTTTGTCTTTGATCAATTTACGGATTGTGGTGTTAAGCAGAGCATTACGTCAATAACATCCAGCGCAGTAGGCAGTGACTGTGTCAGTCGGAATATGATACTCCCTATCCTCGACCAAATCCTACCCATCTTGTGTCATATACTCAATCACTCTATAACCTGTGGCAATTTCCCATCTGCGTGGAAAGAAGCGCAAATTACTCCCCTTCCAAAAAAATCCAAGCCCTCCACGTTTTCTGATTACCGACCTATTTCTATATTACCATTCCTCTCCAAAGTCTTTGAGCGCCTAATCCATACCCAACTTAGCTCCTTCCTTAGTAGAAACAGCATACTAAATCCATTTCAATCCGGCTTCCGACCTGGGCACGGCACTGTTTCTGCTTTGGTACACATCACAGATGACATAAGGCTAGCCATGGATCGAGGACATTTAACAGTTCTTTCGCTCCTTGATTTTAGCAATGCCTTCAACACTGTAGATTTCGACGTCCTGGTGAGTATACTTCGCTCTATTAACATATCTCCAACGGCAGTTGATTGGTTTCAAAGTTACCTGTCTGGTCGTCGACAACGTATACGCATAGAAGAGTCATTCTCTTCATGGTGCAATACAACAGTCGGCGTACCGCAGGGCGGCGTTCTGTCCCCTCTACTCTTCGCGATTTTTATCAATTCTATTTCCCAGAAACTAGTTTCATCCTACCACTTGTATGCAGATGATTTACAGATATACAGCCAGGCCCCACTTAACCAGCTATCAGAGGCACTAGACACAATAAACATGGATCTAGCTCATATTAGTGAATGGAGTAAAAATTACGGCCTAAAGATAAATCCATCAAAGACTCAGCTAATTGTTGTCGGCAGTTCCAGAATGATCTCCAATATAGATTGGTCCGCTATGCCACTGATACAATTTGAAGGTACAGTGGTGCCTATATCTGACTGTGTTAAAGATCTGGGGATCTACCTTGACAAAACGTTGTCCTGGGATCGCCAGCTGCAAGAGGTCAACCGCAAGCTATTTGCCTCAGGGGGATCCTTACGAAGGTTACGAAATTTTCTGCCCACGGCAACAAAGACTGCGCTTGCACAGGCCCTCCTTCTACCAATTCTCGACTATGCCGATGTCAGCTATCTAAATCTCACAGAAGCACAATTAGATAAACTTGAGCGACTTCAAAATTTCTGTATAAGATTCATATTTGGCCTACGCAAATACGATCATGTTTCAGAATACCGTATTAAACTCAAGTGGCTTCCAATTCGCCTTCGCCGGAATACTCATATTCTAACGTTTCTTTACAATATCCTTTTTAACCCCAAAGCACCCACTTACCTTAAAGAACGTTTTAGGTTCCTATATGAGACACATTCGAGGTCCCTACGGTCATCGGAGAACTTGACACTGAAAATGCCAACGCATTCCACAAACTACTATGGTCGATCCTACACCGTAGAAGCGGTTCGTCTGTGGAATGAGTTGCCGGTTGGTATCAGACGAGCACAATCGATAACAAGTTTTAAAAAGCTGGTACATGAGCATTTTATGTCACTTTAGTACTTATATATCCAACTACTGTGTAGTAAAGTTTGATGATCCGTACATTTGAATATGTATGTATGAGTGTATGTATGTATGTTGTATGAATGTATATATGTACGTTTATGACTATAGGTGTATATATGTGTATATTGTTTGTGTATTCATTTATTATTTTTTGTCACTCCCAGTCACACCAACTACCACCTGTTCTTACACGTAACTCTAGTCCATCCAAAGGTTGCCTGGAAGATATTGCCTATTATGGCGATAAGGCCGCCCTTTGTACAACAATTGTATTGAAAATATATTTCGCTCATAAATGTTATGTAAATGGTGTACAAATAAAGTATAATTCTATTCTATTCTATTCTATTCTAAATGTGTAAGAAAATCCAAAAAGTCCTTTTACATTATGTGAGGCGTGAACCTAGAACCGCAGTACAGTTAGTGTTAGCTAGCCACTAGACCACTATGTGCTTGGTCAAGCCTGTTCAATTTAGTCACCTTGTTGTGCATAATTTAATGCGATTTGAATTTATTCAACATTTTTGCACTGTCATTTGGTTAATTTAAATCACTATTAAGACTGCGCGACGCAAAGGAGGGTAATGTGTTTATCAGTCTATGTGTGTATGTATGTATGTTTGTTTCCATGTGACGTTCTAGAGACCAAATGCATAGGCATTTGGTCTCTAGAACGACACGAATCGATTGACGTAAGAATTTTGATAATTCGTCTTAACCTTGCGAGTGTCACTAAAGATATGACAGTTATCAAAATTCACCACAGCGACAACCAGACGCCATAATGTCAAAATGATAACAAAAATCGATGAACTATGTCAAGTGGGGTGCGGTTGAATAGGTATTTTTAAATCATCTTTAAGTTCCTTTCATCATTTTTCATTTTAAATAATAGTTTAGAATATAACGATTTAAAGTTGTTTAACAAAACAATAATTCTCGCTAATTTTCTTAATTTTTTATTTCTAGTATAAACGATATAGTTACAAAAAAATATTTTTTATATATTCAAATAAAAAAAAAACAAAACACTCGACTGCGTAAAAACTAATTCGGGGCCCGTTGAGAAGATTTGATTGGTAAAATTTGAATGGGCCCCGATTGTGAGTCGTTCTGTTCTGCATTAGAATTTATGATATTGTTTTACTAACCCCCGACGCAAAAACAAAGACTTCAATTTCTTTCTCTGCTGCCATAGTCTGTTTGATATTATAACGGAGTGCTTAACCAGTTAGAGTCCCCCGACATGGCAATCGTTGAATCAAAATATTACTAGGTATATCAAAAGTTAAAAGACAAACACAATTTATTTTCAACTTTTTGGAGGTATTTTTTGTGACGGGGATTTTTTAAATTTTTCATGTAACTTTTATTTTATCGATAATTTTTTTATCGATTATAAAACTATTTCAATTGTGTAATTATTTAGTATTACTGATCGTTAAGACATCCTTCGGTGTACCTACGATGTTGTTTACTTTTATGCCTGGTGTGTAGACTGTCGAAATGGAGTATGTTGTTACCACGGTCAAAACGTCAAGCAAATCATAAGTATGTAATCCACCTATGACATGAACGCGTTAATTCCCGTCATCACGATTGAATATTATAAATCGTTCGTATTGATTGAATACTTATAATCGGATATATAATCGAATATGATATAAGGGACTTATTTCTATTCGAAATAAATAGAGACTTACACCACTTGGACCGGATAGAGCACTACGCATCTCTAACCAACCGGGGACTGGTTCGCAGTATGAAGCAATCACTGGAAGTCACAACATTAATTAATTAGAACATTTATTGTATATATATTGTGTTAGAAGATGATAATATATTCTAATCTTAGACTATATAACTCTATAGATGCCGTAAGGGCTCATGCCTACGAGACGGTTTTAACACGGCCCGGTTTTTGCCGGCGCCGGGTAGAAACCGTCCGACCGTGCACACTAGACGGTTTGTACACGACCCGGTTTCAAGGGGTTGCCACCTTCATTCGCTCGTTACATTTCGTGAATTGAACGTACAAAATGTTGAGTTTAAAAAAAGAAAATGTATTATTGCGTGGCACATGTTGTATAAAAAGCTAAAAAAAGACGATAAAAAAATGCAAAGACGGTATTGGGTACATCCTATGCTAACAGAAAGAGAAGATCATGGTGCATTTCATACGCTCGTTCAGAAGCAACTAATGGAAGATGATAAGAAATTCTTGGTTGATCTCCATTGGGTTGGTAGCCCTGTGTACGCGCAGCCCGTAGGTCCGGTCTCGTGTGCATGCACTCACACACTGCCATACTCCACTGCACGCCGGATGTATACGCGGCGAGCACCGTGCCCGGTTTCACGGCGAGCCGGCTCTAGCACCGGCGTCGTGTGGTTAGCTTCATAGAGTTTCATACACGACTGACGACCGCCCGTAGACCCGGTTTGACGCCGGGCTTAGCTCCGGCGCAAAACCGTCTCGTGGGCATGAGGCCTAAGTGTCATTTCAAAGAAGTGTGAAAAATATGTGCAGTGGAATTTGACATTTGAAGACTGGTAGTGATTGCGCACGTCTTATTGCAAGAGGTAAGGCATTCCACAATCGGACAGCTTGAACGGACAAAGATTTGTCCACGTACATTGTGGAGTGTCTAGGTGTTTTCAATTTCAGATTCACTGACAATCTTAAGGTCCTTGAGTGAGTGTCGCAGAGAAAGTTGAAGCGTTCCTTTAAGTAGATAGGAGTGAGAGGATGAAAAAGAATGTTATAGAGAAGTGAAAGAATATGAACATTTCGGCGAAGGCGTATAGGTAACCACTTGAGTTTTGCACGATATTCGGAGATGTGGTTATATTTGCGAAGCCCAAATATGAACCGTATACTGAGATTCTGGAGTCTCTCCAGTTTATTTAATTGGTCTTCGGTGAGATTTGTATAGCTGGCATCAGCATAATCCAGGGTGGGAAGAAAAAAAAGAGATTGCGCTAGCGCAGTTTTCGTGGTAATGGGCAGTAAACTTCGGAGCCTACGCAGGGATCCCGCTGTGGCAAACATTCTGCGGCTCACCTCCTGAAGCTGAGGGCCCCAAGAAAGACTACTATCCATGCAGATACCAATATTTTTTACTTTGTCACTATACTGCACGTTGGTACCATCACAGGAGATAAGAGGGAGGAGCGACCAGTCTATTCTTGAGACAGCATGTGGGCTGCCTGGTGAAGTTTAGTGGACTATGTACATCACTAGTGTCTAGATTGTATAATGTAGGTAGATGAATAAACAGTTAGCTCCCAGCCACATCTTTAATTAGATACTCCATTGGCGCAGTCGTGTTTAAAAATTAATAAATTAGTGATTTCCGTAACATAATTATCAGTTTGGGGTAATTGGGTCGCGTGTAAGCGAGTGTGAAATAGTTTTCGATAATAGAATTGTGCGATTCTCCGAGATTATGCCGATCGGTAAAATCGAAGCATTCGACTTAGGCTCGAAACAATGGCCGGCGTACGTGAGACGCGTAAATCAATTTATATTGTTGAATGGTATCAAAGACGAGTTAAAAGTGCCAACTTTAATCACGGTCGTGGGTGAGGCGACATATTCGCTGATCTTAAACATCCGGAGAATATGAAATTCGATGATCTCGTTAAATTGATCACTAATCATCTCGAACCAAAACGCTCCGAGATTGCCGAAAGACATATTTTTCGTCAACGGAGGCAACAAACTGGGGAGTCGTTGACGGAATATCTCCAGAGCCTGAAGCACCTAGCGGGAACATGCAATTTTACGGGGAGACTAGAGGAAGAACTTCGAGACCAATTCGTGTCAGGCCTCGCAATCGAAGCTATGAGGGCACGGATTTTCGCCGAAACGAAGATCGATTATAGCAAGGCATTGGAGCTAGCTCTGGCGCTGGAGGCCGCCGAGAAGCACGCGGTTGTGAGCGGGACCGGCGTGAGCGCGGCGGCAGCGAGTGCGAGCGGCGGCGGCGGCGCGCTGGGCGCGGGCGACGGCCTGCATGCCATGCGCGCGCGCCGTGCCGGGGGCGGGGCCGGGCCGCGCGGCGACACCGGGGGGCGCGGCGGACACGCCGGCGCCGGAGCGCGTGGCGCGAACAGCGGAGGCGGCGAGGGCTCAGCGGCCCCTACGAAGTACGACACAGCATGTTGGCGGTGCGGCAAGGGCCACCGCGCGAATAAGTGCCGTTTTGCGAATTATAATTGCGACCTGTGTAATCAACGGGGACATTTAAAGGTGATGTGTCGGAAAGGTAACCGTCGGGAAGGTGAATCTGTGCAACATTACTTAACCGATGATTCGGAGGACGAGTTTTACAATATACAGTTGACGTCGAAAGGTAACGAACCCTATTTTATTAATATTCTGGTGAACGGGGTGGATTTAAAATGTGAAATCGACACCGGTAGCAGAATTGCTGCTATCAATGAGAAATGCTATGAACAGTTTTTTAGTCGTCAGCCCCTGCAGACTGACAACATTGTATTGCGCAGTTATTCTGGCTCCCGAATTGAAACTCTAGGGTTAGTTACGGTAGCGGTCAAGTTTCAGAATACCACCGTGGAGGGCCTCGCTCTTTATGTGATAAGAGGTGGCGGTAGACCATTAATAGGCCGTGATTGGCTTAGCGCACTACGCATCAGCGAAATAAGATTAAATCAAATCGTAGAGGATCAGTTCGCGAGCCAGCTTCGTAGTGAATATCCGGAAGTATTTAGTGATAAGCGCGGAACCTGTAAAAAAACGATAAGCTTAGAGGTAACCGATTGCACGGGTGTATATGTCAGAGCGCGGCCTGTGCCGCTGGCCTTACGAGAGCGCATCGAACGCGAGCTGGAGCGCCTCGAACGCGAGGGTACGATTTATAGGGTAGATCATTCCGATTTCGGAACCCCCATAGTGCCGGTCATTAAAAGCAATGGGGAGCTCCGTTTATGTGGTGATTACAAAATAACAATAAATCCTAAGCTGAAACGAGATTTTTACCCGCTTCCCCGAATTGAAGAATTATTCGCGACTTTGAGTAAAGGGGTTGAATTCACCAAAATTGACCTCCGACAGGCCTACGAACAGGTGTTATTAACCGCGGACTCCCAACGGTTTACCGCAATTACGACGCACGTAGGGACATTTTCTTACCGGCGCACCCCGTATGGTCTATCGAGCGTCCCAGAGAAGTTCCAAAAGGTAATGGAGGAGACCTTGCGTGGGATTTCCGGTACAGTTGTGTTCTTAGACGATATCTGCGTAACAGGACCAGATCGTCCCTCCCACTTACGTAACTTGAGGGCGGTGCTCGATAGACTAAAGCGGATGGGCTTAACCGTGAAACTGGAAAAATGTAAATTCCTACAAAAAAGGGTGCACTATTTAGGTTTTATAATAGATAAAGACGGATTACACCCGGATCCGGCTAAGCTCGAGGCGATCACCGGGATGCCCACGCCTAAAGATACCACTCAATTAAAAAGTTTTCTGGGACTACTTAATTATTACGGAAAATTTATACCTAATTTGAGTACTTTGTTACATCCGCTACACGCGTTACTAAAACAAAACGTTACTTGGTCATGGGATGAAAATTGTGAGTGGGCTTTTAGAGAGGCGAAGGCAGCCCTGGTGGGCGATCGATGGGGTGGGCTCGTGCTGGCCGTGGACAGCAGCGCGTACGGGGTCGGCGCCGTGCTGGCGCACCGCTACCCGAGTGGCGAGCGACCGGTCAGCTGTGCGTCGAGGTCGCTAAACGACGCGGAGAAAAATTACAGCCAATTGGATAAAGAGGCGTTGGCTATTTTTTATGGGGTAACCAAACATCACCAATACCTTTTCGGGAGGCACTTTACTCTCCGCACAGATCACAAACCTTTGATGTATATTTTCGGGGAAAAGAAAGGTATACCACAGACCGCGGCTAGCCGGCTGCAGCGCTGGGCCGCGCGTCTGTCAGGGTATAATTACACGGTAGAATTTGTAAGGTCCGCCGACAACGGCCCGGCGGACTCTCTGTCTAGGCTGCCACTGCCTCACGAAGGACGCCAGTCCTCCTCCACTTTATTTATGAATATGATGGAAAGTTTGCCAATTAATTATAAAGATGTAGCTATAGAAACGAAAGTCGACCCGTTGTTAAGTAAGATATTAGGTTATATGATGTTCGGTTGGCCATCGTCGACTAGGCTCGAGGCGTGCCGCACCGTGCTGGACGCGCCCGCACGGGCACCCCTGCACCCATGGGAGTTCCCCTTACACCCGTGGCGTCGTCTACATGCCGATTTTTTCGATTGTGGAAGTAAACGATTTTTGATAATTATTGACGCTCATTCTAAATGGATCGAATCAATACCCATGACGAGTACAACCGCGGCATCTACAATAAATGCATTCCGTAATATTTTTTCGCGGTTTGGTTTTCCGTCACAGTTAGTAACCGACAATGGCCCGCCCTTTTCTTCGCATGAATTCAAAACATATTGTTCAACAAATAATATTAGGCATACAACATCAGCGCCATTCAGACCTCAGGGTAATGGGGAAGCAGAAAACGCGGTAAAAACAGTAAAGAAGGCTATAAAGAGGGCTCTCGTTGAAGGGTTGGATATCCCCACGGCTTTAAATGCATTTTTATTTCAATATAGAAACTGTGAGCACGCGACGACGGGGATTCCACCCGCAGTTGCATTGCTCGGACGACGCCTGCGTGGACGCTTAGACGCCCTACGCCCAGATGTCGCGGCCCTCGTGAGGGATAAGCAGGACCGGCAGGTAGAAACTGCCGGGGGCCGACATAGGCAGTTTGAAGTGGGGGAGTCAGTTCTTGCCCGTGATTATTCAAGGGGAGGGAACAGATGGTTGGAAGGTCGGATTAAGGCTACCACGGGCCCCGTTTCCTACAAAGTGGAAATACCGAATGGCCTAGTGTGGCGTAGGCACCAGGACCAAATTATACCCACGTCGGGTAAAACGCGTTATTCTCTGTCACGCGCAAGTGATGAACCTATAGAGGGTAGCAGAAACGGTCCGAATGGCGTCGATGTTAATAAGGAGCCGGCTGCCGAGGTTGTCGACGGTGCGGCGGATGGTAAGATAGCAGTGACTCCTATTGCATCGAACGGGGACAGAGGTACGAAAGACCTATCAGATTCGAGCAGTCCAACGCTCCACTCGTCGGACACCCCGCCGCCGTACCTGCCTACAATCTCGGCACGGACCATGCGTGCAAATCGGAGAGCGGACAATAAAATGTAAAAAAAGGTTGAATTTTATAATACTGTATTTAGTGGTTAAGCTTTGGTTAAGTTTAACATTCATTCATTCATTGTGTACAAACTCGTACTAAAGGTACCCAAGGAGGAGTCAAATGAAACAGCTAGTTGTAGCCGTAAAAGTTGTTATTTAATCAACGTATCAGTTTATCTTATAGACTAACAAAAACATATCGTTAGCGCGATGTAATTTTTCTAACAGCGCCATCTGTTGACGCAACAGGGTAACTAATTTTACTTAAGCTAGTTTATTCAAATAATAGAAAGTAGTATTAATTATACATACCGCCCACCAAGGGCAAAGTTGACCTTTGGCCTTACACCATAGATGTATTACTTAAAGTCTAATGGACTGTATAAAGGTATAAAGCTTACATCTATCGTGCAAGCTGCACAATATAAAAATGTTTAAATACTTAAATGTTTCTTATCTCTAATTTAACAAAGACATTGCATAAGGATGTTGTGAATCATTCCTTGGAAATTGGCAAGATACACAATTTACATGTGGGTCGTTTAAAAGAACCCGATTTGGTTTTAACAGTGACTACTCGGACTATTTGGTCTGAACCCGGATGGACGGCAGTCACTCTGCCGTAGAGCCAACGGCATGGAGGCATGTTGTCCTCTTTTATAACCACTATGTCGCCGACCTGGGGTTGATGTGTGTTTATCGACTTTGAACTGTACCGCTGCAAGAACTTATTGAGATATTCTTGAGACCATTGTCGCCAGAACGATTGGAATGCACGTTGAGTGTGTTGCCATCTTCTCAACGAACTCACGTTTGAGTTTTCAAAACCTTGGTCGGGCACTGTCAAGAGAGCTTCTCCGATTAAGAAGTGCCCGGGTGTGAGAACGGTTAAGTTTTCTGGGTCGTCCATGACAACGGACAGCGGGCGCGAGTTGAGGCAGGCCTCTATCTGTGAGAGGACTGTAGCCATTTCCTCGTACGTCAATGTAGCGTTACCGATGACCCGGGCCAAATGGTATTTCACCGACTTGACCCCGGCTTCCCATAGCCCTCCAAAGTTGGGAGAATGAGGCGGTATGAAATGCCATTCGCAATGATTGTTTGCCAATGCATCGGCAACTTCTGTAAGCATTTGTTTTTGCTCTGCAATACAATTCCTTTTGAGCTCCGTTGACGCTCCAATGAAGTTTGTGCCATTATCGCTCCAGAGGTGCGAACAATGACCACGTCTGGCCACAAATCTTTTGAATGCTTGTAGAAAGCCTTCTGAAGTCAAGTCGCTGACGACTTCCAAGTGGATGGCTCTTGTTGCCATGCAAATAAATAAAGCTATGTATCCCTTGTAGGATTTGTGACCCCTACCCTTAGTTGTCCTAATTTGTATCGGACCTGCGTAATCGACGCCGCTGTTGCTAAAAGCTCTCGATGGCGTGATTCTAGCAGGAGGTAGCTGACCCATCAAAGGCGATTTAACAATGGCAGCGTTTTTGACACATATAACGCAGTTGCGATAATGTGCCTTGACCAACTGTTTTGCACCGATAATCCAGTACTTTCTCTGAACGTGGCCTAAAGTGGCTTGTGGTCCGCCATGAAGGGTGGTTTTGTGTGCATCAGCTATAATAAGCCGAGCTAGCTGACAGTGTTTGGCAATCAAGATTGGATGCTTTCGATCAAACGTCAGCAGATCAGATTGGTTCAATCTTCCACCTACCCTTAAGAGTCCGTATTCATCAAGATATGGAGTAAGTGACCTGATTTTAGAGTTTCTTGGTAAGTCATGTTTTTCTTTAATTCTCTTTATCTCTTCACTAAAGTTAATAGCCTGACAATTTCTAATGTATATGTTTAATGCTTCATTTAGTTCTGTGGTGTTAAGGTAAGTAGTTATAGTTTTAGTAGTAGTCCTCTTAGCGTTCTTTATAAATCGCATGCAATAAGCCATTACTCGCTTTGCTTTTGTTAAGGTGGAAAATCTGTTCAATGAATTGTCATCTTCTAAAGTAGTGCAATGATATTTTATAGCTTCAAGTTCTGTATCTATTGATTTAGGTTTACTGTAGATTATAGTGTCCTTATACAAGAATTCTGGTCCGTTGAACCACATTGTATGGTTAACCATTTCTGAAGGACGTAAACCTCGCGATGCACAATCCGCAGGGTTATGTTTTGAAGTGACGTGGGACCAGTTTTGTGGATCTAAGTTAATTAGGATTTCTGAAACCCTGTTTGCGACAAACACACTCCACTTACTAGGATGTTTGTTTAACCATGCTAGAACGACCATCGAGTCAGTCCAAGCGTGTATGTTGTGTTTGGGGATGTTTAGTAAGGTTGCGACCTCCATCAACAATTTGGTAAGTAGTACTGCACCGCACAGTTCAAGTCTTGGTATTGACACTTGTTTAACAGGTGCTACTCTGGTTTTAGCAGTGACCAATGAAACGTTGATTTTGCCTTCGGAATTAATAGTTCGAATATACACAGCTGCTGCGAAAGCCGACTTAGACGCATCACAAAAACCATGCAATTCGACTACGCGATCGCTGTTGGAAGCGCTAACCCATCTGGGTATTCGAATTTCGCAAAGTTTTATCTGCTCATCACGGTAAGTTAACCATTCTTTTAATAAATGGTCTGGCACGACTTCGTCCCAGTCTATACCTGCAAGCCATAGCTTTTGTATCATTATTTTTGCTAATATTATACTAGGTCCTACCCATCCTAGTGGGTCGTACAGACGTGCTATGTCTGATATAACCTTTCTTTTCGTTACAGGTTCCAGTAATGGAGGAAGATTTGCGACGAAACGGAAGTTGTCTTCGCTGCGGTTAAAGGTAAGTCCCATAATTTTCATTAATTCATCTTCTCTTATTTCCTTATCCTTTCCCTTTGTTGCCACTTTATCCATTCCTTTCCCTTTCATTGCTTCCATGAGTTCATCATTATTAGTATTCCACTTCTGTAGTTCAAATCGTGCTTTGCTTAGTAGTTCGTTCATTTCAGTGAATAGCTTGATCCCTTCATCTACGCTTTGAACTCCTGTCATAAGATCATCTACATAATAATCATTTAATGTTTTTTGAGCTGCCACAGGGTATTCATCACCGTGATCGTGAGCGACTTGTTGAAGTGCCTTAACGGCCAGGTATGGTGCGGAAGCTGTACCGAATGTAACCCTAGTAAGTCTGTAATGTTGGATTTCTTCGTCAGGATTTTTTCTCCATAGAATTCTCTGATAGTTGTTGTCTCGTTCATCTGTTTTCACCTGCCGATACATTTTGACGATGTCGGCTGACAGACAAATAGGTGACATTCTCCACTTCATGATGACGTGTCTGAGTTCTGGTTGAATAGTTGGTCCAACTAACAATTGATTGTTTAGTGACAAGTTGTTTTTTCCTTTACAGGAGGCGTCGAACACGACTCTCACCTTTGTCGTAGTTTTATCATCTCGTACGACTGCATGATGAGGTAAATAGATTGCCCTTTCTGTGTCAATTTCATTTTTTGGAATAAGTTCCATATGATTTAGTGCTATGTATTCTTCGATTACTTCTGTGTATTTGCTTTTTAAAGTTTCGTCTTTGTTTAATTTGTTTTCTAATGATTTCAGCCTTTTTTCTGCAATTTCTCGAGACGACGTGACCTGAGGATGTTCAGTTTTGAATGGAAGCCTAACGATGTATCGGCCGTCAACATCTCTGTAAGTTGTTTTTCCAAAGTGCTCTTCGCAATATTGTTCTTCATCTGTAAACAATCGTTGCTTAGGCATTGGAATATCGGTCTCAAGTTCCCAAAACTTCTTTAAGAAATTGTTGTCGTCATTTGAGGTACTATAACAATGAAATGTTTTTAACTGAGCACTTGCATTTTCAGAATCGTTGACTACACCGGATATGATCCACCCTAAGCTTGTGGCTTGAGCAAGTGGTGTACCAAGCGGACCCTTTTTTATACCGTCTTGAATGATTTGCGCATGCGCTTCTGCGCCCAAAAGTATGTCGACCCTGTTTGGAGTATGGTACTCAGGATCGGCTAAGTTTAGGGATTGTAGTTCGTCCCATTGTAGGATCTCTACCCTTTTGCTGGGTAGAAAGGATGTGATGCACTTGTTGATCACGTGTGCCCTCACAGTCATGGTAAAATTAGGATCATGAAGGGACCTTAGTTGAATGTCAACTATGGCCTTGGAAACGACGGCTGCGCCACCCCCCAAGCCTGATACCCGTCCTGTAGCTGACACCTTTTTCAGCCCCAGGTACTGCACCGTTGATTCGGTGATGAACGAGGCTTGTGAGCCCTGGTCTATCAAGGCTCGTAGTATGACGTTCTCTCCGCGTCGAGAAGCTGCCCCGACTAATGCCGTCGCAAGTAGTACCCGCTGGTGCATGATTCTACTTGATGCCATGCATGAGACTAGTTGTGTTGAAGACTTACTGGAAGAGGCAACACTCTCATCTGTATCGCTCTTTACGGTTGAGTTCTCGCTCCCGGGATGCAAGAGTGAGTTATGTGCGCGCTTGCACACTCTACACTTAACTTTACTGCGGCATTCCTTTGCAGAGTGATTGCCGCCCAAACAATTGAAGCACAATTTATTTTCCAATACAAATTTGCGGCGGTCATCCACCGTTGTTTTGTGAAAATTAGTGCATTGATTAATTTTATGATCATTTTTACAGAAAACGCAACAATTTGTTGCAATGTGTAATGTTTTTATCTTAGCAGTTACATTGGATTTGTTATTTGACTGTGTTTTTGAATCTAGGCGGTTAATAGCGGAGAATCGTTCTTTAAGGAAGCTCTCAAATAATTGATAAGTAGGCAATTCAGTAGCAGTTGTTTTCGCGGTGACGTGGAATTCCCACTGTCGCCGTGTCTCTGGGTCTAATTTTAAATTTACAATGTGGATAACAATGACGTCCCAATCGCTAGTTTTCACACCTAAACTTTCCAACGATGCAAGACATTCGTTGGTGGTATCGACCAGATCTTTTAACCCATTGCCAGATTCTGCAGTCAGGTTTTTCTGACTCATGAATCGTTTTAAAACGTTGTGGCACAACCATTTTTTTTCATTGTATCTTTCATTAATAACGTCCCAGCATCTATCAAAATTACCCTCTTCTATAGCTACATGTCTAATTAACTGTTCTGGTTCCCCCTTTAAATATGCTTTCAAGTAATGTAATTTCTGGACGTCGTCGAAAGATTGGTTGTTTATAATAAGAGACTTAAAAAGAGATCTAAATGACGTCCACTCCTGATGGTTACCAGAAAATTGCGGAATGTTTATTTTTGGATAATTCGTATTTGCTTTGCTTGAAGAGCAGGAAATCGATTCATTAGTTTGAGATTCAAACTTGTTACATGAAGTTTTGAGTTCACATTTAAAATCTAAATAAACTTCTTCTGCTTTATCATAGACCTCTTCCTTTATATATGATGAGGCCTTAATATCTTTAGCTGCATAATTTCTCATTAGATCTTTGTGTCCAGCTAAAAACTCAAACCAAAGTTGTTCTAAAATTTCCATCCTACCGTTTACATATTCTTTAGTTATGCGATCTTTGGGTGATTTTTTGAAATTTTTTACTGCCTTAACCATTCGTTGATATAAGTCTTCTTGAAAGTTAATTATATTCTCCATTGTTACAATTTAAATTTTACTAAGTTTTATTGAATAAAATTAACTCTTTTTAGTATAAATGAGTTTTTACAATGAAACTTTAACAACTTAGAATGAATTAAATTTTAAACTTTTCTAAGTGTTTTAAAATGCAAATGAACTCTGACAGACAGAAGTCGGGCATAGGTTCCCCGTACCTTCGTTTTTTGTAAATTATTCTAAGTCTTAATTTCTATCATGCACAATATGGCTAAGTTAATATTAAAGCAAATTTTTCTAAGTCCCAATGATTTAAAATGTTCAAAGTTCTAAAATTATCGCCAAATTCTTCAAGTTATTTTCTCTCTAATAAATAAGGTTCAAAGTTCTGAAATTATCGCCAAATTCTTCAAGTTATTTTCTCTCTAACAAATAAGGTTCAAAGTACTTACAGTTTTTTCCAAGGTTTGGTTTACTCACACTACGATTATGATCACACTTTACACTAGTGAACACTTCACTTACGTTAACGTTAATGTTAACGTTAACGTGCACACACTGAACCGACGCGCTCTGAGGGAGGGAAGCCCTGACTCCCCTTCCACCTCAGGAATCTGCACTGCGACGTCCAGGTGATGTACCAGCGCCACTGGTGCTGCTTGTTGATGATGGGTGGGCGCCGCCCACCGTGACCTGACCAGGGTCGTCCACCGACGACACGGTCTGAAGCTCGCCGATGCTGCACTTAGCCTCGGAGGCTCCTGTTACTTGCGTTTGCGACAGCGATCCACTGCCCGCAAGTTGAAGTACCCGGAAACGTGGATATCGCGGTTGACTTCCGGCTCACAAGGACCATGTACAAACTCGTACTAAAGGTACCCAAGGAGGAGTCAAATGAAACAGCTAGTTGTAGCCGTAAAAGTTGTTATTTAATCAACGTATCAGTTTATCTTATAGACTAACAAAAACATATCGTTAGCGCGATGTAATTTTTCTAACAGCGCCATCTGTTGACGCAACAGGGTAACTAATTTTACTTAAGCTAGTTTATTCAAATAATAGAAAGTAGTATTAATTATACACATTGGTTAAAACAACATGAACTATTAGTTAGTATTGATAATTATAAAATCATTAGTTCGTTTACTAGAGTTGCCGCTGAAAGAGGTGGTTCACTAATTTTAATTAATGATAAATTAAAACCTAAAGAAAGAAAAGATATAGTAGCACTCTCAAGTGAGCGAAATATTGAAGTATCATGTGCAGAGCTTGAGCAACACATTATTGTTAGTGTCTATCGACCTCCATCTGGGAATTACCACCTGTTTGAATCAATTATGGAAGAAACCTTAAAAAAAATATGTAAATGTAAGAAGACGGTAGTTGTATGTGGCGATTTTAATTTTAATATATTAGAAAACTCCCAAAACGCGTTAAGGTTCCTCAATCTTTTTAAATCTTTTAACTTGCAAAATCTTTTTTGTGAACCAACTCGCACCACACCCACAACAGCTACCTGTAGTGCAGTCATTCAAGCATTATTGCTCCGAATTTTTTTACTGTGAACCGAATTGCATACAATTTTGGAATTAGGTTCATCTTACCCTTAACTTCAAAAGTGAAAATGATTTGAACTCCGCAACCACCCTGGGGGTGGTTGCCACCCCTTCTCGGGGGTGTATTTTTTTTTTTCAAAATAACCTCGGATATCGATAGAAGGCCTAATTTTAAGCAAAAATCATCAAAAATATCTCCAAAAATATACGTTTTATCGAAATTTTATTAAGAACCAAATTATAGCAGGTAAAACAATGAACAATTTGGTTTTTTATAAAGTATTCTAAGTGCAATATTAAGCTAGATATTAGGCGATTGGCACACTGCGACGCGCGACGCGGCCTCGAGCGTTGTTGCGTCGACGCGGCGTCGCGCTCGTCGCCTGTACGGAGCTCATTTTGTATAGAAAAACGCGGGGTCCCACACACTGACAACGCAATCACGCGCGTTGCCGCAGAATACGCGCGTACAAGCAGAAAACGCGAGGTATGGCACACTGAAATCTGCCATCACGCGCGTGTTTTTCGAGGGATTTTTAGTCCGAGAGCTGTTAGAAATTTCTGTGTAGGAATTGAGACGAATTTTAAATTAATATTATTGCAATGCAACATGACTATTTAACGGCAAATTTAGAGCGCTTTCACATCAATTGACGTCCGATATCAAATATCCGATATCCGAGATCGGAGGAAGTCAAATATCGATGCCCAATATCGGGTATTGGAGCCGACACCACTGTTTTGGCTCGTTATCGGAACACGCAGAGACTGCAAGCGACTTTTAACCTAAATGGCATTTTCTTAGTTACGTCTCTTTTCGCGTTAATAGATGACGCTGATCACGAATATAAGAAAAAAATTAGTTACTATGTCATGTCAATAAGTCGAAAATAGCTTGCACTTCTAATCATTTTCTTTTCATCTTTAGCGTTCTTAATATAGTCTGGGCTATCGAGCTAATGGTCGGATGGCTTTACTTTACTTTTCTCAAAATTTTAGATTACTTCACACACCTACCTACCAAAAAAATTCTAATATCTCTCGGACTATACTAGCTCTCTCGCGTCCACGCGCGTCGACGATCGACGCCGCGTCGAGCGTTGCAGTGTGCCAATCGCCTAAAGATCAAAGCCGTTTTTTATTTTGTCTGAAATTTAATCGATGTGGTCAATGCCATCTAGCGGCTAGCAGATGCATTTTATGCATTCTAATACAAAAGGGTTTTGTAGTGCTTGAAATAAGCATTAAAATGAGCACTATTAAAAGTCTTTTGCACGTAAAATAAGTGAGCTGTATTGCAAATAAGGGGAGCATCTAATGTTTTTTCTTTTAAATCAATGGGTTTCATAAGTTAAAATTTCAAATTTTTTTTTTCCATAATAGTGTGCGTGACAGCTTCGTCGTACACTCGCGTTTTGTCAGTTTGCTTTTTAGTGTGCGTGTATAAATTGATACCAGTTGCTGAAAACTGCCTCAAAAATAGGATTAAATTATAAATTACTTACATAATAACTTTTTATGTATTAATAATATTGAATGTATATTCAGTTTAGAAAAATATACCTACCTACTCTTAATTTAAAAAAAAATCGGATACAACAATAACAACGTGTTATATTGGTCGAAGATAGGGTCATTTCCATACTGAGTATTAATGTACTATAGTAATATTAATTATAGACTGGTCAAGTGAAAGCTGGTACTTGAAGTATTTTATGATTATGTATATTTTTGTGAAATGACGCTTAACTTTTTTATTTATTCCACTTGGCTGTATGTAGATATCGGATCAAATTTTGCAACTGAATTTTAAAGCAGTTGTCCTACCCGATTGTGATGAAATGTTGTATTCATGTTTAAACAGATTATGGCCTGGCCTTGGATATAGACTACTTTTAATAACACCAAGAATAAGTTCGCATGGGTTGCGGGAACGGGATCAGAATTCCACGGAGGCAGAGTCGCGAACAAATACGATAATCATATTGTATTAATATACCCGCTAGGCTACGTATTTTATGGGACCTTTGACTTGAGTAACTAGCAACACACCCTTCAAGTACAAAATGGCGACGACAATATTAAATTATTTTATAATAAAGCTAATGGCTTATTTTCCTAAAATTGGTACGATACAGTGGTAGTCACGGATAATAGGTAACTTTTTTTATTGATATAGTACTTCCTTTATACTGTCTGCACACTTTTACCACACAAATCGTAATTTTCAAAAAAAAAAAATTGTCCGTAGCCAGTGACAGTCCGTCAGACACTGAAAGCGAGAAAATCGTTCAGAGTCCAACAGTTGGGCGCTATTTTTTTGGCCGCTTTCAACGCTTTGACTGTCCATCTAGACATATTAATAATCTAAGAGTACAATTTTATATAATTTGTAAATATTTTATTCAATAAATGGCAATTTTTTATTCTAAATTAAATTATTTTTAAATATGTAATCATATATATTTACTGTTTTAATTTAGGGGTAGTTTTAAGGGTAGAAAAGCTTAAGAATATGATAATAATTTTCGAGAGTGTGGAATAATATTTAAATCCTTTTCATTTTATAAAAAAAAAAAATACAATTTTTTATCAAGGGGTAGTATTCAAGGGTTGAAAGGGGGTTAAAAATTTGATAATTATTATAGAGAATATAAAATATTACTTACTCTATACTTACATCTTTTTATGTCATACCAAAGTATTTTTTTGTGATTTTTTCAATTTAGGGGTTGTTTGCAAGGGTTGTAAGATTTTCAAGGGGTTGAAAATGATTTTATTATGAGGTAATTATGTTAGAAAATACTTTACAATTTCACCACTTACTATTAGACATGTTTTCTAGCGATAAAATGGCTCAATGTGAATTTTTCCATTAAGGGGTTGTTTACACCCCTTATAAATAATAGGCGGAGTTCAGATCATTTTCACTTTTGAAGTTAAGGGTAAGATGAGCCTAATTACAAAATTTCATGCAAATCGGTTCACAGTTAAAAAAATCGGAGGTAAGACCGTATTTTTCGCTTCAATGACTGCACTACTGCCTGGATAATATTTTTACTGACGGCAATGTAAATGAGAAATCTAAAATAAAATTAATAAAATCAGATCATACAGGTCAGTTAGCTAGATTTGAGCACCAACATGTCCCATTACCTAAAAATATTGTAGGTATGTAGACCAATCACAACTTATCGATTAGAAAAATTAAAAAAAAACATTAACAATAAAGTACCTCTTTTGGAGCCGAACAGTGACGACAACCCGAATGATTTCTACAGAGATTTGTTCGGAGTAATCCAAAACGAATTTAATAACATTTTCACGAGAAAAACAATAAATGTTAATCAATTCAAAATTTAATTTAGTGATTGGGCTACACCTGGAATCTATAAAAGTAGAAAGAAATTGTATGAATTATATGAGACAAAGGCATGTACAAATGATCCACAAGTGATTGAATATACTAAAAAGTACTCAAAAATATTCAAGAAAGCCTGTTCAATAGCCAAATCTAATTATATTCGGACTAAAATACAAAAAGCTGACGGTAAAATTAAGGCAACATGGAATGTTATAAACAAAGAAACCTGTAAAACAAGGTCACGTGATCGATTTTTTGAGTTAAAAATAGATGATAAACACATTAATACTGATTCTGCAGTGGACAATGCATTCGAATCTTTCTTTACAAATGTTCCAATTACAACTACAAGTACATTAAATTCCTCAACAAACGCAGCTGCTATTCTACTTGAATCTAGTGTTGAAAAATGTAGTGTTAACTTTGATTTTCAGTACATTGACCCCGCAACCATACTTGAGACCTTTAAGCAACTAAATATAAAAAAGACTGAGGATCTTTGGGGCATTTCTATCAATATAATAAAATCAGTAATGCCCACTATTGCACCATATCTTGCGTTCATATTTAATCAATGTATAGATGATAAACAGTTCCCTACTCTCATGAAGTATAGTAAAATCATCCCGTTATACAAAACAGGGGACAAAAGTGATCCATCAAATTTTCGGCCCATCTCCATACTCCCAGCCCATATCTTTGAAAAAATTATATTTAATCAACTGCTTTCACATTTTACGCATACTTCATGATAAACAGTTTGTATTGAATAACACACTTGTACTTTTCCACTGACTTTATTTCTAGACCTGACCGGTTTCGCCTTACGGCATTCTCAAAGGTTCACATTGATGTTTTAAAATTGTAGCAGATTCCACCAAGCGCCATCAATCTACAGTATAAACAGTATAAACAGTTTGGTTTCACTAAAGGTAGAAATACGACAGATGCAGGAATTGAACTCGTTAAACATATATTTGATGCATGGGAAAAAAAGCAGGATGCCATTGGTATCTTCTGTGATCTATCAAAAGCTTTTGATTGTGTTGATCATGAGACTTTGTTACTAAAATAAGGTTATTATGGACTTTCGAACGGCTCACTTGGCTTGCTTAAGTCTTACCTCACTGGCAGAGTACAAAAAGTTAACATTAATGGCACCAATTCATCTGGAGCCCCTTTAGTCATGGGAGTACCCCAAGGCTCGATATTAGGACCCCTTTTGTTCTTGATATATGTAAATGATCTTCCTTACTTCCCATTAAAGATCTTTGTGAAATAGTATTATTTGCTGATGACACATCAATCATTTTTAAACGTGATAGACAAACAGTAGTACTTGACGATGTAAATAATACCCTTTCTAAAATTTTACATTAGTTTATAAGTAACTGGTAGGACGTGTAAATAGTCCGACCACTGGTGTGTTTGCACACAGAGCGTATAAGAACCTGTGACCTGAAGTTTGGTTGTAATAAAAAGAAAATACACACATGTGACCGCTTCTATGAATGAAAACGCAAGAGAACCGGCACTGACCTGAGTTCCACCTCGTGAGGATTCAGCTGCAGACAGGCGTGGTTCCTGGCACGTGCTGGTGGGTAGGTAGGTGACGACCGGCCGGTGACTTTCTTGAGTGAGTCATTTTCTTCCGATACACTTCACTTATACTGACTTGAGAATGTGGCCAAAGGAACTTATAGAATTACACAGAAAAAGAAACGAGGAGTTGAAGTACTCAACTTCCGTTCGGAGCGGCAGCGGGTCAGAGACAAGTAAAAATGTGCGGGGAGATGATCCGCCGTGAAGCGTGAGAGTGTCGCTCGTAGGAACTAGTCTCAAAGTATAGTTCGAAAAATCTGTGCACAGCGCCATCTATTGGCCTTCTTCAACACTAAGTGGTCAACAAATGAGCGCCAATACTCAAACATTATTCGTTCACAGAAGCGGTTTCTTTAAATTACAAAAATTGAAATACAATTAAATTATGTGGGAAATAATTAAGAAAGTACATAAGCGCTCCACCATGCACCCGGCTTTGGAACGTCGCAAGATGTTACGAAACAAACAAGCGAACACTGGCTGATTAGAGCCCATAGTGAATTTGTATAACATAATAATACACATAGCTAAAATAACAACTTAGACTAACAATATTCTATCTAAAGTATGTTTAAAGTTTGAGTTAAAAATTAAAGTTTAAGATTCTATTTAGCGTTGTAAGTTATTGCGTTGGGATAGGATACAATTTGGTTACAGCGCGTTTGTAAGTACCAATCAGTGGTTAAATCACTGGTCAATTCGATATGAAGGCCACGTGTGGCCATGCAGATAAACAATATAATGTATGCCTTTTGAGAATGCTGACCTCTACGACGAGAAAGTATGGTCTTTATTGGACCAGCGTAATCAACCCCAGTATGACAAAAGGCTTTGGCTTCTGATACACGATAATTGGGCAGATCAGCCATTATCGGTGTAGGGTGCGTTGGATTGCATTTAAAGCAAATGTTACACTTTCGTAACTTAGATCTGATAACAGTTCTAGCGTCTAATATCCAGAAGCGTTGGCGTATGATAGACATGAGGAGTCCAGGTCCAGTATGACAATTGACAACGTGAAAATGCTGAATTATTAGATCAACAACGTGATCGCGTTTAGGGAGAAGGACAGGATGTTTAGCTTCAAATGGAAGCATCGATTTAGAAAGTCTGCCACCTATGCGCAAAATGCCTTCTTCATCTAAG
This sequence comes from Eilema sororculum, assembly GCA_914829495.1. Lineage (NCBI taxonomy): Eukaryota > Metazoa > Arthropoda > Insecta > Lepidoptera > Erebidae > Eilema > Eilema sororculum. The sequence continues at coordinate 24,312,091 of OU618536.1, forward strand.
AAGACTGCAAGACGCAGCAGCTTCTTCGAGGGTGACTTCTCAGCCTTTATCAATTTTATATCTTCAGCAAAGTGAACTGATTGAACGGCGAGAATCAATGCCGTCTCAGCGATTGACAATCCTGATACAGAATGAGGTTCGATCTTAGATTTAAATCGTGCGAATTTTAAAACGTATGCAATGATGCGTAGTAGTTTCTGCCAAGAAGAAACACGTTGTGCTAATGTACATAACAATGGCGACTCTGTGTGTTTTGTTGTCACACTTAACACATTTGCCTTATGCTCAGGTAAGTCAGAACAGTTGGCGGGAGAGAATGACTTAATAGGCCATTCATCAGGGGGGCCGCGGATCCATGCTGGACCGTTCCACCACAAATCATGAGTCAAAAGTTGCGAGGGGAGCATGCCGCGTGATAGACAATCACTCGTGTTAATGGCTCCGGCGACGTGATAAAAATGTTTAGCGTTCAAGTTTTCTTGACACTGAGCGACCCGGTTGCTAACAAAAATCGACCACCGATGTGGTGACGAGTGAACCCATGATAAGGCAATCGTGGAATCAGAAAAGGCGTAAATGTCAGTAACGGGAATGCGTAATGCATACGAATCATGTACAGTTCTTATTAACTTTGACATAAGCAAAATAGCACATAACTCTAATTGAGCAAGCGTAGTAATCTTTGTCGGAGTGACCTTTGATTTTGCACACAAAATGCGAGTTTGAATGCTAGATGGGTAGGTACAATGTGCATAAATAACACATCCCATGCCATTCAGGCTGGCATCACAAAATGCGACAAGACGTAATTCGCAATCAACTTCGACACCTATATATCGCGGAATTTTTAATGTGTCAAGCAATTTTAATTCTTGAACGAGAGCGGAAAAGCGTGAGCGTATATGCTCTGGAGCAGGGTCATCCCAATCACTCTTACTAAGCCAAAGTTCCTTAATTAACAACTTGGCGTAGAGTATCACAGGTGCCACCAACCCGAGCACGTCAAATAGTCGCGCAACTATAGAGAGTATATTTCTCTTAGTGCACTTCTCATCTACCAAGGTGGATGTGAAATAAAAATTATCTCCACACGGCTCCCACGAGAGACCTAAAACCTTTGCGACATGACTGCCAACATCAAACTCAAGCGATTTGCGGTGAGTATCAGGAAGTGAGTCTAGCAGCACAGAAGAATTGCTAGACCACTTCACTAAGTCAAAGTCGCCAGCCTTGAACAGTTTTATCAAGTTGCGAGCTAAGTGTACAGCAGTGTCCTCATCAGGTGCGGAATGAACTAAATCGTCAGTATACAGACAGGTCTCTGCCACTTTCGCGGCGTCAGGGAAGTGCGGACTCATGTCAGTAGCCAGCTGACGCACAGTACGTATGCTATATACGGACTTGACTTCAGACCAAACGCCTGTCGATTAAACACATAGGTCTGAATTTCATCCGATTCCTTGAACCTGAATAAGATGCGCAGGTATTTACGATGGTCAACAGGTACGCCAATACGTAAATAATGTTGTTTTATGTCAGCGTTCATTGCGATAGGAAATAGCCTAAAATTTAATAATAATAAAAACAGGTCTGCCTGTAAATTGGGACCAATTGTAAAATATCATTGAGCGAAAGACCAGTGTGGGTTTTAGCGCTCGCGTCTAACACAATACGTGGCATCGGTTTGTCATGTCGAACTACTGCGTGATGTGGTATGTAATAACCATCCATAGACAAATTAGAGTCATCAACGAGACTAAGATATCCGTTATCTAAATAATCCTGAATAACCTTATTGTAATTTTCACGTACGGTTGGTGATTGACGAAGTTTACGCTCGAGCGACAAAAACCGGCGGTGAGCGACGCCGCGCGAGTTCCCTAGTTCAGAGGGATCCTTGCAGAACGGCAGCGCAACAGTATAACGACCTACGTCATCGCGAGTCACAGTAGATGTGAAAATATTCTCGCACTCGGTTTCTTCTGGAGACAATAGGCGCTTCACAGGAACTTCCTCAAGTTCCCAAAATTTTTGCACTAAATCATTTAGTGTTAGCGCAGAAAAGGATGCGGTTGTAGGCACAACATCTTTACGTGGGTAATCACCCATAAGTACATACCCAAACGCGGTTGATAGTACACAAGGGGCACTGGGACCACACTCGGCTCTATTTCCTAAGTAGATATACGGGAAGAGCTGTGCACCTAATACTATATCAATGTTTCCTGGAATGTTCCAGCTTAAGTCAGCAAGCGGTAAATCGCGAAGATTTAACTCGCGATCACACTTAATTAATTGCGAGGGCAATTGATCCGTAAGGCTATTCATAACTAACGCATGTATAGTATACTTATGATCTGCATAAATACGAGATTCAATGTCCAAATACACATAGCCTACTATCGGGTGCGAAGTGGAACCTACACAAATTTAATAAACGACAACAGGACAATGTTATTAAGTTATTCTGTGAGCCATTATCAATTAGACATCTGACTACAGATTTATTTCCAGTGCTACCTTTAGGGCGAGCATACACCTGAGCGGTTGCCAAGAGAATATCACACTTATGGCTAGAGGCATACGAATGCACAGTGCTTGAAGCGAGCGGTGACTCAGGAGTGAGACTAACATGGTTGCACTGGGGCGGCGGGAAAGCGACAGCAGTCGTCGCTTGCGAGTGCGAATTATTAACATTATTATCAAAATGCAATAATTTATGATGTTTTTTCTGACAGAAGCAAACTGACGTACTTTTACATTGCGGGAGATTATGTAATGTGCTTAGACAATTCACGCAACCACGCTTAGATTTAATAAACTCATATCTAGCCTTTGCATTTTGCATATTTTTAAACTGAGCGCAGTCATACAGGTGTCGGTGGACGCTGCCGCCACATAAACAACAGGACGCGTTAACTGCGGCGGGCGCATTCGACTTATTATTAATCGGCTCACTGACAACAAACGACTTAGAATTACGCTGTACACGCCTATCATTAGACTGTGGCGTCCCAGCAGTGGACGACTTCGCATATGACGAAGACCGCGGGTTTGACCGTTCAATCATCTTAGCATGATCTTGTACAAAGTCGATCAGCTGTTGCGTCGTAGGTATATCGACACCTCGAACAGAAAGTTCGAAGGCTTGGATGGTTAGAGTGTCCATTTTCCTCAAGGCACATTGTAGAAACATGAAGTCCGTTAAATCATTTATACCTAACTCTTTAAGCGCGGTGATAGAGGAGGAATATATACCTATAAATGAATCAAGTGAGTTCACACTGGGTGAACAATTCTTTAAGTCTAATATATTATTAAGATAATATGAACCTAATGAACGTTTATCTTGGTATTTCTTGACCAAGGCGTCCCAAACTATACTGTAGGTCTCACTTGACGGAACAATACCGGCAGTGAACCTTAATGCGTCATTGGTTAGTTTTGAGAATAGGTATTGCACACGTTGCTAATCAGACAATTGTTTGTTTGAATGAATATTGGCCTTAAAGGACTGATAAAATGTATTCCAGTTTTCAGGGCGTCCGTCAAAACTCGGAATAACAAGCATTTCCAATTTCACTACAGACGCGTTCGAATTACTCGACCCGTGTGAGGCGACCTCCTTGACCTTGGGAGTAGATAATTTATTTCTGATGCGTTTTATTCTCGAATACAATTCATCAAATGAGTCAAGGCAAGAATAGTCGGGTTCCACAGGGGATTCTAATGATAAATTTGAGCTATTTATTTGATCCACAATCGACTCGAACTTATCGCGAACATCATCGATGGTCTCGGTCTCAGCCAAAAAATCCTCACTAGATCGCGTCGTTATATCAAAACACACAATTGATTTCGACGATTTATACCAACGAGTAATGCGTGCAAACAATAATTCCTTCTTTTGATTCAACATAATAAGCTTCGTTTCGAGATCTGACGACATGTTTGCAAATTAACGATAGGTAGGACCTACCTATTGAAATATAACAAGAAGATTATCTAACACAAACAGTTTAGATATACTTTTTATTGAAAATTGTACTACGGCTTATTATATAATAGCGCAAGTAGCACGGCGGAGCGGGAATGTAAATACCTACGTACCTAGATAGGTACCTACAAAGTTACGCGTATGTGAATAGAATGATGAGTATTTACCAATTAATACGTAAATCACCAACTATTATAAATATCTACCAATTATTACGTAGATTTAGCGTTTTAAATGCAGAATTTACCAAATAATTTACGTAAATCTGTTAGCGAATGAAAGTAATGAAACTAAGATGGCGGAAAGAATTCACCAAAATTACGTGAATCTTTTAATTAAATGAATAGGAAAGAAATATTATTCACCAATAATTACGTGAATATGTTATTTACTGGCCTATCCGACTCGTAAGGACCATAAATTATGGTAGGACGTGTAAATAGTCCGACCACTGGTGTGTTTGCACACAGAGCGTATAAGAACCTGTGACCTGAAGTTTGGTTGTAATAAAAAGAAAATACACACATGTGACCGCTTCTATGAATGAAAACGCAAGAGAACCGGCACTGACCTGAGTTCCACCTCGTGAGGATTCAGCTGCAGACAGGCGTGGTTCCTGGCACGTGCTGGTGGGTAGGTAGGTGACGACCGGCCGGTGACTTTCTTGAGTGAGTCGTTTTCTTCCGATACACTTCACTTATACTGACTTGAGAATGTGGCCAAAGGAACTTATAGAATTACACAGAAAAAAAAACGAGGAGTTGAAGTACTCAACTTCCGTTCGGAGCGGCAGCGGGTCAGAGACAAGTAAAAATGTGCGGGGAGATGATCCGCCGTGAAGCGTGAGAGTGTCGCTCGTAGGAACTAGTCTCAAAGTATAGTTCGAAAAATCTGTGCACAGCGCCATCTATTGGCCTTCTTCAACACTAAGTGGTCAACAAATGAGCGCCAATACTCAAACATTATTCGTTCACAGAAGCGGTTTCTTTAAATTACAAAAATTGAAATACAATTAAATTATGTGGGAAATAATTAAGAAAGTACATAAGCGCTCCACCAGTAACAACTTGCTGCTCAATGCTAAGAAAACAAAATGTGTAAAGTTTACTATGCCTAATGTAAGACAGGTTGATACTAGTATTACAATGAACGATGAATCTGTTCAAATAGTTGATACCACAGTTTTTCTTGGAATAACTATTGATAGTAAACTGCAATGGGGTTCTCATATCATAGCCTTGGCAGGAAGACTTAGCTCAGCTGCCTATGCGGTTAGAAAAATAAGGACACTAACTGATGAGGAAACGGCACGATTAGTTTATTTTAGCTACTTTCATAGCGTTATATCATATGGTCTGATGCTGTAGGGCTCAGCTGCCGATATTGAGACTATTTGCATATTACAGAAACGCGCGATACGAGCAATCTATGGCCTTGGACCCCGTGACTTGCTGAGAGAAGTTTTTAAGGAAATTAATATTTTAACGGTTGCTTCCCAATACATTTATGATAATATCTTATATGTACGCAAGAATCTAGATCTCTTCAAAAAAACTCTGACCAACACAATTATAATACTAGAAACAAAAATAAACTTGCAGTGCCAAAACTCGGGCTTCATAAGGTTGGTAATTCGTTTGTAGGAATTGTTTAATAAAATGCCTCAGGATCTGATAGACATGCCTTTTAATAAATTTAAAATTCAAGTGAAAAATTGCTTAGTAAAAAAAGGCTATTAGACGATTACTTAAATGATAAAGATGCATGGTCATCCTAATCTCATCTCTTGCTCGCACTGTAAAAATTTGCTATAAATAAAACCATATTAAAAAAAATAAGGATAATGGAGTTCACTGAGTTTCTTGCTGGTCTCTTCTCAGTAGAACCACCTACCGAACCAGCGAAAGAATCATTTTCCAATGATTTATTTTATTTATTTTTTCTGTGATTGACATTACTTGTAAAAATTCTGACGTTCATAATGTGTTTTTTATGTGCCTAAACTGAATAAATGAAATTGATTCTTTGATTCTTTGAGGAACGAGAGTCGTTCTTTGGGAGACAGGTGTTAAAGTCACCCATGATTATGGCTTGACTGTACGAGGGAATTAGGTTTTCTAATATAAGCTCGAAGGAAGAGAAGTAGTTTATTAGAGAAGCGGGACAGTAGAAAACACCCAGTAGAATTTTTGAGTGAAGGAGTTCAATTTCCAGAAAGAGGTGCTCCCCAGAGTGTGGTGGCTGAGGGGAAATGCTGATAACGGTGAAGGGAATGTGAGTACGAAGATAGATGGCAACACCCGCCACCCTCACCAACTGCCCGGTCATTTCTGATCAGGTTGAAACCAGGTAAAGAAAATGAGGCAGTCGCGTGGCATGGGTGCAAACAAAGTATTGCGTGTATATTTGTACAGTCAAACGCTGCCAGCATATCCGGGAAATGAGCCGAAATGCTTTGTGCATTTATGTGGCCCACGTTGAAATTCAAGGGAACGTCAGCGAATTGAGATTCGAGGATTTCTGCAAGTGACGTTTGTGATGGTATACTATTAAAACTTGCATCACCACTACTTAGAGAATAGTAGTCATCACTGTCACTACCACTATCCAAGAATAACATGCGTCTGTAATATATAATCAGATAGTAAAAACTATACAAATGAATAAAAAATATGTAAAGCTATGTATAAATAAAATATACAGTATAAAATATTGATTCTGCAGTAATTGTACAAATTGTTCACAAAAAATCATCGATAGATGGCAGCTTCCTAAAATATTACTTTTGTCACGAAATCATTATTTAGTACACTACCAACGAGTTGTCTATGCTTACATGCTTACATTATCATGTTTTTAAATTCTGAAATAATTTACGTGATTCTACATACTTAGGGAAAAAAGCGTTTTAACATTTTTTCTTAAAACGAGACAGCTAGTGCCGTTCATTAGCTTCTGAGTAAGTTCGATTGCCTCCTGAATGGTGCAAGTCTTGGAGCGCCAGACGTCACGTCGTATTATCTTCTAAATCTGTTGGTTTAATCCCTCCCATAGGTCGTCCCATCTGACGAAGACGACTGTGTGGATGGTTGTTCACGTCTCTTTCTCATAAGTTCGAGAGTCTCAGGAGAGAGCTTGGACTCTTGCTTTTTGCATTTGCCGGGAAACAACTTTCTAAAAACTTCCTGCAATGTTTTGACCACTGTGTCGGCTTTCTCGTCAATGCCGCTAGTACTTTCTAGCATTGCGAAACGATTTTGAAGTTCCAGTTGGAACTTTTCAGGCCCTAGAGCTACTTGGAGCGACGTAGATCGGAGAATAGGCCGTATAATTTGGAATCTTTCAGCCTTAATGTTGATGTTTAGAGAGCCTTGGATAAGTCTGTGATCGCTCCAGTTTTGAAATTGTTGATGACAGAGATATCTCTAAATATATGCCCACTATCTGTTATGAAAAAGTCTATCTAGTTCCTTATCACAGAGTCTCAGCGGAATTTTTTAGCGGTCATTAATAATTTTGATTGACTGAGCGAGCGAAGCGATTGTGGTCGACATACATCAGTGCATCTTAACATTAACTACTATCGGACATTCCCAGTAACATGCAGCTCGTTCATATAATTTAGTTCATATAATATATGAGTTACTCGAGGTTTAAACCTTGAGTAACTCATCACTCCATATTGGTCGGTAGTACTCTTAAATACTAATTATTTATTTTATTTTATTTATTTATTTATTTATCTCATCTACATCTATTCTTACAGGTTACCCTAATACAACAGAGTAGGCAATCTAAACATACAGTTTTAAAACTATTTGTAACATAAGGTATTTAATGTTGTATCTGTGAATTCCCTCAGGGAGCAACAAAACAGGTCAATGTTTCTCGATACAATGTTGAGTGTCCGGAGGGCCCGCGTTAGCGGCGCCTCCTTCAGCAAGTTAGTGCGCGCGCACGGCACCTTCAGAAGCTGCGGCCTCCGGCGCCTCCCCACGTACCCGTCTGGGACGCATAGATCAATCCGCTCCAGTATGGCCGGATTTTGGACCTTTCCACGCAACATTCACACACAACAAAATTATAAAGTGCTATCTAAATTGTTAATTCTTACCTATAGGAGGTCGAACTACGCATGCAGGTAAATCTTTAGCAGAGGTTCTGATTAACTCCTCAGCTACTGCCTTGGTGAACGTATAAGTATTTGGCCAATCGCTTATTAAGCTGCAAAACAAGTAATAAAGTTTAAAAACGGTAACCAGACTACGAAGAGCATAAAAGTTTTCTTCAATGTGAACGAGAATTTTTTTTAGAGTAGTAAAATAGTATAGATTTACATACCTATTTTTAAAATCTCAGCCCGGCTGTGAACATTTTTTTTTGCTTTATGCCCATAAAAAATTATAAAGGCACGAACAACATGGACTTAATGCATATCTAAAAGTCAACCTTAGGGTGATGCAGAGATACATTGAGGTAGCCACAGAAGAGAAACTATTTACTTTTTTATACCGGGTGTAAGGAGAACGCTCCCGAACCCGAAAGCCCCAGGTACATAACAGATTGGCATAAAAAATACTTTTATTTTATTTTGCATAATTTACTCTCCATCGTATTTGTGAAGCTAAATGTAATGGTTTTTTTATCATAAAATCAAAACAAAGCGCTTGGCGCTAGTTGTTTTATAATTTATAAGGGCTCATTAGAACATTCACCACGGTAGAGAGATGATAAAAGTGTCCTGCAGTGACAGTGGCGTGTTCTGAAGAGTAGGAAAGAGAGGAAAAGAAGATTCACATTTGCCGTAAACGCACATGCCTCCGTCTTTGGGAAGTGATTGTCTTTCAGTAAGGATCTGGTCAAGCTCAGTGACGAAATAGCGTGTACGTTGTCTTGAATGCTGCCATTTTCAGTTACTTAAAGTTAGTTTTAGTTTTACTTTAACTTTTAGTTTTACTTTAAGTTATATTTAGAAAAAACCTCTATTTATTATCTGAATAAATGTCAATAATATTTGAATGAATTTTATAGCATTAAGTATGCTAACTATTCAAATCGAATACATAGGTGGATGAGTCCACCGTCACCTTAAAGACGGATAAAAAGAGAAGGAAAATTTGAATCACATCGGGCGTGTCTTGGTAGCCTAGTTGGTCAAGGCATTCCCCAAAGTTTATTTTCCACTTTTTAGTTTTTGTAATATTATATTGCACTAGAATGCATAACAAGACCAGCACAACGAACCCAAATACAACTAATCTATCTTGTTTAATTCAAAATGAATCAAATGAGCCCAAACTTGAAGGGATTATGTCATTTAATTACAGAGTTCCCGTGCGCATCTTCTAGCTCCATCATCAGACCCTGACTACCATCTAGCACTTAAGTACTCGTCAAGACAAAATCAAAAGAAGTTAGATTCGATGGTGTCGTCCTTTCTTTTTTGAGTTACTATGAACATCTTCCAGCTCCATCATCAGACCCTGGTTCCCATTCAATGAAAAACTACTTGTTAAGACGATTCAAATGAGTTCAAACTAGATGAGGTTATGTCGTTTAATTGCGAAGTTCTCTTGGCCACCTTTCAGTTTCATCATCAGATTAGCATCATGTCATCATAATATTACATTATCGCGCGATTTACATATGCATGCAAAATTTTAGCTCAATCTATAACCCAAAAGTGGGTCAAATTTCATTTGCAAGATTTGATGACAAAGACTAGACTGATGACAAGACCAAAACTGCACGCCATCTGTGTGTCGTCGTGCTAGGCGAAGGTGAGGTTGTCATATCCCTCGCATCCCGGCTGACCTCCACGGGAATGGGGACAACGATGTCCCCAACTCGCCTCCGGAATGGGGAGGCGCGCATACGCGCGTCATCTCCGTGGCCTGCTACTGCTGGTGTGACAGGAGGCTCCACCCGTCACCCCCAGGCCCGCGCTTTTGGGGGACGGAAGTCAGCCTGTGCCCTCCGTCACCCGAGCGGGCCGCCGTCTCTTTCTTGATCATTACTTTCTCGAAGAAGGAGATCCCACGCATCTGTGCAGCGGACCATTGCCGTGAGCTGAGTGGCGAGTATGAGAACTCTCACTGCCAGGGCCGCACCAGCTCCCGCCTCGGTGTTTCCATCTCCACACCGGACTTCCGGTGAGCGTGTGCAGCCCCGTGTCCTCGATCGCCTCGCAATAATGGCACTTGGTTCTTTATCGATCAGACACAGATATCCCCTGAAGAACCCATGCCCGGTGACAATCTGCATCAGTCGATACGAGAGGCTTATGTGTGGCCTCTCTAGTCATTCCCCCGTGATGGGTCTTACCGTCGCTATTTCGTCGCGCCCTGTGCGTAGTTGCTCAAGTCGTCGTTCCTACTCCGTCACCATGATCCTCTGGAGCCGAAATTTCTCGGCCCGAATGTGTTCAAGCTCGGCATCGTATCCCCGCTCCCGCGCCTCCCTACGGAACCGATACAGTGCCGCAAGGGTTCTCGCTTCTAGGATCCACGGTGACGATCCGGCCAGAAAACTCACCGCTTCGAAAAATAAATTACTTGTACCTCATCATTCCATCCAGAAACGAAATTCAGTCATTAAGTAGGTACAGTCAACATCAATAGTAACGTAGTATCTGAATTGTCCAAAAGAAATGCATTGCAAGATATATCACAATAGTCTGACTAAATCGCTTCGCAAAAGTGTTTGGTACATTAATATTTTCATAATGCAAAAAAAACTATCTATCAAAAGTAAAGCAATAACAGAAATTTTCAAAAGTACCTGAAATAAGAATAAAACTTTCGTCGAACCTAAACCTTTTCAGAATATTATGATTTAAATATTGTGTTCTGATTTTTGTTTTATGGCTTGTCAATAATGTTTACGGAATGTATAAATGTCAGAACATGGTCATGACCATGCGGTCTTCAGTGTATTATAGATAACTATCTTTTGCCCGCGGCTCCGCCCGTGGTTTAGGCATGAAAGCGTAAAATACAGATAGACAGAGTTACTTTCGCATTTCCATACCCGATTCTAATGCCATTCAAAACCTTAACTTTAATTTATTTGTTAATTTTTTAACCTTTCCGGTATCCAAGTGGAATTTTTTTTAGCTACAATGTTGTGGTTATTTCAAATTACCATTTTTTATATCATAGCATCAGTTGTGAAAATAAACTTTTATGTTAGACTAGCTTTTGCCCGCGGCTCCGCCCGCGTGGATGTCGGTTCCCGGCAATTAATCGAATTTTTCTCACCTTTTAAACCTTCCCTAGGCTTCCACGAACATTTCAAGACCAAGATAAGATAAATCTGTTCAGCCGTTCTCGAGTTTTAGCGAGACTAACGAACAGCAATTGATTTTTATATAGTTAAGTCGTTTCTTAATTTTAAGTCTACCTATAATTTTCTAGCTATCTTTAAGCTTATGTTGTTTTTTTTTACAATAAAAAAATATACATAGCGCTGCAAAAATTAACATAGCGCTGCTCGTCGTAGAGCATTCGACAAATCCCATCATAGAATCGTCGGCAAGCCCAAACTTGTTCCATGAGGTGATTGATCGATTGCTGCCGGCTCGTCGACTAGTAAAAGTTAGGGAATAGCACTTTTTTATACCACTTAGGTGGCAGTCAAGCGCATGGCCCACCTGATGGGAAGCGGTTACCGTGGCCTATAGACATTTGCAACACCAGGGGCGTCATACTCGTGCTGCCGACCCTGCTGCTCACACTGCTGCTAATAATTGAATAAAGACCGGGTATACCACTTACCTTTTTGTCTGACTATTTTGATACAATTAAATATCAGTCACTTTAAAAATACTATTTAGTTATGAGTATTGAAAAAAATATGAATCAGCTTATTTTGAAAATAGTTCTTTGATTATTTTGAAACCATAACGCGAGTGATTAATATGGAAAAGAAGGATGTCAGGTTATTGAAAAAAATTATAGAGTCAATACTTTGGAACTCAGTTTTTGATCAGCTACTATTGACGCTGACTGTACTTATTTTAAGAAATATTTGGCTTCAAAGATAACTTTATTGTTAATAAGGTAACTGATGACTCCTTGAGTAAAAGTGCTGTCTCAGTTGGCATTAAAATCATAAGTTTGAATTTCAGGGAATTCCTTTCATTTAGTTAGACAGATTTGACCATTATGATTGCCACATCGATTGAAGTCATAAATCTACAGGTGAGATGAGGGTTTCAGTCGGTTCGATTACCGGGTGCATCAAATGTGTTTCCAAAAACACTTGAATGCAGTTTTGTTTCTTTTTAAAAATAAACGTATATTTCCTTTGAGTAGAATTCTCTATCTAATTTTATGAGGAGGTAGGACACGACGGTATCTCCCGTCCCAAATTGAGCAGTCCGACTAGGGAAGCCTCCGCCCTACAGAATACCGCGGCCATAATAACTAAAAATAAGCCAGAGCTCACTGGAGGGGTCCTGTGCTGTCAGTAGGAAGACCAAAGGCTCAAGTAGACGCCACTTGCTGGTGGGGGCGTGAAATGTTGGCGCTGCGGTCAGGGACGAGTTCCGTCTTCGTGGAAGACCGCATACGTGCATCCGGTGCCTAAGAAAGGCGACAGGACAGACCCGTCCAACTACAGGCCCATCGCTATCACTTCCCTTCTCTCGAAGGTTATGGAGCGTGTTATTAATACACAGCTCCTGGGATACCTTGAGGGTAACGATCTACTGAGCGACCGACAGTACGGCTTCCGCCAGCGTCGCTCGACCGGTGACCTTCTTGTGTATCTCACAAACCGTTTGGCGCAAACCATCGAGAGCCAAGGTGAGGCACTAGCGGTCAGCCTAGATATAGCGAAGGCCTTCGATCGGGTATGGCACAGAGGTCTTCATGCGAAGCTACCATCTTATGGACTCCCTGAGGGGCTGTGTAATTGGATTTCCAGCTTTTTGTCCAACAGAAGCATCCAAGCCGTCGTGGACGGCAGTCACTCAGACAGCATGTGTCCCACAAGGTTCCGTGTTGTCTCCGACCCTGTTTCTGCTGCATATTAATGACATGCTGTCGGTCGACTCCATTCATTGCTATGCGGACGACAGTACTGGAGACGCATGTTATACGGGCCGTGCAAACATCCCCCAGTCCGAGGTGGAGGGGAGTCGCGAACAACTTGTGTTAGAAATCGAGACTACTCTCTCGGGAGTATCCGATTGGGGTCGACTAAACCTGGTCCAGTTCAACCCCACCAAGACACAAGTATGTGTATTCACCGCTAAGAAAACCCCATTTATTGTAGCGCCGCAATTCCTGGGCACACGGCTTACCATTGCCCTGAGTATCGAGATCCTAGGCGTCGACATTTCAAGTGACGTCCAGTACCGCAGTCATTTAGAGGACAAGGTCAAGCTGGCATCCAAGAAACTTGGAATTCTTAACAGGGCGAAGCAGTACTTCACTGCGGGGCAGCGACTCCTTCTTTATAAGGCACAGGTTCAGCCCCACATGGAGTACTGCTGTCACCTTTTTGCCGGAGCGCCCGCACGCCAGCTTAACCCTTTCGACTCGGTGCAAAGACGTGCGTTGAGGCTCGTCGACAGTCCCATACTCGCAGGCGATGTGGAACCTCTCAGCCTCAGGAGGGATTCTGCCTCACTGTGTTTTCTACCGCCTATATAATGGTTTGTGCTCAGATGAATTATTTGACATGATGCCCACAGCTACATTCTATCATCGCACCGCTCGCCATAGACAGGGAATTCGTCCCTACACATTGCATCCGAATACGGTGCGCACCGTGAGGTAAGTATGAAAGGAACTTCATCCCACGTATGCTCAAGCTGTGGAATGAACTCCCTGCCATGGTTTTCCCAAGCGACTACAATATGGGGTTCTTCAAGAGGGGCATTAGAAGGTTTCTTCAGGGTAGGCAGTGCGAGTGTAATGCCCCTGGTGTTGCATACGTCCATAGGCCGCGGTAACCACTTTCCATCAGGTGGGCCGTGTGCTTGTCTGCCACCTAAGTGGTATAAAAAAAATCCCCAGTAATTCAAGTACTCCCCTCCTGTATATAAAAGAAAGTCGTGAAATGAATCTTCTAGGGCGGGACTCAAACCTGCGATCTTTCCCTTACAGTGGGAATGCCTTGACCAACTCGGCTACCGAGACACGCCCGATGTGATTCAAATTTCCTCTATATTTTAATCCGTCTTTAAGAAGACGACGACGGTGGAAAAGATCGCCAATTCGAGCCCGCCCGAGAAGATTCATTTTTCCATATGTATTCGATTTGTATAGTTAGCATACTTAATGCTGTAAAATTCATTCATGCTATGATCAAAGTCCCCGTTGCTTTTCAGCAGCAATGGTCACGGGGAGACCACCGTATAGCTTCAAATAGAATTAGCCAAATTTTAACTTTGATTTTCTGAAGATCATTTCTCCAAATATGGGGCAAATTTAGTAAGGATTTTAAATAAACTTCTATTAAATCTCAGTCTATTAAACTCAAAGAATTTTAATTACTAGCAAAAACAAATAAATATCAGTTCTTTTTTACAGCCGTTCGTCACTATAGCACAGATTACCAATGAGTTGACTATAGTACCAAAAATCAACTTAACCTCATCAAAAAAATATTGCACTTTCATTTGGGTGTCAATTTGCTTTGAAGGGTAAGTAGCCAAAAGGAAATCATCTGTCAGAGTTCGTATGACAAAATCACTGCTGACCAGTGTATTATAGACATTAAACTTTATTTTACATGTCTATTTATCTTTATAAGTCCTTTTTAAAACTAAATATCCAAATCCAAGTTCGAATAACATATTTTGAGCGGATTAGAAGTAACATCTATGCGTTAAAACTTACGTTTCAGTCAATCCGTTTATTTTATTCTCATCTAATTCTTCAACCATTGATATCAGCACATTGGGAGACAAAGGGCATGGATAGAATTTTTCGAAAATTTCTTTGCCATTGCGGTCCTTAGTCGCACATGAATATGCTGTAGATACGTATAAGAAATGGCTGTGGACATAAATGTGACATTATCTTAAGTTTTATTTAAACTAGTACGTATTTTTAATATCCCTTATCGCAAATTTTAAATAATCTAAACACTATTAAACATGTTCTTACTTTAGGTTAGTACATTCCTTGGCTAAAGTTATTATCTCCCTGGTACCTCGCACGTTGGTCAGTACGGCTTCACGAAGCGGTTCGTTAAACCTTACTGTAGCTGCTAAGTGGAAGACTGTATTTACCTGAAATTGTCACAACCATTATTAATACTGGCTGCGCCATTGTGAATATTTAATTTATTTTGTTTTATATGTCAATTAAACGCACAACTCACTCCATATCACACATTATTATTACGCATAACAAAACGCATCTTTCGTAGGGCAACACTACTCATTCCATCCAACTTCCGTTTCCCTACAAAAGTCAGTGCAAAAAGAACAACCGTACTCTCAACTCGCCGCGCCGCGACGTATACTCGCTAATTTTGTGACGTGCTAAATCTCTAAAATTTAATATAACCGCCTCATGAACATTTAAAACTTCACGACCAAGTGATCAGTGTTCATCAAGAAAGCCGTCACCGCAAAGACTTCAGAGGTGATCCAAGCTGCCGATTAAACCACCAGCAGGTAGGCACTGATTCCCTCCAAGTTTTGGTCCTCCGTCCCGGATAACTAATTAATCTCCTCAATCCGCATAAATTATTCTCTCCTCTCAATACAAATCACTCACGCATATTATTTACTCACGCATTATCGCATTATTTACGCTTTTATTTATGCAAAAACTCACCACCCGCCATTTATATTTTATTTCATCCTCATCGCTTATATACCTTTTTATTTTAAAGTGAATCACGCATAAAATACTGTTACTACACCTATATTCATTCGATTAGGTACACAAAGCAATATAATATTAATATTTCACAATTTTTACGTAAAATACTTAACGAAAAATTTCTACCCACATTTTTTTATTATCTCTACGCTCAGCCAACATTCTTGTTAGAATAATAAAATTTAACTCCGTTCGTCGCTTGAGACATTAAATTCAAACGTATTATATTTTTACAATAGTAATTATTTCTTTTCACTATGGGTGGAACTGAACCTTTATCCAAGGAAAGTGACAGCAAGTCCAATGACGTCATGATCTCTTTTCTTGAATATAAACAACAAAACCTCTTTCAAATTGTTCAAGAAATATATAACCTCAGTTTAAAGGTTTCCGACGAGGTTAGCAGTAAACAATTTCTTGCTAGGGTTCAATCCATTGAAAATACTCGTATGGAATACGTAGAAACTGTAGACAAACTCATTCTCGAAAAATTAAAGCAAAACCCACGGGTAAAGCCGAGTTTTAGCCTTCTCAACACTTTTGATGAATTATACTGTTACATCAAGCAGACAGAGACATCTCTGAGACAACAGCTCAGAGATTCACACAAAAATGAAAACTTTAACAACATGTTGCCCTCATTAAAACTCACAAATTTCGATGGTACTCCTAGCAAATGGCCAGTGTTTTATGATAATTATTGTAGTGTTATACACTCAAATACTCGCCTCACCAAGGCAGAAAAAATACAGTATTTAATTAGCTGCCTCTCTGGCAAAGCCCTCAATGTTTGTTCTGGAATATCTGCTACAGCTCAAAATTATGATATCCTATGGCAAGCTTTGCTAGATAGATACCATGATACCAGAGTACAGGCATCTACTTATATAGAACAGATGTTACAACTCAAACCAGGACAATCACCTGAAAACATTATTGATAACTTTTGCTCTGCCGAGGCCGCTTTGCAACGCTTATAGATTGAGGATTTGTCAGACTTTTTAATAACTTATTTAGCATTAAGTAAGCTTGATAAGTCTATGGTAGACCTGTTTGAACAGGCTCATAGACATATAGATATGCCTAAATTTAACGATTTAAAGCAGTTCCTACGCGAGCAATGTAAACTCCAAGTAGTACATGCTCCTTCTCGCTCTCAAGTTAGTAATAATCGCAGTCAATATGTTAAACCCACATCGCAAGTAAACAAACAGAAAACGTTTTTTACTCAAACTACTCATACCAATAATTCTGACAATAGTTCTCAATCTCCACCTTGCAAAGTTTGTAACTCTAATCAATCTCATCCTCTGTTCAAATGTGACTTGTTTTTACAACAAAATGTCAAAACGCGTAACGAGATAGCTCGTCAACACTCATACTGTACTAATTGCTTAGGATTCCATCATATAAATGCATGTAAATCATCCAGACGGTGTTCTACGTGTAACCGCAAACATCACTCGTTATTGCATTACGACAATAACAATAATTCAAATTTAACTCATTTCCCGCGCTCGTCCGAGTCTTGCACTTTTAATTCTAGAATTAAAAATGACAATTTAACCACTGCGCCATCGCCGCATTCGTGGAGCGAGCGCCCCGCGCCCGCGCCGCCTACATCCAGCGCTGTGGGTCCGCCCCACGCGGATTGTCCGTCTCACTCGCACCCGCAGTCTCGCCCGCATGCAGACTCGACGTTATCACAGCCACACTGCGCTCCGCGCGTAACTTCAAATAATGATAACAGCAGCTTCGCGTTGTCCGTTACCGTTCCCGCGCGTATATCGAGCAATAATACTACCGTATTGTTGCCGACTGCGTCTGTTATTGTATATAATGCAAATAATAAACAAAATCGAATGCGATTATTTCTAGACACGGGTTCAATGAGTAACTTCGTTACGAAATCTTGTTGTGAGCGCTTGAACTTAAAGATAACTCCCGCACCTTCTGTTATTACAGGTATAGGTCAACTTAAAAATCATTCATTCGGTATTACGCAATTTAAAATGTACTCTCGCTTTGATTCTCGCTGTGTCTATTCTGTCAGCGCTCGCGTTATAGATACAATAACGGACTTTTTACCCAATATCGAAATTGATACTACGCACTTAACTCACTTGCAAACTTTACCTATGGCTGATGATCATTATAACGTGCCTGGTGAAATAGATTGTCTTATAGGCAACGAATTAGTCCCGCTTTTACTCGGTTCACATAAAGTGACCTCACAAAACTCTTCGGTAGTTGGTATCCAAACCACTCTCGGATATGTCGCAATGGGCAAGGCCCAGTGCATATTACCCCCGCTCTCCGCTAAGGTTCTCCCAGAAGAGACCAATACACGCACTCATACTCATTCCCGCTCGCTCAACTCTAATAAAATTTCTTTTGTCAAACGCACACGCTTTCACTTGATCAATTAACGCAACGCTTTTGGGAAATAGAAAAGGTCCCAGATAAAATCCATGCTAGTCCCGATGATGAAGCATGTGAGAAAATATTTCAATCTACTTACTCACGGGATGACACCGGTAGATACACCGTTGTTCTTCCTTTCAAACACTCGCCCTCTGAGTTAGGACACTCCTACTCAGTGGCTAAACGCCGCTTTTTAAGTCTAGAAAATAAACTCAATTCAGCTAACTTACGGGCTGATTATAACGTAATTATACAAACATATATTGATCAAGGTTTTTTGTCTAAAGTTCCAAATAACTTTCAAGACACTCAAGTTTATTACATGCCGCATCGCGCCGTCTATCGACCTGAAAAGGAAACTACGAAGACCCGCGTTGTTTTAGATGCTGGAAGTAAAACCACATCTGGTAAATCACTTAACGACTTATTGTATGTGGGCCCAGTCCTACAAAATAATATTTTTCATTTGCTTCTCAATCTCCGTATGTTTTCGATCGCTCTAAGCGCAGACATTGAAAAAATGTATTTTCAAGTGAATCTCACTCGAGATCACCACTCATATCAACGCATTCTGTTTAGATTCGATTCCGATGCACCTATTGATACCTACCAATTTGGTACTGTTTGTTTTGGTGTATCTAGTTCACCATACCTCGCTATGCGCGTCGTGCGACAACTCGCCGCTGACAGTCGCGACTCTTATCCGCTCGCCGCTTATGCAGCTGACAATCACATGTATGTCGATGATTATATTTCCTCTGTAGATAATACAACCATAGCGGAAAATACCTATAAGGAAATGGTCGCGATGTTTCGGTCAGGAGGTTTTAATTTAGTCAAATGGATATCAAATGACAGAGAATTATTATCGCGTATTCCACAGGCTCATAAGAGTTCTCTCGTTGTTAAATTTGATGACGATCCTAACGCAGATACAAAAATCGTAGGTATGCAATGGCAGCCTATCGATGATAACTTCATTTTTAATATAAATATCGACTGTAACTGGGGCTTGTACCAAACGCTCGCTTTTATCTGTAACCGCACGCTTGTTCGACCCATTGGGTATCATTAGTCCAGTAATCGCTTACATGAAGCTTCTCATACAAGACTGCTGGAAACTACATCTCGACTGGGATGATGAAGTCCCCGACTGTATTCTCTCCAAATGGAATCAGTTCCATATGGAACTGTCGCGTTTATCTGAGCTGAAAGTTCCCCGTCATATCGGAATATCTTCTACGAACAGAATAACACGTATAGGATTCGCAGATGCCAGCCTACAATGTTACGGCGCGGTAGTCTACGTGCGAATTGAAACACAGGAGAACGCTACCGCTGATTCTGTTAGGCTGCTCACCGCGAAATCTAAAGTGTCGAATCCCAATAAAACTCTCGCTCGCTTAGAACTCTGCGCTGCTGTGCTACTCGCAAATTTAATTGACTCAGTCCGCTCTGTTTTTAGTAAACGCTGTAGTATAAATCAAATATACGCATTCTCTGACTCCACGGTAACTCTTACCTGGATTCATTCTCCCGCACATAAATTTCAAACATTTGTAGCCAATCGTATCTCTCAAATTAATGAACATTTATCCGCACCTCATTGGTATCACGTCCGTGGTGTAGAAAATCCTGCGGATATCGTATCGCGCCCTGTAACTCCAACGGGATTACTCAATAACGCTCTGTGGTTCCATGGTCCGGAGTGGCTGACCACTCCTATTAACACCTGGCCTATAAAAAACTTTAAAATCAATCACAATGACAACACGGAGTCACAGGAAATGAAAACCGCTTCTCTCCACGTACGTACTATAACTACGATTGACTCATCTCATCCTATTCAGGATCTCGCAGAATGCTGCTCTTCATGGATCAAATTTATTAACTCTCTTGCATACGTACTTCGTTTCTTGAAGATTCTCAAATCTCAAGGTTCCTTAACTATACAGGATATAGAATCCGCAGAATATTACGCACTACGCTACGTACAGTCTAAGTACTTTTCTCAAGAAATAAACGCACTTAAAAATAATAAATTATGTCCCACTCAATCAATTTTAAAACTCAATCCTTTTCTCGATCAACAAGGTCCACTTCGCGTAGGCGGAAGGCTTACTCATTCTCAATTAGATTTCACTAAAAAACATCCGATATTACTATGCTATCATCTAACGGTCGCATTGTTTCACTTTTAGTTGATCATTATCATACTTCCAACCTGCACACCGGACCAGGTTTGGTTCTGTCACTAACTCGTCAGAAATATTGGATTCTCTCCGCTAGAAATCTAATTCGTCAAAGAGTACATAAGTGTAACTCATGTTTTAAACTGAAGCCTCAAGCCACGACTCCGCCTATGGGCGATCTCCCCGCTATTAGAGTTTCTCAAGTAAAGTCTTTCGTGCACACCGCTGTGGATTACGCAGGACCCTTTTATATAACACACATACGTCGGCGCGGAGTGAAAAGCCACAAGGCTTATATTTGCTTATTTGTTTGTCTCACAACTAAAGCGCTCCACTTAGAATTAGTCTCTGATCTAAGTACGGACTTATTTCTGGCTGCGTTCAAACGTTTCATTTCTCGCCGTGGGCCTGTCTCCGTTCTCTACAGCGATGGAGGTACTAATTTTATAGGCGCTAAGCGCAAATTAAATGAAATTTATTCCCTAATACAGTCCACTGATTATAAAGATCACATAAATGATTATCTCACTCAACATAAAATTAAATTTCTTCATAGTCCACCTTATGGACCTAATTTCAACGGTTTGAGTGAAACTAATGTCAAATCCGTTAAAACTCATTTATTTAAAGCTATCGGAACTCAGATACTCACTTATGAAGAATTTAATACTATTCTAGTACAAATTGAAGGCCTGTTGAACAGCCGGCCAATTTGTGTTCTCTCTTCGGATCCTTCCGATCCATCCGCATTGACGCCCAGTCATTTTTTAAATGTAACTCCGCTTAAATTTTTGCCCGCTGAACCTATTGAACTGACTCTGTCTGACAATAGACTGACGCGTTATCAACTCTTGAATAGAATAGTACAAAGTTATTGGAAGCGCTGGAGTGCAGAATATCTCACTTCCCTCCAGCAGCGAGAAAAATGGAACTCGCCTTCGAAACCTGTGAGGGTGGGTACCTTAGTCATCATTAAGGATGACAATTCGCATCCCTTGTTTTGGACACTAGCTGTTGTCACAGAGGTGTTTCCGGGCAAGGATGGATGGTGTAATTCGCGTGGCGAAGGTTAAAACTCCGTCGGGGGATTATGTACGACCCGTAACGCGGCTCTGCCCGTTACCTACGCAATAACCTCATTAATAATAACTCAAAATCCTTTTTTTTTATTAGCTCATAATTTATTTTAATTTAAACTTTTATCTCAATTTAGAGGAAACCTCTAAACCCCCCGAAGTTGGCTGCGCCATTGTGAATATTTAATTTATTTTGTTTTATATGTCAACTAAACGCACAACTCACTCCATATCACACATTATTATTACGCATAACAAAACGCATCTTTCGTAGGGCAACACTACTCATTCCATCCAACTTCCGTTTCCCTACAAAAGTCAGTGCAAAAAGAACAACCGTACTCTCAACTCGCCGCGCCGCGACGTATACTCGCTAATTTTGTGACGTGCTAAATCTCTAAAATTTAATATAACCGCCTCATGAACATTTAAAACTTCACGACCAAGTGATCAGTGTTTATCAAGAAAGCCGTCACCGCAAAGACTCCCTCCAAATACAGTTTATAATTTATCTCTCCTGGTCTTGGGAATGAGTTCCAACGGGTTGCCGGAACGATGAGAACGTTGAGAATTTGCGAGCCGCGGTCAACAGCTGGCTACTACTATCTTAAAACTTAACATTTTGAAATCCCCTCACTGTTTTCTTTATTCAAATTAGGTGGCAGACAAGCACACGGCCCACCTGATGGTAAGTGGTTACCGTGGTCTATGGACGTATGCAACACCAGGGGCGCCACACTCGTGCTGCCAACCCTCAAGAAACCTTCTAGTACCATCCTTATAGAACCCCATATTGTGGCCGCTCGGGAACGCCACAGCAAAGAGTTTATTCTACAGCTTGAGCGTGTGTGGGTTTCTTTTGATATTGCACGGTTTGCACCATTTCCGGTCGCAACTTGTGAGGATGCATTCCCTGTCCATGGCGAGCGGTACGATGATAGAATGTCACTTGCTGTCTAGCAGGGTGAAGCACTAAAATATTATTTAAAGTGAATAATGAGTTAACCTCTTGAGTGAGTAAGGTCCAATTGTCATCACTGAGTCCAAGTCTCACATCCGCCACATCTCCTTCCACTGGTACTATCCTATCTGCGAACTGAGGTTTTTTCATGCGGACTAAATCGTAAACCTGAAAGCAAGACATTTAATTTTGGATCAAATTAAATTGTGAGAGTCACGAAGTGACGTGTTGATAAACACTTTAATGAAATTTTAAAGCAATAATTAGTATGCTATGACTATTCCTATCAAATTAAATGGGAAAAAGTGAATGTCCAAGGTGGAGCTCGAACTCGCGACCAGTCCTTTACAGAGAGAATATACCTTGGTTGGTCAGAGCGTTCCTCCTACAAGGGACTGTTGCGCGTCCAAGCTCACAGTTAATAATAATATTGTGACTGGGACAATACATAAACGTGGAATATCGATGATTATAAATATTTTATAACTCACCGGATCGCTAAGAATGACCTGCAATCTTTCATGTATTGTCTTGCCCTTCTTTGGCCTCATCAACACATACATCTTCTTAATTGCACAAGATCTGAAAGTGCAATATAATGAGAAGGTGAAATAGGATATGACCACCCTATCCAACAGTAAACATAGAATCCAGAACAAAGTGCTCGCTCCATGGTCTTAGTAAAAAATGGTCTCCGCAGTAAAGAGCGGGTTGACATTGTTAGACTTTCTGTTGTGCGTTGTGCTGAGGTAGCCTATGCCGAGCTTGATAGTTATGTAGTAGCACAGAATAGATAATAGTACTAGCGTACAGAATGGAAGCTCCCACCCCCGCGCAGATTTCAGTTCCTCACCCCGCACGTTCGAATCAGAGGTACGATTAAAGGCACATAATACAAGGGATGTGCCTTTCAAAGGTGCCTAGTAAGATACGTCGCGGAGGAGAGTGAGAAGATCGGCTTACTTCGATTTTGTAAAGCTTCCTCTCTATCGCACAACCCACAGTTTGATTTAACCCTGAAATGTATGATTTTTATATAAATAAGTAACAGCACTTCGTGTGCCGGCTTCGTCCGGGATTAAATTCGGTAATAAAAATACAAAAGTGATTGCAGTGCAAGTCAAGTGCGAGTCGTACAATACTTAATTGAGAGATGAACATGTCGAAGCGCATTACCAGCGCATTACAAATTGTAGACTTGTTGAAGACACAACTAGTCAAAAGACAATTATTTGTCTTAAATATAAGTTCATTTCGAACATTCACTGTAACATACTGATTGGATGCGGAAGGCAGAGGATTGGGAGAAATAACGCACATTGGGAGAGGCCTGTTTCACAACTTGGAAGCTCTCGGAAAAATTTATGAAACAATGGGATTGTAATTACGACATACATACATCGTGCACATACACGTACTGTTGATGAAAATATAAAAAATAGATAATACGAGTATTATAAAATATTATTGTAAATCTATTTCTGGGATAATACATATCGTATGTGCTATAAATAAAATTAAAAATGTAAAAAACCCCCGTCACAAAAAACACGTCCAAAAAGTTAAAAATAAATGGAGTTCGCCTTAAAACCACGTTTTGCCAACGGGCGTAGGTCCCACGTAGTACGAGGTATTACGTGTATGAACATACTACTCATGTTTTCCATAATATATATCATAAGTGTAGCCTAGGTAATAATATAATATAAGCTAGTAAATGGGTAATCATTTTTCGTGTAAAATAATTAAAAATAAAATAACCGTATTTCGTCCTTAGGAAAATGAAAAAAGCGCTTATTTTTATTATTTTTTGATGAAGAGATACATCCAAACACAGAACAATAATACACCATCTCGATTAGGTACTGAATGTACGTCTAGATTATTTCCCAAAATATATTGGTATAAGGTGTATTAAGAAAATCTCTGATCGTCCGGACAGTTGAGGTAACAGACGTCGCATTGATGAGTTGCTTTTTTTACGTCAGTTCTATTTGTCTATACTGTGAGTCAAATAGTTTGCACTTTATTAAACCCACATTGGAAGAAAATGTTTTTCAAATGGTGCGCCAACAATGAAAATTTATTTTAAAATATAAAGAATAATATATGTAATAATATATAGTTTCGTTTCGTTAACATCTATAAATAAATACCTACTGCAATAATTCTACATCAGTAAATCGGTATTCAAGGGTTATATTACCCGTCAATAAAGTATGACTTTATCTGTAGTACATTTGTGCCAAATGAAATACGATACTTCATGGACGTGAGTTTTGCAAGGTATAGAGTAGTTAAAACCATTTGTATCAATTAAATAGATTGGAGAATGTTACTAGGTGTACAAAATCACTTGAAAATTTGTAACATTAAAGCCTTTATATATATATTTATATTTTATATTTATACACTTGTTTTTTTTTTTCATTTAAAAATACCAAGTGGTTATGATTTTGCAGGCATTCAAAGTCCCAGACCGGCTCGCACTAGATGCGTGTGACGTATTTTTATGTAGGCTTGACAGTTTTCGTGGAAGGCTATAGGGGCTATACTCTTCATTTTCACGTTATTGGCCTATAACCTTCCTCTATAAACAGGATATTCAAAACAATAAGAATTTTTGAAATCAAACCAATACTTCCTAAGATTTCTGATGAAACGTAAGGCAGCGCCAACCAAAGTTGACTGGCCTACATAAAAATACGTTACACACATTAAGCGCGAGCCGGTCGCCGCGAAGCCATTGTAAAAGTCCATATCTTGGAAACCAATTGGTATATCGATATAATTCTTTTAGGTGTATTTTTCGTTTTTAACACATAATAATACTGTTTTTTTTTTAATTAAATGATTTAGTATTTCGCGCGTAAGTTGAATGTATACTTGTATTTATAATATCATTTTTTTTCTACACTTATTCTTACCTACACGCAAATTGTTATCTCATTGCAGGAAAACAAAAATGTCGCCATTTGATTCGACTGTTTAGTTTCACAATATTGAAAGAAGAATGAAATTTGACCCCTTATAAACTTTGCCTCTCATTTCACATGTCATGGCCGTTATAAGCCGCGTAAAATGAAATATTGTCTAAAATCTGGTAAAATTAAACGCTTAATTTAGTCGTATACTGATGCTAATTCTGTTGTGTTTAAACTAACTAAAATACACAAAATCTCTAAAATTTATTATACACCCAGATTGCATAGTCTTTTCGTAGAGAAAGATTATTATAGTGTGTGGCCGATTCCGGTCAGCGCAGACAAATTTTGGCCGGACAGTACAAGGCCGTGAGGCAAACGAATACTCAATTAGTCGGCCGGCCGACTAGTGCAAGCAATTTTCGACCTTATTTTATCCTTAATTATTTGTACAACAGTTAAATGTCAATAAAGATTATTATTATTATTATTTTATCCTTAATTATTTGTACAACAGTTAAATGTCAATAAAGATTATTATTATTATTATTATTATTATTGATATCACATAAAACTGAGTATTTATTCGTATATTCGTGATCTGCGGCATCTATTTATGCGAAATGATATGTAATTAAGGTCGAAAATCGATTTTCTGTTCTTACTAGTCCTTGTAGTCGGTTCGCGTCCCACGTAACATGCCTACCTAACGATTTTACTATCGAAACTGTGTGTCTAAAATCTTTTTTTACGAAACGTCTATACAGTATGGGTGTATAATACCATTTTAGAGATTTTTAGCGTATTTTAGTTCGTTTTGACAACACAGAATTGGCATCAATTGCTGATAAAAAATATAGGTGCTAAGCTATGGTTACGTAACATTCGTAAGCACCGTTACGCCAGTTTCACTCAATGTGATATGTAATACCAAAATTAGAATAAGACACCGATGGCTTTGGAGACAGTGAAGGTCACACGAAGAACAACGCGAAAGATAGCTAATCCGCCTGGTGATCTCATTTCGATCAGAATTTTGTGCAGCTGAAGTCGGGAGAAATAATTAGTCTTTCACAAACGATCGGTTTTAACTACTCTATGAAGATATCAAAGTCGGATGTTGTAGAAGTGTTTTGTTATTGGTGCTGATTCTGTAAGTCTGTAGTCTGGGGACTAAAATGTATGGCCATCAATTTTTTTTCAGAATTGAAGACAAAGATGGAATACGTTTGTAACATCAGGATTGGCACCGTTGTCGGATGTGACGGAAGTCATGACATTAGGGATAGAGCGAGAAAAATCATACTATCTCGCTCAAAATACAATTTCAAATAATGCCAACCCTATCATTTTGAAGTCTCTCACACATCAACACTACCGTGCATGTGCACGATCTATGAATGTTGTAATTACAATTTGAATTTTTCATACATTTTGTCTAGAGCTTCCGACGTGTGGTAGTAGTCTGCGTATACATTCCACCTTATAGAGGTAGAGAGATCAAAAAGGTACTTGTCTACCTTTTTGATCTAAACCTTTTTGAAAAAGTTTGAGTAATTTGTAGCAAAATATATAAGGCTCCTAATAAAACGAAAGAATTTCAGAAAGTTATCCAAAAAGAGTCTGATATAGGTAAATTGAGAGATAGTTTTACTAAAATTTAATTAGAAAACAAGGATATAACTTCAATCTAAAAGATATTGTAAATGCTTTTGAAGATTATTTTACCAATATTCTACTTCACCTCACTATCTCTATCAATTCTAGCGCTCACAGTGCTGTGGTCCTTCTTGAAAGTAATATTAGTTCTTCTAAATTTAACTTCCAACATATTAATAAATAAATATTCCACAACATTCTACACAACGCTATCTAGACCCATGGTAAGCTTGTATAGCTTGTGTTATGGAATCTAGAATGCGGATAAACATACTTATATACTTTTTTTTTGTAAATATATACATATTATACATAGAAACACCCAGACCAATGCAAATAGCCATATTCATGCATACAAATATTTGCACTGAGCGGGAATCGAACCCGTGCCTTCTGCGTGGCAGTCGCGTGCACTACCGCCACACCACAGTGGCATATTGATCCCAATCACATTTTAAAAGCATTTAAAAATGTCTAGACTACTGGGGCATGATAGTTAGTTTAATTAGTTATAAAATTATTACCATTGCATCCGATGTAGCACTAATATTTAATGAATGTGTAGATGAAGGCACATTAAATTTCCTACCTTAATGAAACACAGTAAAATAATACCATTATTTATGAAAGAATCTAAGTCAGAACTTGGAAACTACCGCCTCATTTCCATTTTGCCAGCTCTGAGTAAGTCTCGCTCCATTTTGCCAGTCAGAGATAACACCGCCCACTGCCCTTTATTTATTTCTGCATAAACTATAATGTGTATATTATATACTATTATATACCTGAAAAGCTTTTCAATGAGTTGTTTCCCGATGAATCCGGCGCCGCCAGTCACAAAAACAGTGGTGTCATGATACAAGAGCTGAACCGGAGAGTCCCCGCGGTCAATCACATTGTTCATAGGCGTCTGATAGGAGAGCATGTGCAATTCTAAAGCTGCGGCTGGATCCATGTTGAAATGATTTCAAGCTAACGATCGGCTACCTAATACATCCTTATTTGAAAATGGTGTGCTATTTATCATTAATTGTAATTCTTTATTTTATTCATATACCTATTCAGTCGCTTGAATTTACTTAATATATGCATAGACAATATCGTATTGACCTTTTCAACCTATAATTTTACTTTGTGATATCTAAATACTAAATAAGTATACCTAGTTATACAATATAGTGATGACGGGAATTAACGCAATAACGGGAAGTATAGCATGGTTGTGTTAAAACTGCTTAGAAATTTTCTACTAAGGAAGGTTTCACGTCTGCGAGTTCATTAAAAAATTGGGACTTGTAGGACCACTATTCTTTCTCCGAAATGAAGAATTTAGGAAATAATGAAATAAATACCTACCTACCATGAATACCTACCATTCTCGCCTGAGTACTATAATATTTTTCACGTAGCATGGGTACGGTGACATTTGACTAATTCCATTTCATGCATGATTCATTTCGAAACAATTTACCTAACGCGGAATACAGGAAACAACACTTAATACGAAGATAAAAAGAAAACTGTTTTATTTTGCATTTTTAACTTAAAACTATTTTTATTTCTCCGTAATTATTTAAACTTTAAATATAAACATTCCAAATACATAATTCTTGATGCGTGAATCGGAACAGGTTGCGTTAGAGATTGACATAGTAAAATCGTTATAATCGATAAATTGTCGAATAAAGTATCATAAATCGTTAGTTGTATTTTTAACTAAAATACGATTATAAAATATAATTATGTAATAATAAACTTTAAACAAAGCATTTTTGTCTTTGTGGAGCTTTATTATAATATAGCAACACTGCTTAAGCATGAGCTGGCAGCCATCTTGTTATATCAACTCAGTACGAGTGCGTCTGCCTTGTATGCGGTCTGTTTTCTTTGTTTTGAGCTTGCGTGGTGTTTTTGTTACTTGTTTTTGTTATTGACTATCGTTGTGCTTTGTTGTTTTCGTTACCGTTTTTTTTTATTGACTTTTGTTTTGATGTTTTTTTTGGCAAAATGCCAAAAAGAACGAAAAAGACTGTGCTTGGTAGTCAAGCCCGTGAATTTGTAGTTCGATTGCGGGATTACTTTGAGCGGGAACGTGAGAATGGCGGAACGCTATTGCCTGTGTCCAACGTTTTGGATCGAGTGGCAGATGCGTTAGACATTGGGCGGAACACGGTTTCTCGAATCACTCGAGAAAAATATGGTGCTCACGATGCAGAAGAAAATAAGTTGTCCACCCCTAATAAAAAGCGAACGAAAAAGGCATCTGTAACAGATATTGACAGTTTTGCGGCCGATGCTATACGGAGCCACATTTATAACTATTACCAGAATAAAGAATTACCGACGCTTCTAAAGCTGGTCAAGTCTTTAAAAGATGCTGATTTGTTTACTGGAAGTCCTACATCCTTGTGGCGCGTATTGAAGGACATTGGTTTCCAATTCAAAAAAGTAAACAAAAGAAAAATTGTCATGGAGAGGGGCGATATAGCACTTGCGCGGGTTACCTTTTTGAAAAAGGCTAAAGCGATTACCGATTGGAGCAATGTCGTCTTCCTGGATGAAACTTGGCTGAATGCCAATCATACGGTCGGTAAAATGTGGACTGACGATACACCTCATGCCTCGACCAAAGTGCCAGAAGGAAAAGGGGAGAGATTGATTATTTGTCACGCAGGCACATCGAAAGGATTTGTAGAAAATGGGCTACTTGCTTTTAAATCGAAAAAGACGGGAGAATATCACGAAGATATGAATGCGGAAGTATTCACGGAGTGGTTTCAAAATATGCTTAGCAATTTAGAAGAACCCAGCACAATTATTATGGACAATGCCCCATATCACTCCGTGCAATTGAACAAACCGCCGACTTCTTCCAATAAGAAGAGCGAGTTGATCGAGTGGCTCCAAGCCAATAATGTGGAAGCCGATGAGACGAAATTAAAGGTGGAGCTAGTGAAGCTCGTAAAAATGCACAAGCCCCAAACGACATACAAATTAGATATGATGGCAAACGAATATGGTCACGAAGTCCTGAGGCTTCCACCGTACCACTGTCAGTACAATGCCATTGAATTAATTTGGGCCCAAATCAAAGGTAACTTGTTTAACCATAGTCTATTTACATACTGACAAAAATATGATTATGTTTATTACTTCAATTCTATGACTCAATTTGTTTTTTATCTTGTTTCAGGATACGCTGCACGAAAAAATACAGCTCCACCTTTTACAGCCACAAAAATGATGGGGTTATTGAAAGAGGGATGCAAAAATGTCACTGGCGATGACTGGAAGAAAGTAGTGGAGAAAACCAAAAATCTAATCTTACATGACTGGGAGCGAGACATTAGAATAGACTGCATAATTGATTCCCAAATAATTATTCACGTCGACGAGTCAGATGACGATGATGATGATGATGATGATGATGATGATGATGAAGATGATGAACATGTTTGATTTTTAATAAATAATTAAACAGGTTATCAATTTTGTTTTACTTTTTTCTTCAAAATTATTAGTTAATAGAATCGATTTCTTCTTCATTAATAAATGATCTCGATAAGATATATAATCGATTTTATTTCATGCGATTTTATCTTGACTACATCTCTAGTAACTTCAAATCCCAAACGTCACCGTACCCATGCTACGTGAAAAATAGAGTAGTTGTGGTTGGACGTGTTAACGTTGACACATAGATACCAAATACCAATTTTGAATCCTGTGCGTAAATAATAAGATTTAGTTTTCCTTAAACTTGCAATATTCCAAACAGAAATCCAAGTATTCGCGATGTAGTACTAGCAAAAATTTCAGATAAAATGAATACTACTCCTATATCCGGAGGGCAAATAAAGTTTCATTCACAATCTGATCTGTCAATTGAACCAGATGATGGCAATCTTATCAATCTTAACTTAAGAAAAAGAGTAAATCCAGGTCAGCATAGCTTAGTGAATTTAAAAGGTGAACTCATGGAGTGCTTCCAGCATATGATGAATGCCGAAATTGGTGAGTTGAAGCAACAAAATAAACTGAGACTTGAATCCAACTCGCACAATTTTAAAGCTCTTAGACGTCAATGCTTCTAATTACAAGGAACTTATGAGTAGAGTACAAACTCTCGAATTGAAATATGAGACAGAAAATTCACGAATTAATGATTTGGAATTTCAATTGAATGATTTACAAAAACAGTCTATCAAGAACAATATAGAAATAAAAAATATTCCTCGGGAAGACGGGGAGGATTTGAGCAATATTGTGAGGAACATATATGCAAAATTAAATATACCTTTTTGTGAAACAATAAAACTGTTCAGAAGAGGCAAAAATAATAGTCCCATTGTTGCTGAATTTCAGGATATTGATAAAAGAGAAGAAATGCTAAGGGCCTCTAAGAAATATAATTCGGAAAACAAGGAAAGACCTTTAAACTTCAAAATGATAGGGATTAAGGGAATAACTTCACGTATCTATATATCTGAAGCTTTAACACCACTATCGAAGAAGATGCTAGCCGCTGCTCGAGATCTTGTCAAGAATGGAAAGTTTAAATACTGCTGGGTATCACGGGAAAATATCTTACTGCGTAAAGAAGAGGGTCAACCTGCCATAGTTATCAAGGCGCTAAATCAGATTCAAAACTTAGATCTACAATGACTATTTGCAGGACTTGCAGGGAGTTATCACAAGAAAATACGGTAGTCACTCATTTTCTGTTCTATTCTTGTATATTATGTACAGTCAACTACAAAAGTAGCTTCACAAATTCTAATTTATTGAACACTGTGGCCCCTAAACCTTACATAAAATTGTGAAAAAAAAAACATTGAATATGTAAATTAAGTTTGTCTTCTGGGAATCATAACACTACATTTACTATAGACAGATGCATTCCATTATAAGAAAGATTTGTAAAATATTTTAGTGTTAATCAACTTATGGCGTTGACTGTACCTACTAATATGTTACATTGGCACATTTTTTACTATTTTGTATATAATAATAGTTACTCTTGATAATAATGTCAACGTCGGAGACTCTTTTTTGGTGGAGGATCCGGAATTGCTGTTGCATTACAAACTTGATACTCAACACTCACTCAAGATAATTGTACAGAACATTCGTAGCATACATAAAAATCTAGATGCTTTTAAGGTTCTTATGGCAAGTACAAAAGCGTACTATGAAATGATCATACTGACTGAGTGTTAGCTTCAGGATTTGCATTCAATCCCAAATATGGAACAATATGAAACCTGTTATACGCTATTATATATTAACCAGAATAGCGGTATAGTGTGGTATAGGTAAAAAGTACTTTAGAAAATGTTAATGTGTATGAACCTAATTTTATGGAGGCTGACTGTCTGGTTGTAGAAATATATTACCAATATGCGTTCATTTTCTTGTATAGATCGCCCCTTCTTTTGCTTCTTTTACGAACTTTCTATCTTCACTAGAGGATCTATTGCTTGGGCTTAAAAGTGTACCTAATATCTACATTACTGGATATATAAATATAGACATTTGTAGCCATATCAGTGACTCAAAGTCTGCAGAGTACTTAGATCTAGGTACTCGCAACCCACTGTTTCCTACCCAGTCTTTTATTCCCTACATGCACGTCAGGTTGCCCTACTATCACTATTAACTGCAATTGTCAAAGTCTATCGGTTGCAGATAGCACAAAATATTTAGGAATAGAAATAAAGGAATAGAAAGTGTCAATCTATAGCTTCATGCGGCATTACCGCTTGGGGCGGTACCGCCAAAACGACGCTTTTAGAGGTAGAGAGAGCCCAGCGATGTATTTTGAAGGTGAATAATTTAAAAAAAATTAAATACCCGACGACGAAATTATATGAAGAATTTGAAGTCCTAACGATTCGTCAACTTTACATAAAAAGCATTGTTCTAAAACAACACGTTTGTCAGAGGCGTTCTAATACATCACTTAGAAGGTCATACCATGTCTACGACGTTCCGGCATGTAGAATTACTTTTGCTCAGGGTTTTTGGTACTTTCTGGCACCACTACTCTATAACCGTATCAGTAAGGTTAAACCTCTAAGAGACATATCAAGATTTATCTGCAAAGTTGCAATATATGGATATCTAAGCAGTTTGAATTACGATCGGACAGAAGATATTATTAAAATATGTATGTAAATGCAATTCTATGATTTATTTATGAATATTATATTGAGATAATTTATATTATGCGTGTTTTACAGGTGCATTAAGCTTAATTTACATAGATACCTGCACAAGTACTAGTATTTTGATATGTATTGATGTATAGTGCGCTTGCATTAAGGGGCCAGATCGTGAAAATCACCGAAAAGAGTGTTACGATTTTTCATATTTAACCTATTTAGATATGATTGATATCAATGATAATTTGTATATATTATAATCAAAAACCAAAAAATTTTGTGGTGATTATATAACATCTTAAAACCTAATAGTTGTTATGTAATAAACGTCAACAAACGCACAAAATTGAGAAAAAATGCAAAAACATGGCTTCGTATTTTTCAGATTTAACCCAATAAATCAACACAAATTGATAAAAAGAACCACTTTTTGAACACTGAAGAAACTAATAAAATATAGTATGTACGTTTTTTGTACCTTTACAAACAAAGACTTCCTCTTTTAAAGCCCTAAAATCTAGATATATTTTACGTAAATTCTCCATAGAAAAATGTATGAAAAATCACGCGCATCCCGATATTATGAATTAGTACTCCGCGTCGCCACTAATCGCCAGTGCTTTTTTGTATTTCAAGGTGACACCACGCGTGTCGGATGCGCCAGCAAAATTACGTGTTGTGAATTTGTGATTTTTGTGAAAAACTGTAAGTATAACATTTTTATAACTAATTTACTTTCAGTAAGTAGAAAGTACCGATATAATGAATGTCTGAAAGAAAACCATGATGGAACTAGATATAAATCGCAAAAAATACAAAATTATTTAGATACTTTGAATAGTTTATTTTATGAACCTTGTAAAGTAGGTATCAATTCAGGCTTGAACCAATCAAAGCCCTGCCCACTTTATTTTCTCGAGATAGGAACTGGCGGGGTATGATATGACTGGGTATGACTTTCAATCATCTTCTAGTTCTCTGCACGACATACATAGATTTTTCAACATGATAAAGCCAATATCATAACGTACCAAGTCGGTAATCGAGGGTTTTTTTCACAGGACTGATTGAATTTGAATTTGCTGAGTGCCATGCCAGGGAAAAGAAAGTTTAGTACGCATTATCAAAATATGAAAGCCAAAAGATCTCGGAATAAAATGTAAGTTCCTCCCTATTTATTTATCCTGCCTACTTTACTACGTCTTGTCCTAAATACCTAGAAAAAAATTACGAGATTTGTGTGTAAATGTCATGTAAAAATCCTAGTTTCATTTGTGTGCTATCATGTCTAAGTAGTAATCCATACTAATATTATAAATACGAACGTAACACTGTCTGTCTGTCTGTCTGTCTGTCTGTCTGTCTGTATGTTACGCTTTCGAGCCTAAACCACTGAACCGATTTTGATGAAATTAGTAGATTAGACCTAGAGAAAGGACATAGGCTATGTTTGGTCGCGATAACCGACATCCACGCGAGCGGAGCCGCGGGCAAAAGCTAGTAATAATATAATTTATTTGCATTTGAACAGGGTACATTACAAAGCTAATACAATATGTCATATGATTTAGATCACCTGATTCAGACATTGTATTATACTCGTAAGTAGGTAATAAAGTCAATTTCTATAGGAACTATTTTCATAATAATAATTTTTATTACATAATATACTTACCTAGTATTCGTTTTTATGTTCATCATATTGTCTAAATATCAGATTGTGGAAGTAGGTATGTTTCCTATCTGAAATAGCACGGGCGCGCGTCTTTGTCGACATACTTACCGCCTAAGAGGTGCGACGCGCCTAGGGTCTGGCTTAGGGTTGTGCACAAATTACAAAATAAATAAAAAGTGGTTATTATTGATGAATAATATTTCCAGTATTGAAAATAAAGAAAACCTTCAGGCCGAGACTCCGAGCAACTCTGCTACGTGCTGTATAGAGGTAAGTTGTTATACGTAATTCTTGTAGACTTGTTACATAAATAAACAAACTACCTTAGTGATGGGCGAAGACGAAATCTCAGTACCTATAGATTTTTTTCTTGCAATATTTATTATTTTCATTGAGAGGCCCTTAGTACCTAAATACTTCTCAATTACTTTCTCAAAAGAAAATTCACATTTAAATCCCGTATTTTACCAGAATCAAGATTTTTTTTTTCGTAAAATATTACCTTTTACGTGACTGCCCAAAAAAAAGAAGTATACCTATTGCGTTCAGGGTGTACGTATGTATTGTATGTATAAAAGTAATATTTCTCTGTGACACGATGAGTTCAAAATTATTGAACCGATTTTGATGTTTTTAGTGTCATTAGAATTGTCTTCTAAGCCCGAGTGACATAGAATAGGTGACGTCATAAAAAACTAATACCTATAGCGTAAAGGAAATTTATAATTTCTGTTCATCGGGAACCTAATATTGTATGAATTCTTTTGCACTTTTATAATTTGTCTTCGTCAGTTATGAATATAAATAAATAAAAAAAAATTTAAAAATCGACAGATAAAAAAATGAATTGAACTATGTACTTAACTAAAATATTTAGTAATTTTTTTTTTTTTTATATATTTCTGCTAACATGCGATCGGTCCCTGGACCATAAGCTTTCCTGTCTTTATAATTGAGGGTAGGTTTGGAGTGATAGATTTGGAGTTATGTGAACCGTCACTCGCGAAATTGTTTGCACTATTTTCAATATTAATTTAGTGTTTCACACGAGGATAACAATGTCACACATTCCACTAGTGTTTATTTACACAGTCACTGTATTTTCACACACGAAATCACTGTTTTTTCAATAATTAACATAGTAATTCTTTGAGAGCAGTTTTGCTTTCGATGACAGATGTCACATACTCTGTAAAGTACTGTACTAGTAAAAAATTAAATTAAAAATTTAAAAAATCCCCGTCACAAAAATCACTTCCAAAAAGTTTATAATAAATGGAGTTTGCCTTTTAACTTTAACGGTTGCCATGTCGGGGGACCCTAATTGGTTAAGCACTCCGTTACATTATCGGAACAATTCAAGGTCCCCCGACATGGCAACAGTTAAAGTTAAAAGGCAAACTCCATTTATTATAAACTTTTTGGAAGTGATTTTTGTGACGAGGGTTTTTTAAATTTTTAATTTAATTTTTATTTTATACTTTTTAAAGTGATCTACTAGTCAAGCTCTTTCATTTGATACCCATATTGAGGGAGTTATGAAGAAATTCGTATTCCGATATGTTGTGGCGGCGGCCACCTTAGACCGATTTTTTCCAAACATAGCTAAGAACACTCCCGACTAATATACCTTTCAAACAAAAAGAACTACATCCAAATCGGTACATCCGTTTGGGTGCTACGATGCCACAGACAGACACAGACACACACACACACACAGACACGTTAAACTTATAACACCCCGTCGTTTTTGCGTCGGGGGTTAAAAATAAATAACAACACCATTGTAATATAGCGTATTTAGCAGTCGGGGCCTATTTCTAAAGGAATATTTAGCTAGTCAGGAATATCTTCGAGCCTGTGACGATTTCAATGGGTCTCAACTGTTGAATTCGATTTATTACATAACATAACATAATTCAAAACCTCAGACTTGTTTTCTTTTTATCTTTTGAGTTTTTAAGTAGTCAGTTTTATGTATTTATTTTTTGACGTGATAACGTATTATAAATCGATGAACACCGGCAACACGCACGAAAAAGTGTCCCATTATGTCACGTTCTCACGTTAGGGTCAAGCGAGAGCGCGGAACAAGCAATGGAGAATAATATTATGACGTTATCCCGTAAAATTATTATCCTAAACCGACTTTACAAACAACTAGTTTTTTATTACGTTTATTTATATAAAACGTTCAAGATTTAGATCTAGTGTTATGTGTTTCAAAGATGTATTCTAAGGGAATTCTTAGCTATGTTTGAAAAAACTGGGCCCTTTCTTTTTGACTCATTTTTTATAAAAAACAATCAAGCCTTTTTCTTTCTTTACAGGAACTACTTATTGAAAAGAGTCAAGAGGGAAAGGTGGATGAAGTGGAAGTTGGGCGTAGAGTAGTGGATATTTCTTTTTTTTTTTAAAGCTCTTTAGGCCATAGGGGACCACGGTCCAATGGATTGCAAGTTAAGTTATCTCAGTATAATAGGTGAAGTAAAAGTTGGTCTGGACTCAAAACTCATCATGAAATGTAGTATGTGTAGTATGAAATTTACTGTGTGTTTGGTTGAAAAGAAAGAAGATAGCATGGAAGTGAATCATCAAATTGTATCTGGTATCATATCATCTGGTGGGAGCTACTCTCAGTTAAAAACATTAACTGCCGCAGTAGCCCTACCAATCATGTCACCTTCATTATACAATGAAATTAATAATACGGTTTGCGATTGGTGGGAAAAGACAGCAGCACATTCCATGGCAGAAGCTGTCAAGGAAGAAGCAGAGTACGCAGTGTCCATAGATAGTGTTGATAAAAATGGTACACCATTAATATCTGTTGCTGTTGACGGTTGTTGGAGCAAGAGATCTTATGGTAAGAATTATTCCGCCTTATCCGGCGCAGCTGCGATAATTGGCATTAAAACTAATAAAGTATTGTTTTTTGGAGTTAAAAATAAATACTACGTAGTCTGTGCACGAGCCGCAAAGAACAACAGTCAGCCCCCGGAACACCATTGTTTCAAGAATTATTCAGGATCATCTACCGGGATGGAATCGACCATAATAGTTGAGGGGTTTAAACATTCTGTTGTTGATCACGGTGTAATTTATAATAAATTTGTAGCAGACGGCGATTCCAGTACTTATAAAAAAATATTAGATTCGCGTCCGTACGATAATTTAATAGTAGAGAAAATTGAATGCAAAAATCATCTTTTACGAAACTACTGCAATAGCTTGGAGAAACTGTCGAAAGACACTAAGTATCCTTGCGAATTGCGGAAATTCCTAAAAGAAAGGTATTTGCGTTTAAGAACGGGTGTAAAATGCGCTATTAAATATTGGGGAGATCAAAATCAGTCACTCGAAGAAAAAATAAAAAACCTTAGTGAAGATATCCTAAATGGTCCACAACACGTATTTGGTAATCACCAACATTGCAAGGAGTATTTCTGTAGACCTGATACTCGTCGAATAGAACCTGTTGGGTTACTTCCAGCAATTGTTGGATGCGGATTAATGGACGCGGTAGAAATTTTAAGTAAAAGACTGTCATATCATTCTAGAAGTTTAATTCATAATTGTACAAGTAATATAGTTGAAAGTTTTAACGCAGTAATTGCCAAATTAGTTGGGGGTAAGCGTGTAAATTATTCTTCCCGTGGTTCTTATGCGGGCCGATGCGCAGCTGCTGTTGTGTCTTTTAATACGGGATCGATTCATAGTAAAACTCATGAAGTCATATTTAAATCTAGTCCGAATCCTTTGATCGCGAAAGTGGAAAATTGTAATCGTAGAAACCGTTTAATTGCCAAACCTAAATTAAGATTGAAAAAAAGTCACAGCGCTGTATCGAAAGACGCTTACTATGGACCAAACTGTGAAAAACCTGATCTGAGTCCAGAATTATATGAGAAAGCCAAGTCATCTTTTTTAGCCGATTTAAAGTTGTCTTGTGCTGAAAGAGAGGAGCTTGAAAGGTTGACCCATTTGCAAAGAAGTAGTGCTGAGTGGATGATTACAAGGAGAAAATTACTAACCTCATCATCATTCGGGGAAGTTTGTAAAAAACGAGAGAGCACCAGTTGTGCTGCTCTTGTTTGTAAAATCGTTTATGGTAGTAATATCTCCAGTTTGCCTGCTGTACGGTACGGTATCGAAAACGAAGAAACCGCAATTAGACAGTTAGAAATTCAAGAGAATATTAGTATACAAGGTTGCGGTTTGTTCGTCGACGATCAATTTGAATTTCTTGGTACTACACCAGATGGCATTTTTGCAAACGGTTTGATTGAAATGAAGTGCCCACATTCTTTAGCTGGCATGACTCTTGATGAAGCAATGGCCAAACATACCTTTTGGGTTAAGGACAAGGCTTCCAAGGGTTATGTCATAAATAAAAATCATAACTGGTATTTCCAAATTCAGGGACAGCTACATATTACTACAAGAAACGTTTGCATGCTTGGCACCTGGTTTGGTGCTACTGTACCTATGAAAGTTTATATTATAGAAAAGGACGACAAATTTTGGAAGGAGAAAATGGAGATGAAATTAGTTCGGTTTTATTACGATTGCCTACTTCCAGAATTAGTTGATCCTCGGCAGTCACGAAGCATGCCCATTCGTGACGCGCCCAGTATCATAGAGGCTATGAAAGAGAGGAAAGAAAGAACTTCACGTGTTTTGAAAGAGAAGAACGCCTAATGATTTTGAAAGAGACTGAGGTAACTTAACTACCCAGCCGGTCGATTCACGTAAACACGGCAGTCCAAAAGTCGTTTTAACTTAGAAACTTAGAAATCGCCTTTTGGTTTTCTGTTTCAAACGCACTTACTTATCTAGTCTTGGATTGTCATAAATCTTCCAATAGCTCAATTACTATACAATTCCTATACGATTTTGAAGAGTTACCTGGTGTAAAGAATTATCAAAATTGGTTCAAAAATACAGCGAATTGAGAATCTTCTTATTTTTTAAGTCGGTTAAAAGGGCTTAATTTGCAAAAAACGAAGTGACATTTTTAAGTCCCAACGCTACGGTTTTTATTACGTGAATCGGGCAGCTGGTAAAATTTTCATTCTGATAGGTTTTGCAATAGCAATTGATTTTATATTCAAATTAGCAGAAATCAGAATTTGATCAGTAATCGTTAAAATGAAAAATAAATAAAACATTAGAATTTTGAACTCATATTTTGTTATTGTTTACTTACTTTTAATTGGTATATTAATAATTTATAAACTTGTGTTTCATTTATTAACTAATTTTTGTACAACCCTAGCACGCTTTTTGGATGGCGACTCATATTTGTTATTGTTTACTTACTTTTAAATTATATGAATCATTTTTATACTTGTGTTTCATTTATTGACATTTTTTTTGTAAAACCTTAGGAGATTTTTTAGATACCGAGGTGATCGTAAACAAAAAGTAGGTAAGTATTTGAGTTTACGCAATAGGCACATTTCCTTGCGTAGAGATAAACACTAGTGAGGAAGAGTAGGCTCGATGTTATTTCGACCGTACTTCCTACTGAATTTGCAATTATTTTATTGAATGAATATTTTACGAAATAAGAATAAACTTTGGTAGTAAAATTACAAATAAATACATAGTTGGAATTTTAGGTAAGTAGAATACAAAAAGGTCAGTCCGGGCCTGCTCTTGATTGTTTATTATAAATAGAAAAACATAAAAATTGTGTCTCAACTACTCCTATTAATCTAGTAATTACGATCATTTTATAACGAAAAACTACTCTTAGAATATTTTACAGTCGTTGTTTATTTCCAATAATTCAACATTTTTGTTATGCTGTAAATATTCAACTTCAATAACAATTTAATAATAATAACTCAACGTGGAACGTTTGACGCAAAACATTTTGAAAATCGCGCTCTCTCTGGGTCATTCACCCGCCCCGTCGGTTGTTTCAGTAAACAGTAGCGCTGCGGTCGCTCGAAATCGATGTCGCGTCTACGCAATCTGGGCCCTTAACCATGCATATGGATAAGAAAATATAATTTTTATTTTTATTTTATTTTATTTTATTTTACAGTATATTATATATGTGTGTAAGTATGTATGTAATGTATGTGGGTACAAGTGCATGTACTTGCATGTATATTCTATGAGTACATATTCAATACTTAATTTCTAATATTATTACATTACATTAGTTAGTACAATTGTAGCCGTAGTAGCAGATCTTCAGTTTATTTGTAATTCATAAAATATACTACTTGAATCATCGGATACATTTCGAAACCATGACAATTTGATTGTATGTATGTGATTGGATATATTTTGTATTAATGATTAAGTATGTAATGATATGATAAAATAATTAACACTTTGAAAGATTTCTAGAAGTACATAAGATTATATAAATTTACTGTATCAAATTTTTTGCTCCTGATTTAGCTAAGAGAATTGCATGCCTATTATGGTAGAATATGGCGAGACTTGTTTACCTATAACACCCTATGTAACCCATATTTGCAAGAAATAAAATGATTTATGATTTATGATAGCATGTAGTTTATGGTTACCTTAACTGGTTAAGTACTCCTTTGTATCGTAAGGTCCCCCGACATGGCAACCGTTGAATTAAAATTTATTCATTTATTTTCAACTTTTTGAAGGTGTTTTTGTGACGGGGGTTTTTTAAATTTTTAATTTAATATTTATTTTATACTTTTTAAATTGATCTACTAGTCAAGCTCTTTTATTTGATACCCATATTGAGGGAATTATAAAGAAATACGTATTCCAACATGTTGTGGCGGCGGCCATCTTGGACCGATTTTTTTCAAACATGGCTAAGAACACTCCCGACTAGAGATGGGCGCTAACCCGGTAAAAATGGGTGTTTTGGGAAAATTCCCAATTTTACCCATTTTTACCCACCCATTTGCCATTTATACCCGGTAAAAATGAAAAATGTAATTATATCATACTTACACACAAAATTATGACTTTTAATATAAATATAATTGTGTTCTGTCAATTACAATGATACTATTTATTATATTACTAGCTTTTGCCCGTGGCTCCGCCCGCGTGGATGTCGGTTATCGGTTATATTGTTTGTAAAAATGTTTTTTTTTTGTTATCTATATTTAGCGATCCAAGATGGCGGACACGACATTTTCACAAAAATCGATATGGGTATCGTTTTCAGGGATTTAGGGGTCGCCGATTACGAATATATCATTCATTTAGCGATCCAAGATGGCGGACTCGAATTTTTCACCAAAATTGATATGGGTATCGCTTTCAGGGTTTTTGGGGTCGCTGATTGTTTGATTTCGCGATGCAAGATGGCGGACTCAAAATTTTCACTAAAATCGATATGGGTATCGTTTTCAGGGTTTTTGGGGTCGCTAATTACGAATACATCATCAATTTAGCAATCCAAGATGGCGGACTCAAAATTTTCACCAAAATCGATATGGGTATCGCCTTCAGGGTTTTTCGGGTCGCTAATTACGAATTTATCATCAATTTAGCAATCCAAGATGGCAGACTTGAAATTTTCACTAAAATCGATATGGGTATCGTTTTCAGGGTTTTCGGGGTCGCTAATTACGAATATATCATCAATTTAGCAATCCAAGATGGCGGACTCGAAATTTTCACCAAAATCGATATGAGTATCGCCTTTAGGGTTTTTCGGGGAACTTATTATGAATTTATCATCAATTTAGCAATCCAAGATGGCGTACTTGAAATTTTCACTAAAATCGATATGGGTATCGTTTTCAGGGTTTTTGGAGTCGCTAATTACGAATATATCATCAATTTAGCAATCCAAGATGGGGGACTAGAAATTTTCACTAAAATCGATATGGGTATCGTTTTCAAGGTACTCGGGTTGCTGATTACGAATATATTATTCATGTAGCGATCCAAGATGGATGGATGATATATTCGTAATTAGCAATCCCGAAAACCTCGTAAACGATACCCATGTTGACTTTTTTGAGAAATTTCAAGTCCGCAATCTTGGATCACTAAATGGATTTTATTATTAGTCACCAAGGAAACTTAGACTTTTTTAATTTCAAGTCCAACATCTTTGATCGTCGTTAAAATGGTCATCAATTCCGATATCAGACAATCGTCGGAAGGCAATCATTCGATGGGAAACTGTCGACTTCCAACTGATCGTGTGTAACCGCAAAACTGACAGCAGGGAATGGCCGGCAGGCCAAAATCGCTTTCGTGTGTGGGCGCTTTCAATTTAGGACTGCAGGCCGCCCGATATGCTCTGAAACTGCAGGCGGACTGATCGTGGATAGGCTCCTTAAGAATATATCATCAATTTAGCGATCCCTGCGATTAGCGAAATTTCATCGAAATTAGAACCCGAACCCGAACCTGAACCCGAATCAAAAATTGAAATTGAAATTGAAATTGAAATTGAAATCGAAATCGAAATCGAAACCGAAACCGAAACCGAAATCGAAATCCAAAAAACTCACGAGTTAAAATATTACATTTGCTTGATCATAATCGGTTGAGTAGAACCAGAGATATAAGCAAAAGTCGCAATAGCCGACATCCATGCGAGCGGAGCCGCGGGCATCAGCTAGCAATTTATATTAGCGTGAGTTGATGTGCTTTGACAGACAAAGAGATCAAAATAGGGGTTATATATAAAATGTTACAGAAAAATTAATTATAGGTAAATAAAAACTGAAGTGACAACCCTGACAAAACAGCAAAAGGCGGCATTTACGCAAACATCAAACGCGATGAACTACTGTAAGATCCGCCTGCAGTTTCAGATCGTATCAGGCGGCCTGCA
Organism: Eilema sororculum; assembly: GCA_914829495.1. Lineage (NCBI taxonomy): Eukaryota > Metazoa > Arthropoda > Insecta > Lepidoptera > Erebidae > Eilema > Eilema sororculum. The sequence goes on from OU618536.1 coordinate 24,355,818, forward strand.
GTCCTAAGTTGACAGCGCTCACACACGAAAGCGTCAGAAAAAAATCGTCATGAATAGTCGACAGTTTCCCATCGTATGATTGCCTGCCGGCAATTATCTGATATCGGGATTGACGACCATTTTACCGACGATCAAAGATAGCGGAAATTTAATAATTGTGAATATATCATCCATACAGTCATCTTGTATTGCTAGGATAGGATAGGATAGGATAGGATAGGGGACTCTTTTTTCCGCACATAGCCTCTCTTCTTGGGCCATTGTACGTGAAGAGCACTGGCTAGATCAGCCAGCCTAGCTCCGCCCAGAAGCGCAGAAGCTTACTGGGGGCTTCGCAGGCTTCGCGGAGCGACCTCACTGTGCCGAGGATTTGGGATCGTTGGTTGGCCACTGCCTCGCAGTCCAGTATTACGTGGGCGGCCGTTTCCTCGGCGCCGAAACACCCCCTGCAGAGAGGACTGTCCGTGACACCGATGGTGTATAAATGCTTGTTGAGGGGACAGTGACCCGTTATTGTCCCTATAATTGTTCTTAGACTAGTTCGGTCTAATCTTAAGAGACGTTTCGTTAGTCGTTTGTTTATCGACGGCATGGCCATTTTTGATTGCCTGCAGTCAATGGTTTGTACCCATCTATCATTATGTAGTTTCACAGATCTCTCGCGTATCCAAGTACGGATCTGTGAGAAAGGTATTGGCAATAGTGGTAGCGGGCCAGCAGTGGTTGTATCGGAACCCCTCCTCGCGAGTTCGTCCGCAGCATCATTGCCGTAGGACCCACTGTGCCCTTTTATCCACTGTAGCGTTACTACATTATGGGTGGATATCTTGTTTAGAGCAGTTTGGCATTCTGCTATTAATTTGCTGTTAGTTATTTGGTGGTCTAGCGCTTTTAAGACGGCTGTGCTGTCGGTTAGGAGCCTTATATTAAAGCCCTTTACCTTCATTTCACTTATTGCCGTCACAGCCGTTGTTATGGCGACACACTCGCATTGAAAAATCGAGCTGTGTTCGCCTAGTGGTAGGTGGATGCTTAAGCCAAGGTCTAGAGAGTGTACGCCAGCTCCTGAGCCATTTTTTGTTTTGGAGCCGTCGGTGTAAACGCGTATCTCTCTAATTCCGGCGTAATCCTTTTCCTCGGCTTTTGTTCTTATATGGTATTTTTTGTTGAAGAAGTGTTGTTTGAAAGTTTTGTCGCATGGAGCAGCTATTAGTGGGTTGTACTCCAGGGCTCGCCTAAGAATTGTGGTGTGGGTACTAGTGTGGTTGTTACCCCAGAGCCCCAGGTGCCACAATCTAACGGCGGTGATGGTGGCCTCATGTTGGATGTATATGTCAAGTGGCGTTAAGTTCAGAGTTACCTCCATTGCTGCAGTTGGAGTGGTTTTCATGCATCCACAGATTGATGAGCAAGCCAGCCTTTGGAAGGACTTTAGTTTGGCGATCACAGTGGACAATTCTGTGCGTGTCCACCATACCAGAGCCCCGTAAGCTAGCTGGATTGCTACATGAATAATATATTCGTAATCAGCAACCTCGAAAACTTTGAAAACGATACCCATATCGATTTTGGTGAAAATTTCGAGTCCACCATCTTGGAGCACCAAATGGATGTTACATTCGCAATCAGTGACCCCAAAAACCCTGTAAGCGATACCCATATCGATTTTGGTGAAAATTTCGAGTCCGCCATCTTAATCGCGAAATGGATGTCATATTCGCAATCAGCGACCCCAAAAACCCCGAAAGCGATATCCATATTGATTTTGGCGAAAATTTCGAGTCCGCCATCTTGGATCGCGAAATGGATGTTATATTCGCAATCAGCGACCCCAAAAACCCTGAAAGCGATACCCATAGAGATTTTAGTGAAACTTTTGAGTCCGCCATCTTGGATCGCGAAATGGATGTCATATTCGCAATCAGCGACCCCAAAAACCCCGAAACCGATACCCATATCGATTTTGGTGAAAATTTTGAGTCCGCCATCTTGGATCACCAAATGGATGTTATATTCGCAATCAGCGACCACAAAACCCTGACAGCGATACCCATATTGATTTAGGTGAAAATTTCGAGTCCGCCATCTTGGATCGCGAAATGGATATCATATTCGCAATCAGCGACCCCAAAAACCCCGAAACCTGAAACCCATATCGATTTTTGTGAACATTTCGTGCTTCCATCTTGGATAGCTAAATATAGAAAACGAAAAAAAAAAAAACAATTTCAACAAACAAAACGAGTCATGAAAAAAAATTATCCCGTGATTAGTGTGATTACAAAATGAGACAGCCCTGAATCCTTAGTACCGAGTAAAATGTATGGGCGTACCGAGTAATACCCAGTCACCCATCACTCCCCTGCACGATTGCTCTGTCTAGACGGCTTCGTTGACAGACTGTATGTAGTATGAATCGTTAGACTGTGCTAATACTATATACCTACGTATGTTTTAGACTGGTGAATCTAAAAAATTTGAATGGGACTGCAAGTAAAGTGAAATTCTACATGAATAATCGCACCGAATTAACTCCTGAACATTTTTACCCGGGAAGAAATGAAAAATCATTAATAATTACGTGGACTGTCCTCAGCTATTAAATGAGATCAAATTCTGTGTTCCACCTAATCATCATCCTCGGCGATATCTGCCTTTTCATGTCCCCGCTTGCAATACCAATTATCGCCAAAATTCGTTCATTTGCCGAGCTAGCGCAGAGTTTAATTCATTGCTCCTTAATGACCAGTCACTTGACGTGTTTAATACCAGGCCAATCACGATCAGGCGGTTGATGGCCGACCTGTATTTTAACGGCCAGCCTGGTTCTTAAAATGTTGCCAGTATTATATTATATTATATTAACTTTGTTTTATATGCATGCCTTATTAAATACCTATAGTTTATATAATTTATAGTGATGACCCTATTTTATCTTGTTTATATGGTTGTTAACCTAACTAAGCGTTAAGTAGAAACCCATGTGTGAAAACAATTAAATGGCTTTTAGTAGTTACGTTTAGATGTAATTTTTAGTTTAAATAAGCTGTATGTTTTCCTATGTAAAAAAAAATAAAAAAATAAAATAAATAAAAAAATGGGTAAAAATGGGAAAAAAACCATTTTTACCTTCCCTACCCACTCTTACCCAGGGAAGGGAAGGGAAGACGGCCCATCTCTACTCCCGACTAATATACCTTTCAAACAAAAAAAACTACATCCAAATCGGTTCATCCTTTTGCGTGCTACGGTGCCACAGACAGACACACACACACACACACACACACACACACACACACACACACACACACACACACACACACACACACACACACACACACACACACACACACACACACACACACACACACACACACGTCAAACTTATAACACCCCGTCGTTTTTGCGTCGGGGGTTAAAAATAAATAAATATTCCACAACATTCTACACAACGATATCTAGACCCATGGTAAGCTTTTATAACTTGTGTTATAGAATCTAGAATGCGGATAAACATACTTATTTTTTTTTTTTGGTAAATATATACATATTATACATAGAAACACCCAGACCAATGCAAATAGCCATATTCATGCATACCAATAATTTCCACTGAGTGGGAATCGAACCCACGCCCCTCTGCGTGGCAGTCGTGTGCCACGCCACAGAGGCTGTCAGAATCATTACTTTGCCGTAACACAGTCTTTAGACTAGCACGGAAAGTAAAGATTATATCTGTATACCGCCAATTTGTTATTGTTAATGGTTGATGGGCAAGTTTTATAAACAATTAATAATTTTGTGTAATTTGTTATGAATCTTAGACTCAATGAAGGTTATTTCGGTGCCTTTCACTATAGTTAAAAATTGTGAAATTGTGTCATACGCTGAAGGAATGAAGTAGGTACCTACCTATAACAAAATGTGACAATATCAAAGACATCTTTATTATTTAACTATTTGTCTAATTTATAATAACCTTGTTTTATTAAGCAATTTTTCACTTAAATTTTAAATTTAATAAGTGGCTTGTCTATCAGATCCTGAGGAATTTTATTGAACATGACATGCTTTTTAACGGTAGCATTCATTGCTATGCAGACGACAGTACCTTACACGGGATTTATTACGCACATTCTGCGGCCAAGCATCGCGGAAAAAGGCAGCTTCTTGTCACTGAGCTGGACCGGATCCTGGACCACATTTCTCAATGGGGCGCTGCGAACCTGGTCGAGTTCAATGCCAAGAAGATGCAGGCATGTGCGTTTACAGCAAAGGTATCTCCTTTTCTTCCCCTTTCCACTCTTCAGAATACGCCAATGCCACTGCAGGATCACCTCAATATCCTCGATAAGGATATTTGCTGCAAACTGAGTAACAAAAACTATATCGAGAGCATCATTAAATCAGCCTCGCATAAACTCGGTGTTCTGAACAGAGTGAGACGTTTTTTCACGCTGGAGCAGCGGTGTCTTCTATACAAGACCCAAATTCGTTCCTGCGTGGAATACTGCTCACATTTGAATGAATTTTTACAGCATTAAGTATGCTAACTATACAAATCGAACCCACCGTCGTCGCCTTAAAGACGTATAAGATGGGAAATTTGAATCACATCGGGCGTGCTCTGTAGCCGAATTGGTCAAGGCATTTCCCCCTGTCCACAGGGACATGGTAGCGGAATGGGAGCTACGACTTGGGCGACCAAGCGCAGGGCACGCCGTAATAGCGGCGGTAAGACCCATCATGGAGGAGTGGCTAGAGAGGCCACACGGCAGCCTCTCGTACCGGCTGACGCAGGTGATTACCGGACACGGGTGTTTCGGGAGTTACCTGTGTCGGATCCGGAAGGAGCCAACGTCCGAGTGCCATCACTGTGATGCGAGCGAGGACACAGAGCTGCACACGCTGACCGAGTGCACGGCGTGGGCCACGCCGAGGCGGGTCCTAGTGGCGGCTCTAGGGGTGGGAGTCCTCACACTCGTCACATTGCTCACAGCGATGGTACGATGCGCAAACGCTTGGGGTGCGGCCGCCTCCTTCTGCGAGCAAGTAATGCTCGAGAAGGAGGCGGCCGGTCGGGTCTGGACTAGACTCCGGGCCCGGGAAGCCCGTGCAGAGCGAAGGCGAACCGGACGTCGGAGGTCGCAGAACGACCTCCGTCCTCCATGAGCGCTGGCCTGGGGGTGACCGATGGAGCCGCCTGTCACCCTAGCAGAAGCAGGCCGCGGCGGCGGCGCAAAGTGCGCCTCCCCGTAACCGGGGCTAGATGGGGACATTTTGGTCCCCACAACCCGAAGGGGGCCATCTCGAAAGAGATGGTCCTGGGTCTGCCGGGGTGCGAGAGATATGCTTTTGGCAATCTCACCTCCGGCAGCCAAGGACCCAAGACGGCGTGCGTTTTAGTCGGTTCGAGTCCGACATAACCGCCTCCACCGGCTCCGTGGGAATTTTTGCGCACGATAAAAAAAAAAAAAAAGGCATTCCCCCTGTAAGGGAAAGACTGCGGGTTCGAGTCCCGCCTGAGAAGATTCTTTTTCCCTATGTATTCGGTTTACTGCTCACAGCTCTGGGATGGCTCTGCAAAGTACTTACTAGATGCTCTCGACAGGTTACCACTTTCCATCAGGTGGGCCATATTATGCTCTCTGCCACCTTTTCAAGGTACCTACGACTCGAAATAAAGAGTTCAAGGGGTAAAAGGGGTATATAATTAAACTTTATAACAACAACTAGCTTTTGCCCGCGGCTCCGCCCGCGTGGATGTCGGTTATCGCGACCAAACATAGCCTATGTCCTTTCTCATGGTCTAATCTACCCCTATACCAAATTTCATCAAAATCGGTTCAGTGGTTCAGGCGTGAAAGCGTAACATACAGACAGACAGACAGACAGACAGACAGACAGACAGAGTTACTTTCGCATTTATAATATTAGTATGGATTTTGTCTTTAGATGAGTTTTAGCTTGAAGAAGCCGACCGAAAACTCCTTCAAAGGAGCCCTGATGACAGAGCCCGTCAGCACAACAGCACCTCCATCGCGACGAGGTTTCCCGCACCTCCACTCCTCACTCCAACTGCAACAGTTACTGCCTCGCCCACACGCCAGGGGCCACTGCTTCACTCCGGCTGCATCAATTTGAGAAGCCACTTCTTCCCTCCAGGTGCAACAGCTACTTCTTCACTCAAAGTGCAACAGCCACCTCTCTACTCAAGGTGTTTCAGCTTTGGAAGCTACTCCTTCTCTTCTTAGAAGTAGGACCTTTTCTAAGTGGCCAGGGGATTTAGTAAAAATGTTGAGAATTCGTGCTGGCAGGTCATATAAATTTCAAGCAATAAACCGAATGGCAATAAAAATGGAGACAGACAGTGAAAATAAACAGGATAAACTAAATTGTCAAATGGTAGCAATTTGGAAATCATTGTTAAATATATAAAACATACTAGCTTTTGCCCGCGGCTCCGCCCGCGTGGATATCGGTTATCGCGACCAAACATGGCCTATGTCCTTTCTCAAGGTCTGATCTACCCCTATACCAAATTTCATCAAAATCGGTTCAGCGGTTAAGGCGTGAAAGCGTAACATACAGACAGACAGACAGACAGACAGAGTTACTTTCGCATTTATAATATTAGTATGGATAAAAATTGAATTCAAGAATTAAAATAGAGGGAGAAATACATGAATGAATGAAGCCAACTAACTAAATGCAATGAAAAATGAAACTAAGGTATGAAAATATACGATACTTTGGTAGTAGTGTTAGAAAACATAGCGTAATGCTACAACCTGAGTGGTATAAAAAGTATCCTCGCAATCATGACGGCTGAAAACTAAATAACGACCAATAAGCTGCGATAGAATCCGTTAAGAAAAACATACAGAACAGAAAAAAATGAGAAACTCCTGCTTTTTTTGAAGTCGACTAAAAAAGTAGTTTTATTTCAATGAGCAATAAAATCAACAATAAGTAATAGAATAACACAAAATACATCGCTATAGAACTGTTGATAAAAGTTTTCTTTCATGTAGACTTCCTTCACTCATAGTGCATAATAATATTATATTTAAAGTAAATTAGAATTGTTAAATACAAGCAGTTAAGGTTGAGGTGGGGAACGTTATTCGGGGTCATTCCTTTTAAATTTTTGATTATTTACATGTCGTCAACAAGCGCGTGTTACACAACGGTGTAATAGGCGGATCGCTGACATGCATAGCTTCGTTTACTGCGCATCGCAACAGCGGCCCGGCACGAGGCGCCGACTCAGCACAAGCATTCCGAGTAATAACGTCATACACATTATTGCAACATTTTGTAACTAGAATAATAATTGTTGTTTGTGAAGTCATTCTTGGTACTAACATTGTCCGATTATCACTACCTTAGAGTTTAAGTTACCATTGTAATTTTTAAATTAAAATTAGTTAAAACAATTTTGTTTTTTTTTGCAACCTCCGGCTCCAGCCTTCGTAATTGGCGCAGTCGGTAGGATAGTCGTAAAATATAGAGTCAGTGCATCGAGCAAAGATCGTAGCGGCTATCCAGAACCTACCAGTGCTGCAGTCACGAGGTGTATCCAGACATCGATACCGCAGAAAAGCCAATCATGTTAATGTAAGTACTCTAGAATAGTTCTTGAGTTGCTTCCTTCTTATTTTTACCATATCCGTGTAAAACCTTCCAAGATTTTCCATCCCAGGCAATCGAGGAACCCTAGGTTAGTTAAACAATCTAGATCAGATTTATTAGATCGTCATAGAAATATAGGTTCTAGCTTTTTAGATAGCAGTAATACAAAAATGGCGGATATAGATGCTATTTTTAAAGCATTGCGCATGGTGCCCGAGTTTGACGGGAACACCAATGTGTTAACCCGATTTATTAGATTATGTGACCAGTTGGTGCAGGCGTACGTGTCAGCAGACCCAGGTAAGGAGTTTAGTAATTTAGCCTTGTTGAATGGTATCCTTAACAAAATAACAGGACCCGCTGCTAGACTGATTAACACGAACGGAATTCCCGAAAATTGGAATGGCATTCGTAGCGCACTTATTAATAACTTCGCAGACCAACGTGATGAGACCTCGTTGTACAACGACTTGGCGTTGCTATCCCAAGGTTCGTCCACTCCGCAAGAATATTATGAAAAATGTCAAAACTTATTTTCTACTATAATGACCTATGTCAGTTTGCATGAGGCGGTAACCACCACTATAGAAGCGAAACGTTTGCTATACCAGAAGCTAACCTTACAGTCTTATGTACGTGGACTTCGCGATCCCTTAGGCTCACGCGTTAGGTGCATGCGTCCCGCGACTATTGAGAAAGCATTAGAGTATGTTCAGGAAGAGATGAACACCCTCTACTTGCAGCAACGCAACGAACGGTTGCCAGAAAGGAAGCTGCAAAATCCAAATAGCCACGTCAAACCTTTAGCATCAACGAGTAATGCGCCGAGCGCTTTTAAATTTAATATACCCAGTCCCCCTCGACAGAACGCGATTATGCCGCCCTACGGTCCACCACACATATGGAGACCTAATTTTAACCAATTTCCCCAACAGCAAGGTCCCTCGCGGACGCAACAAATGTTCAGCGCGCGACCCCCGAATTTTAATCCGCAGAATAACGCATTTAGGTTCCAAAACAGAGGGCCTAACCCGAATTTCAATCCCCAGGATAACGCATCTAGATCCCAAAATAGAGGGCCTAACCCGAATGATAACCCCAAGCCAATGAGTGGTGTATCCCATTTTGTCTCGAAACCCATGGGGTTCCGTGGACATGATTGGTCGACACAGGGGAACCCACCTCCTTCAAATTATTTTAGGGCTAGGGAAGTTAATGTTAACGAGTGTTACGATCCTTACCCATACTATTACGACAATACCGAATACTACTATGACGGTATCCAGTACAGCTATGACGAACAACCCTACCAACAATATGACATGACAGTGATGCAAGAATTAACACCCTACACCGACAACATGTACTATGCAGGTCACGAAGACAGGCGTAGCGAGGACAATAACCCCCAAGAGGCTAAGGATTTTCAGAAAAGCCCGAGTACAAACGAATTAACATAGAAATTAACTTACATACCCAACGTTCCTTACCGTATATTCAGGTTTCGAACCCACCTTTAAAACTGCTCATTGACACAGGCGCAAATCAGTCCTTCATAAGCCCTGAGACCGTGGAAAGATACTTCTCACACTTACCTTGTATTTATGATCCATTCGAAGTAACTAACGTGCATGCAACTAGCCGTAATGACTATTCTATCCAAATACCTTGTTTTCAGGAATTTAACGATAGTAGTAATTTAACGTTTTATATTTACAAATTTCACGAATACTTCGACGGTTTGATAGGTTTAGACCTTTTGAATAAGTGGCAATCCAATATAGATCTTAAAAATAATATACTAGTAACCAAATTTGCAAATAATCCAATAATAATGTATAACTCTCGAAACAATAACTTGTACGAGGATATTATACCTGCCAATTCCTATAAATTAATTAGAGTCCCGGTAAACAGTAAGGACGGCGATGCCTTAGTCCCGGAACAAATAATTTCAAACTGCTGTATTAACGAGTGTGTTACAAAGATAGAACAGAACCGCGGATATTTAGAAGTTTATAATCCCACACCCAACGATTTAATTTTTTCAATGGACCAGCCAGTTAAAGCAGAAATCTTAAATATAGAAAGCACTCCTCAACCTCTTACATCTCGTGCAAAGGAAGTTCTATCACGGTTACGCACTGACCATTTAAATGAGGAGGAGCGAGTTAATTTAGAATCATTAATTTCACAATACTCAGACGTATTTTATATAGAGGGAGAACCTCTTACATTTACGAATAAGGTTAAGCATAGTATACGTACTACAGACGAAGTACCAGTATATACAAAAACTTATAGATACCCATATGTACATCGCGAAGAAGTTAGGAATCAAATCTCAAAAATGTTGGAACAAGGGATCATTCAGCCATCATCATCCGCTTGGAGCTCACCAATATGGGTAGTTCCAAAGAAACAAGACGCCTCCGGTAAAACAAAATGGCGCATAGTAATAGATTTCAGAAAGCTTAACGAAAAAACCTTGGATGATAAGTACCCCATCCCAAATATAGCAGATGTATTAGATAAACTCGGAAACTGTCAGTATTTTACAACCCTTGACTTAGCAAGCGGATTCCACCAGGTAGAGATAAACCCTGATGACATTCCTAAAACGGCCTTCAATGTAGAGCATGGTCATTTCCATTTCTTGAGGATGCCAATGGGATTGAAAGGATCTCCGGCTACTTTCCAGAGGGTGATGGACAGCGTTCTCAAGGACCTTCAAAACACAATTTGTTTGGTGTACCTAGATGACATAATCGTCTTCAGCACATCCTTACAAGAACATATGGTCAATCTACGTAAAGTGTTTGATAGACTTAGAGAATCTAATTTTAAGATACAGATGGACAAATCTGAATTCTTAAAACTAGAAACTGCCTATCTTGGACATGTAATAACCCAAGAGGGAATTAAACCAAACCCGGACAAAATAGCAGCCATACAAAAGTTTCCACTCCCTAAAACCCCTACCGAAATAAAACGATTCCTAGGACTAGTAGGCTATTATCGCAAATTTATACCCGATTTCGCAAAAATTACTAAGCCAATGACCCAATGTTTAAAAAAAGGTTCAAAAATTACAACAACTGATACAAATTATATTAACTGTTTTGAAAAGTGTAAGGTATTACTCACAAACGACCCAATATTACAATACCCAGACTTCAATAAAGAGTTTCTACTTACTACAGATGCATCGAATTTAGCAATAGGCGCAATTCTATCCCAAGGTGCCATAGGATCAGACAAACCAATAGCGTACGCGTCACGAACATTAAACTCAAGTGAAATAAATTATAGCACCATTGAGAAGGAGCTTCTAGCCATAGTGTGGGCTACGAAGTATTTCCGACCATACCTCTTTGGTAGGCCATTCAAAATTATAACCGATCACAAGCCCTTGCAATGGGTTATGCAACTAAAAGATCCTAGCTCAAGACTTACGCGTTGGAGGCTCAAATTGAGCGAATATAATTACACAGTAGTTTATAAGCAAGGTAAAAGCAATACAAACGCTGATGCCTTGTCCAGAGTAGAAATACACAATGAAGAGATAAGTTCCATTGCAGTAAACACATCCGAAAGACCTCCTAGTGAAGGCGGATCCTCCACGCTTACAGCCCATACTAGTGCCGAACACCCCCTCCTAGAGGTACCCATATCCGATGACCCCTTAAATAAATTCAATAGGCAGATATGTTTTACAGTTGTAGGCGACATAAAGAAACGCCCTACTGTATCTAAACCCTTCGAAACCCATACTCGCACATCCATTCAATTATCCCAGAGTAACCTAGAAACTGACGTAGTTAACGCCATTAAAGAATTTGTGAATCCCAAAGTCAGGACAGGCATTATAATACATCCACCCTTGGCCATGTACCAAATTATTCCGATCATACAAGAGAAATTCAAAAGCTCCTCAATGAACATCATTTGTACGAAATCAGAACTTGAGAACGTTAAAGAATATTTACGCCAACAAGAAATCATTCGTAAGTACCATGAAGGGAAAACCAACCATCGCGGTATTAATGAATGTTATCTGTCCCTTTCCCGTAGTTACTATTGGCCTAAGATGCGAGAATCCGTAACCAAATACATAAACGAATGCAACATATGCGGTCAAGCTAAGTATGACCGCAACCCTGTCAAACAACGTTTCTGTATAGTTCCTCCCCCTTCTAAACCATTTGATGTGGTCCATCTAGACTTATTCACTGCCCAAAATGAAAAATACCTAACCGTAATTGACACATTTTCCAAATACGCACAGGCGTACCATCTAAGAGACGCTACCGCGCTAAGTGTGGTGCAAGCATTCCTAATATTCTGTTCACACCACGGTGTCCCTGTAACCTTAATTACAGACCAAGGTCCTGAGTTTACCAACCAGTTGTTTAGTGAATTTACGCGACTCCATAAAATTCAACACCATAAAACCCTAGTGCATTCCCCCAACGACAATGGTATGATAGAGCGTTTACACTCTACCCTTCTAGAACATCTCCGAATCTTGAGATTAGAACACCGAAACGAGCCCGTTATAAACTTAATGACTTACGCTTTGCTAGCCTACAATAGCAGCATCCACAGTTTCACTAAATGTAGACCCTTCGACGTAATTACTGGACACACAGACCCACGTGACCCATCAGACATAGACTTATCCGTGCTCTTGCTACAACAGTACGTGCAAGACCATCGAGATAAGATGACTAGAGTATATGAAACTATGAATGAATCCTCGTTACATACCCGTACGGAACTGATTGAAAATAGAAACAAGGATAGGGAACCCGAACAGGAATTTGAACCAAATCAACAAGTCTTTGTTAAAAACCCGTTAGCATCAAGACAAAAACTTGCTGCCCGTTACACCCATGATACCGTTCTCGCGGATCTACCTATTCATATCTACACAAGAAAGAAACATGGACCCGTAGCAAAATCACGCCTTAAACGAGCATTCAATACTAAACCATTGTTACAGGATACTTCTGGTACTATTGCCCCACCTGATACGAGCGGAGGAGATACTACTTGAGCCCTTACAAGATGGGCCCGGGTTACTTCCATTTAAATTGGGTGCGACAAAGATAGTATCCCACTATCACTCATTTTTACTCTGCATAGATTTAGAGATTATAGAGTCTAAGTTAGAATTAGTTAGGCTACAATTAAATAAGTTAAGCCCATTAATTAATAACAATACTTCCGCACTATTTCAACCACATATTGATTACTTACAAGAAAAACTGGAAAGAATATCATCCCAACTGCAGAACTTTGAACCTAGTCGGAACAAACGCGGTCTCATTGACGGATTAGGATCGGTCGTCAAAAGCATTACGGGTAACCTTGATTACACTGACGCTCTCAAATACGATAATGCCATTCAAATTTTAGAAGGAAATAACGATAAATTACAGTCAGAATTCAATAGCCACATAAGCTTAACAAAAGAATGGATGCTCAAACATTCTAGCATCTTAGATGACATAATAGCAAATCAGGAGATGATAACCGATAAATTAAACTCCGTTATAGCCACCAATCATGCAGATTTTCTCAGTTATGCCCATTTAGCTCAATACATTCTAATTTTAAATGATAACGTAGATAACTTATCTAACGAGCTGTCTAAAATAGAGACCACAATAGATCTTATCCGCGCGTCAAGCGTGGCTCATTCTGCTATAGATATCATTAGTATAAAAAGTATGTTAAGCAAATTAAATCAACTATACTCGAACGACGAGATTATTAATATCGATATTAGAGACTATTATAGTATATTAAAGTTAGGATCATATTATAATGATAGGAAAATAGTAATAGTCGTAAAGTTCCCGATAGCCTTGCCTAAAACCTATACCTTGTATAAATTATCCATAATACCTAATAAAAATAATTTAGTCCTTATACCAACCTCATCCTATATAGCGATTCATGAAACATATTCTATGTACATACAGACAGAATGTCCGAAGTTATCATCATGGTACTTCTGCGAAGAAAACCCTAACCATAGGATACAGAACTCACCCGATTGCGTGCAGCAGCTCATCACAGAACATCAGCTCGATTCATGTACATTCACATCAATTATCCTAGATAGAGAAGCCTTTGAACAGCTCGATGAAATGCACTATTCTCTCAGCTTCCCGGCACCTACTAAACTTTGGACATCATGTGGACAAGAACAACTAAAGACCGTACAAGGAAGTTATTTAGCAACCATACCCAAAGACTGCTTCATAAAAACCTCAGAATTTACTTTAATCAATACTGACAATCATATCAAGGGCCACGCGTTGAAGATACTAACACCCCCGGAACAGAACAACTTTAAGACGGAAGATTCAACAGTACAACTTCACACAGTTAACCTCGGCAGTCTCCATGACAGTCTTAGAAAAATCTCTAGACAGCCCCCATTGCAAATAGATCACAGCATCAGTAATTCAAGCATCTACCATACAACCGTTCCAGTGTACTTAATACTATTCGGGACAGGTGGAATCAGCATGATTGTACTGTATAGAAAGTACCGCTCGAGAGGCTCAGACATAAGTAAGGAAATGCATGCTGATACAGAATCTAGCAAGAATATCCACCCTGCTGAAGTTAAGATAGAGAACCTTTCAGCAACATTTTCAACAGCTGTTGAGAAATAGTTGCTGATCTTCGGGAGGGAGATGTTACACAACGGTGTAATAGGCGGATCGCTGACATGCATAGCTTCGTTTACTGCGCATCGCAACAGCGGCCCGGCACGAGGCGCCGACTCAGCACAAGCATTCCGAGTAATAACGTCATACACATTATTGCAACATTTTGTAACTAGAATAATAATTGTTGTTTGTGAAGTCATTCTTGGTACTAACATTGTCCGATTATCACTACCTTAGAGTTTAAGTTACCATTGTAATTTTTAAATTAAAATTAGTTAAAACAATTTTGGTTTTTTTTGCAACCTCCGGCTCCAGCCATCGTAATTCGCGATTGTTAAAATTGACCTATTTGTGTACAGTCAGTTACAAAAACTTTGTAACAAAGGAGATACCCCACTTTGGGCCTGAGTGTACAGACATCAAACCTACCTCAAAAAATTCGTCTATTTAGTGTTATAATTTTGTTTAGACTTCATTACAATCAGCAATGGCCAAGTGCGACAAAAGTTTAAAAATGTGATTTTCATTAATCAACAAGCTTCGTAAACGTTGAATGTAATACTTAATCCGATCTTCGTAAATGCGCTATGATTATGCTTGCTTTATCGATTCGATTATGAAATTAAATCGATAACAAATAACTATGAATTTAAAATTCGTGGCTTTATTAAATGATTTCAAAATATCTATGTAGCATCTTTATTTTCGTTATTCAGTTTACTAATCAGAAAGACACCTGTCTCTTTCATAATGGAAGTCAAAATATCGATTGTAAATAATCGTAGTGTATTCAAAGTCTATGTAAATAATCGATCATATAGAATTCATAATAATCTGTAATCTGTAACATCATATGTCATTTTCACTCCTGTCCTGTCATTGAAAATGTCGCATTCGCTTTCCTTCGGCTATGTGTTTTGCTGCTTTTACTCTGTGAATTGTATATGATTTTCGAACTAATTGATCCTTGCTTGATTACCGGACACCGTTATTTGCTACATTTGTTGACCTTGGCTTTAAAACTGGACTAGACTTTACCACATCGGTTGAAAGCTATCACAATGAGTCTCTGTGTGAATTGTGGAATCGCTACCGATCGGTGCAATATTATAGGCAGACATTTATTGAACGATGCAGGGATACTAGCTTGTATACGTGAATGGGTCGCACCACAAATAGTAAGTACCTATTCGTTATTTCTCGCTCTTTTGAAATTGTTATTATAATTAACGTTAACAAGCTGTGTGATAGCTGCTATAGAATAGAAATTACTACGAGTCTACCTAATCCCGTAGATAATTATGCCAATTTTTGTATATGACAATGTATTTTGACTTATATGTGTAACGTTCATGAAGAACTAGCCTATATGACTAATGGAATATTCAGTGCTTATAACATGATCTCTGTTTAAGGTGAATGCAAATGACATCATTTGCGAATCTTCCTGGATTCAAGCTCAATGTGCATGTTTGGATGAGAACAGACCAGCACAATCACCAGTGGGGCACAGAAAAGTGTGTATTCTGTATGTCATTGAAGTGTGCAGAGAGGTGGATAGGGACCTCCTACAAGAACTATCAATATCTCAAACGACTTGGTTGTTAAGAGGAAAAATAAAGTCCAGGCATATAAGTAGTAGAACTTATTACGTATATATATTAGTTGACAGTTCTTTGAGCGGGAGGAATGCTATATTACAGCATTGCTGTAATTGTTTTGTAGGTAAGAGAACAGTCGGGTGCTGTGCCCACATAATGAGTGTAATATGGTATCTCGGTTGGGCACGGTTCCAAGACAATATAACACCTCCTGCACAGTTTCTTGACAATATTTTAAGAAACTATGATGATGCTTAAAAAGGGGAGGAAAGACCTAAGTCCTAGTGTAAGCATTTCTACAGCCAAATAGGAAGATACCCGGGATAGAGATTACAGTACTTTTTAAAATAAAATAATCTTTAAAATAATGTTGTTTTATTTTATTACCTACTTATATAATTAATTCTATATTACTACAGCAAACATCATTCCACAATGTCTTAAGACAAAAGTCTATAACCAGTGCGTTCTACCTGTAATGACATACGGAGCCGAGACGTGTACACTTACGGTACGGTTGGTCCACCAATTCAAGGTCGCTCAGCGTGATATGGAAAGAGCTATGCTCGGTATATCTCTGAGGGATCGAATCCGGAACGAAGTAATTCGGCAGAGAACTAAAGTTATCGACATAGCTCAACGAATTAGCAAGCTGAAGTGGCAGTGGGCTGGCCATATCTGCCGTAGGACCGATAACCGTTGGGGTAAACGAGTCCTTGAGTGGAGACCGCGAACCGGCAAACGTAGTGTGGGGCGCCCTGCGACTAGATGGAGCGACGATATACGCAGAGTGGCTGGTGGAGAGTGGAGGAGGACAGCCGAAGACCGGGCTAAGTGGCGTGTCATGGGAGAGGCCTATGTCCAGCAGTGGACTGCCGCGGGCTGATGATGATGATGACAGCAAACAAGTATGTATACAGCCTTGTGGAAAGTGGTAACCGTAGCAAAAGGATGTCATTCAGATGTTGCCGTCTGAAGTGAGTGTAGGGAAGGATTGCTTTACCACCTTTAGAGTAAATGTCAGTTGCATATCATAAAACTAAAAGGTTTAATATTGTGCAACAAAAAAGTAGCTAAAGCATGTCTTTGCTTCGACATATCAGTTTTATTATTTAGCATATAGTTGACCATTCCACATTAATGACTAAAAATATTAATGACCTGCCCTTTTCTATACTAATAAAACCTGCTAACCTACTTACAAATAAAAGCGATACGCGAATAACTTGTGTAGCTATCACACACAACACAACATAAGACGCTGTTTGACCGCATTATGTATTACAACATAACCTAAAAACCTATGAACAATGCTCGATTTAACAAACTTGGCCATTGTGAATCGTCGTGAAAATTAGGCAAACAAAATGTCCTTAGATGGTCTAAATATTGCCTAATTTTCAACCCTGTACATGCGGGCCCAAGATTGTATGAGAGTTGGGGTTGTCCTTTAATATAGTTAGGTACCTTATATGTTAAGATATTTTAGGCTAAGTACTACTACTACTTATATAGAGGAAGTTTGAAAGTAGCACCTGGGGATGAAATATGTAGAAGCGAGTGGCTACCACGACGTATGAACATACTACGAGGAGGAATGAACGTAATCTTGTACAACACAACGCTGTCTAGACCATGGTAAACATAGCTTAACTAAGTTGTGTTTTGGAATCTAGAATGCGGATAAACATCATACAGTTTTTTGTAAATACGTACCTATACCTCTCTGCTTATTTTTCCTCTTAGCCATCTGCAAAAAGTAAGCCTTCGAACATCATCACCCGGATGTAACACTTGAACTATGCGCCCATACCGATAGCACTTGTAGCCGTATTTCTTCCATATCTTTATCACAAGGGAGTGGGATACACCTACTTCAAGGGCGACTTGCCTGGACGATACCTCTGGATATGCTTCGACATAAGTCAGAACCGCAATCTCCGTGTCCATGTCCACACGAGGCTGCCGCTTTCTTTTGAAAGAACCCTGCTATTCCAGGTTTTTCAAAAGATTTGTAATAATCTTTCTTGTTGGCACATGCCGCAACGGATACTTATTGCGGTACCACACTAATGCAGCTCCCGCATTTCGATTATTGACAAAATACGCTTCTAATAAGTCAATTTTTTCACGATTAGAAGACATTTTAGCGAAAATCCTTAATTAATAATTCATACGAAGTTTCTCAGCTGAAACTAAGTATAACACACAGATTTTCGAATCAAATTCGAAATTTGAGGGTAAAAATTCTTTTTATTTACTTTACAGTCAATTCTACCCACTTCCTGGCCATAACAAAAAGTTAGACCATCGTAGAAATTTGTTTCTGTTGCCGAAATGTATGGGAAACGTTTTTGGCGATTTCTGTCTTTCCTAGTACTGAAAGCTTAAATGGTCTCATAGAGTTTTTTGATCCCCACATGAAATAGAATCGATTGGCATAAAAAAAAATTTTTGGGCTTTTTGCATTTTTTTTGCCAACTGTAAGTTTTTTACAAAATCTGTAAATGCAGTTCAAAATATGTCAAAAAGTTAGGGAAGGTCTTCTAAGAACGTTTTGCTGTAACTGCAACGGTTAAGGTACTTGCCCTTA
This sequence comes from Eilema sororculum, assembly GCA_914829495.1. NCBI lineage: Eukaryota > Metazoa > Arthropoda > Insecta > Lepidoptera > Erebidae > Eilema > Eilema sororculum. Next base: position 24,374,336 of record OU618536.1, read on the forward strand.
CTGCTCCGTTTCAAAAATACACCCTGTATATAATACTAGCTGTGCCCGCGACTTCGTCCGCGTGGAATAGTTATTTTGGGCATCATATTTATTTTTGCAATCAACCTCCTAAGCTTTATAAATTATAGCTGTTACCCACGACTTTGTCCGCATCAATTTCTGTTATTGTTTTAGACAATTTAGTTTTTAAGTTTTTAAAAGAACATAATTATTTTAAAGCTTCAGTCGCCCATTTTTTTGCTTGGCATAAGTTGCATATTTTATCCATTCTGCCAATATCAATATCATTTAACTCAGTATAGTCAAGGGTACAATCATAAGCAAACGCAGCATTTAATAAATTAAGTTGCCTGCGAGTTCTATTTCTTGCTGATCGTACATTTTGCTGTGCTAATCGATGGGATCGTTCAGTGCTTGATTCCCGATCGCGGTTAGCCAAAGTTCGGGAATTCTGTGAGGCTAAACGTTGAGAACGTTCAGCGCTTGATTCCTGTAGTCGGTTCACCAAAGTTCGAGAACTCTGTGAAGCTAAATGTTGAGAACGTTCAGCGCTTGATTCCCGCAGTCGGTGCACCAAAGTTCGAGAACTCTGTGAGGCTGAATGTTCTCAACATTTAGCCTCACAGAGTGTGGCTGGTCTGTGAGGCTAAACGTTGAGAACGTTCAGCGCTTGATTCCCGTTCTCGGTTTATCAAAGTTCGGGAATTTCGTAAAGATAAACGTTGAGAACGTTCAGCACTTTGTTCCCGTTGTCGGTTTGTCGAAGTTCGGAAATTTTGTGAGGCTAGACGCTGCGAACGTTCAACGATCGATTCATTAGCACGGTTTTGTTCACTGATTGCTCGTTGAGTAGCCAACCTATGCATATTTTCATCCTCTGTTTCATTGCTGCGCAAAACTCGCAGCCGCTTTGCAGTAGCAGTCTGCCGAGAAAGCTGAGTTCTTTTTCTAGGCATTATAGTGACGAAGAAAGAACGTAGGAAATGAAAACTTAACCAAACCGTAACTCGTAACCAAGAAAAAAACAAACGTAAGGTTAATAATTAGGAATCTAATTATTTTTACCTGTATTTAATCGGATATAATATATGTCAAAAGAATTACCGTAAAACAAAAATAAGGTAAACTAACTGTATGCTTAAGGTCCTTACTAGAGACGATGCCTTAGAGCAAATGGGTGGAGTCTACGAACGTAATAATCGCAGCCCCGCACCACCCCGCACACATGTCACTAAAGTGATTATAATATAAAAATATGGGAAAAGATGTCGGTAAAAGGGGTACAGAGTGGACACATCATATTCTGCCTAACTTCACGTATCTAACTGATTTGGTAATTTTTTGACATCGATGTTGATTGATTCTTGATTCTTTATTATAGCTAAGGTCAGCGGCTCCGCCGCCGTGGATGTCTATTATCGCGACTTTGGTTTTATCTCTGGTACCATTCTACCAAAACCTTTTAAATAAAAATACCGTATCAAAATCCGTGTACTAAATAGCGTTTGTGTCCATTGTGAACAAACAGACAAATTCAATTTCAAAAGGTTCAAATACTACGGCGTAGTGGTAGAGCATTCAGAGATTGTGGGTTTGATGCCCACTCAGCATTTATATTTATAATTACATGAATCTTAGATTATTAATAAATCTAAGACATGAATATATATTTCCATTGGTTAGGGTGTTTATTGTATAGATACATTGAGGTAGGTGAATATGAAAGCTTTATGCTATAGGCATAACAATTCACACACATTACACATTCTCACAGTGCCATCGTTTGCAGCGTAAGCCCAAAAAATGTGTTTATCTAAATGACATCGCATTCAAACCTCTTATATTATGCACTAACTGACCCGGGAAACTTCATTTCGCCTTAAAAATTAGAATGTACCTCAATTGGCTGTATTAAGTTGTCCTTAATTATTTTGAAAACAGAAAGCATTACGATAGGGACTCCATACGCCCACAGAGATCCTGACACCAATAGGACATAACAACGTCTTTCGGGTCAGATATTTATATAATGGTTAAGTATTCTTAAATTTTTCTATTTTCCGCGCATATTTGTTACTTTTTCTGTCATAAAAACCTTCTCCAGACAATAACAAACACAACACAAAAGAAGAAAAAAGCGAAATTGGTCCAGCTTCAGCCAGTCCAGCCAAAAAAGAATCCCTATTGGGAAATAGGGATTCATTTTCATATTATATAGATTGCATTGTACAGTCACGAGCAATAATATATATACATTGTCACTTTTTCTAAAATATCTAAACTTGTCCCGATTCAGAAAGAAGTGAACGACAATTTGTTCCAAACGAACTAACCATTAAACGATGTCAAAACAAAGTATACGTTTATTCCACATTAATATAACCGAAACAAATTCATAAATAACTTCACACGTCGAATATCATATAAAACTATTCGTGACAATTTCTATAAAATGTAAACAAAAAACATTGGAAAAAATGAAATGCTCAAGTGAGACTCGAACTCACGACCTTTCGCTTACAGGGCGACTGCTCTGCCAACTGAGCTATTGAAAATTTGGAATGATTCAAGTGGTGCTCAATAGCTAAGTTGGCAGAGCAATCGCCCTGTAAGCGAAAGGTCGTGAGTTCGAGTCTCACTTGAGCATTTCATTTTTTCCAATGTTTTTCGAACTTAACAGTTAGCATAATAAATGGTATAAAAAATTCATTCAAATATTTGGGCGCAGTCATCAAAATTCAATGTTTAAAAATGGTTGAAAAATCATTCATTGTTTCCAACAGTTCGTAAGAATGTTGGTAGATGGCTGCACCGTCGCCCTTATAGACGGATATAAAGAGAAGGAAAATTTGGAATGATTCAAGTGGTGCTCAATAGCTCTGTTGGCAGAGCAGTCGCCCTGTAAGCGAAAGGTCGTGAGTTCGAGTCTCACTTGAGCATTTCATTTTTTCCAATGTTTTTCGAACTTAACAGTTAGCATAATAAATGCTATAAAAAATTCATTCAAATATTTGGGCGCAGTCATCAAAATTCAATGTTTAAAAATGGTTGAAAAATCATTCATTGTTTCCAACAGTTCGTAAGAATGTTGGTAGATGGCTGCACCGTCGCCCTTATAGACGGATATAAAGAGAAGGAAAATTTGGAATGATTCAAGTGGTGCTCAATAGCTCAGTTGGCAGAGCAGTCGCCCTGTAAGCGAAAGGTCGTGAGTTCGAGTCTCACTTGAGCATTTCATTTTTTCCAATGTTTTTCGAATTTAACAGTTAGCATAATAAATGCTATAAAAAATTCATTCAAATATTTGGGTGCAGTCATCAAAATTCAATGTTTAAAAATGGTTGAAAAATCATTCATTGTTTCCAACAGTTCGTAAGAATGTTGGTAGATGGCTGCACCGTCGCCCTTATAGACGGATATAAAGAGAAGGAAAATTTGGAATGATTCAAGTGGTGCTCAATAGTTCAGTTGGCAGAGCAGTCGCCCTGTAAGCGAAAGGTCGTGAGTTCGAGTCTCACTTGAGCATTTCATTTTTTCCAATGTTTTTCGAATTTAACAGTTAGCATAATAAATGCTATAAAAAATTCATTCAAATATTTGGGCGCAGTCATCAAAATTCAATGTTTAAAAATGGTTGAAAAATCATTCATTGTTTCCAACAGTTCGTAAGAATGTTGGTAGATGGCTGCACCGTCGGTCGCCCTTATAGACGGATATAAAGAGAAGGAAAATTTGGAATGATTCAAGTGGTGCTCATTAGTTCAGTTGGCAGAGCAGTCGCCCTGTAAGCGAAAGGTCGTGAGTTCGAGTCTCACTTGAGCATTTCATTTTTTCCAATGTTTTTCGAACTTAACAGTTAGCATAATAAATGCTATAAAAAATTCATTCAAATGTAAACAAATTTAATGTACACATGTAATAGACATTGTCACTGATACATATAAATGATATTGGAAATGTATACTTACTTTTGTCGTTTCTGTAACTTTACTCGTTATTTAGTAGAATTCAGTGATCATGATGAATATTAAATTTATTTCGTAACTAACGGAGTGGGAGCTACGACTTGGGCAACCACGCACAGAGTACGAGGTAATAGCGGTGGTAAAACCCACTATGGGGAAGTGGGACCCTGACGGCCACCAATTCTCGGATGCTGCGTGCTCCGCAGCGTGCAATGGCCAGCAGGGCCATTAGGGGGTACCGCACGATATCCTTTGAGACGGCGAGTCTCCTTGCCGGAACCCTGCCGTGGAACCTGGATGCGAGAGTATATTGGTACCGAAAGGAGGCACGGGAACAGGGATGGGAACCCGAGCCTGAAGAGATTCGGGCCATGAAATCCCGGCTCCACCAGGACGTGGTAGCGGAGTGGGAGCTACGACTTGGGCGACTACGCGCAGGGCACGCCGTAATAGCGGCGGTAAGACCCATCATGGGGGACTGACTAGAGAAGCAACACGGTAGCCTCTCGTACCGGCTGACACAGATAATCACCGGACACGGGTGTTTCGGGAAGTACCTGCGGCAGATCCAGAAGGAGCCAACGTCTGAGTGCCATCACTGAGCGAGGACACGGAACTGCACACGCTTACCGAGTGACCGGCGTGGGACACGCCGAGGCAGGTCCTAGTGTTGGCCTTCGGGGTGGGAGTCCTCCATTCGCCACTTTGCTCACATCGATGGCACGATGCGCGAACGCTTGGGGTCTTTGGGTCTTTGGTTGCCGGAGGTGAGAATGCAGGAAATGCGTGGCGGTAGTGCACGCGACTGCCAAGCAGGAGGCGCGGGTTCGATTCCCGCTCAGTGCAAATGTATGCATGAATATGGCTATGGCAAATACCTCCGGCAACCAAAGACCCAAAGACCCCAAGCATTCGCGCATCGTGCCATCGCTGTGAGCAAAGTGGCGAGTGTGAGGACTCCCACCCCGAAGGCCACCACTAGGACCCACCTCGGCGTGTCTCACGACAGTCACTCACTCGGTAAGCGTGCGCAGTTCCGTGTTCTCTCTCGCATCACAGTGATGGCACTCGGACGTTGGCTTCTTCTGGATCTGACGCAGGTACTTTCCGAAACACCCGTGTCCGGTGATTACTTGCGTCAGCCGGTACGTTACCGTGTTGCTTCTCTAGTCAGTCCCCCATGATGGGTCTTACCGCCGCTATTACGGCGTGCCCTGCGCGTAGTCGCCCAAGTCGTAGCTCACACTCCACTACCATGTCCCGATGGATACGGGACTTCACGGCCCGAATCTCTTCAGGCTCGGGTTCCCATCCCTGTTCGCGTGCCTCCTTTCGGTATCGATATACTCTCGCATCCAGGTTCCACGGTAGGGTGCCGGCAAGGAGACTCGCCGCCTCAAAAGATATTGTGCGGTACCCCCTAATGGCCCTGCTGGCCATTGCACGCTGCGGAGCACGCAGCATCCGAGAATTGGTGGCCGTCAGGGTCCCACTTCCCCATAGTGGGTTTTACCAGCGCTATTACCTCGTACTCTGTGCGTGGTTGCCCAAGTCGTAGCTCCCACTCCGTTAGTTACGAAATAAATATTCGTCATGATCACCGAATTCAACTAAATAACGAGTAAAGTTACAAAAACGGCAAAAGTAAGTATACATTTCCAATATCATTTATATGTATCAGTGACAATGCCTATTTAATTACTTACATGTGTACATTTGTTTACATTTTATAGAAATTGTCACGAATAGTTCTATATGATATTCGACGTGTGAATTTATTTATGAATTTGTTTCGGTTATATTAATGTGGAATAAACGTATACTTTGTTTTGACATCGTTTAATGGTTAGTTCGTTTAGAACAAATTGTCGTTCACTTCTTTCTGGATCGGCACAAGTTTACATATTTTAGGAAATGTGACAATGTATATATATTATTGCTCGTGACTGTACATATAAACCTACTTCTTGAATGATACTATCTATTAAAGAAAACCTCTTCAAATTCCGTCGCGTAATTTCAAAGATCTAAGCATAAATAGAGACAGACAAACAGCGGGAAGTGAATTATTTTATACTAGTGATGATATGTAGTGATCATGTTTTTATAATAATATATATTTATTTATGTATCAATAGGTATGTATAGTATTCTAATATACATATATACATATATACATACATATATTATTATACAGACGTAGTTTGTGACGTTATATAGGTTAATCTCTGGATCTACAGAACCAATTCTAAGAATTATTTCACCAATAGAAACCCACACTATTATCAGTGTCATAGGTTTTATATCATTACACTATGAGTGAGGATCACCATCCGGAACGGCATCCAAAATCTACGTGGCTGGGGCCGTGGGCAACAGCTGGTAACAAATAAAGTGTGTGAATAAGATAATCAACACAACATTTTCATGTATTTCTTGAGAGTTTAAAGCTTTAGCTTTTTTACCGAATTTACTTTCGGCGTCTCATAGAAGTGTCTTATCTGTCCACTTGTGCATTAGTCTCGAATTGTGTTGCTGTCAAAGCTGCGAAAACGTGAAGCACAACCTCCCCGTCCAACAGCCATCACGGCACTGCCGCCCGGCCCCCGCATAGGCACCCGCTAAGCCAAACTCTCGAGAACGTAACAAAAACGTGGCCTGTGACTTCAAAAGTCAATGTATTGAACGGAAAAATGTACCACTTATACTCCAGATCTTTGTCTTTCTTTTAGTTAAAAAATTACGTGAAAATTCTTTTCTGTTTAGAAGTAGTTGCCAGTTTTCTTTTGAGTGACCTTTTTGCTTTGGGAGCGATTTTCATATACTAATTATAAAGTGAGAATAACTAAAAATGTACCAAATGTAGACAAGAAAGCAACGAATGAAACAGTGTAAACAGTTTTCAAATTCGTCCACAAATAAAAAAGGAGTTGGTCTCTAAACATACGCCTAAAAACCAGATTTATCATTTTTATTCCTCTTAAACTCAGGTTTTGCACATCATGCGGCGCGTGTGAATTTTATATCGGAGTTATTTTTAAATTGTAATATCTTCAAAGATGTTCATTGAAATTAAGTAATGTCAAAGACAATTTTGTTTACAATTAAATACTCTTAATCAACAACATATTTATTTGGAATATTATTACGTTGATACAACTCTAACAAATAATTGGTAATATTGCATTAATTTCGACCAAATTTGATTACCATAAAAACGGTTCTAGTGAGTTAATCTTAAAAGATAGACATATACTGTCGCGGACATTTTTTTAGATCATTTCAAGAGGAATAATTATTTCACACATATTTTTTTGGTATCTTGAACTGTTTTCGCAGCGCACGCAACGGAAGCCCTCAAATATGAATAATTTTCCCCGTTTTTTCCACATTTTTCATTGTTTCTTCGGTCCTGTTAGTTGCAGCGTGATGTTATATAGCCTAAAGCCTTCTTCGATAAATGGTCTATTCAACACAAAAAAAATTTTTCAATTCGAGCCAGTAGTTCCTGAGATTAGCGCGTTCAAACAAACAAACAAACAAACAAACTCTTCAGCTTTATAATATTAGTATAGATAGGGGAACACCCAAAAATTCCGATATATTTACTTTCAAATTTCACAAATTTTTCCCGATTTTCAAAATTCCGAATATTATTCCTACGTAACAAAACTCCGACTATTCAAGAACACGGTATTTATTAATACGAATTATCACTATACCGAATTTCGAATGAACGATTAATTAGAAATCCGTAATGTTGTTGGCCCGAAAAACGTCACTCCGAATATCAAATTTCTGAAAATTCATTATTTAAATTCCAAATTTGCAAAAAAAAAAAAGTTGACCTGTTAAATTGATTTGCCACGTAATGCATGAAGAGTTTCATAGGTAAGTAGTCATGATTTTTTAAATTTAACTAATGATTTCTCTCCCATTATTCAATATAAAAATTAAGCTAATACCGACTTGCCGTGGTCCTACTGCCGTGGTACTAGTCTTCCATACACTAGAGTGTTATTTATACATCGGAGGCGCAGAGCAAGGGCAGTCCTCCAGTAACGAAGCTCAGGCGCCCAGGTGAACTGGAGCGGCTGGGGCGGCGACCAGTAAGCCGAAGCTGTGGAAATGAGCGTACTCTAACCTCATTCAGCTCAATGACAGGAACGCCCCTATCCGAGCAATGAAAATCAAGCTTCCATCCTCACCATAGCTAACAGATGAGGTAAAACCGCTCATTTCAAAAAAACCTGCTGTTAAGTTTCGATACAAGATTAGGCCTACCGAAACTAACTGGCAGAGATATGTATATGTTAGAAATCACTGCATTAAGGTGTGTAGGAATGCACAACGCCAGCATATTCATAACTCTTTACAAAAAGGCGACTCGTCAAGGGGCAGGAAATTTCTCAAGACTCTGAGAGTTCGAAAAACACGTCATGATACCATTCCTAAAGACTTAGATACTGATGTTCTTAATCAGTATTTCACTGCCTCGTCCAACTTTGATAGGACTACAAAGGCACATACCTTTAATTATCTTTCTACAGTTCCAACTCCTAACATCGCAACATTTGTCTTTAGTCTATTTACCGCTTGTGATGTTAAGAAGAGCATCATGGCTATAACGTCCAAAGCAGTTGACTGTATCAGCCGGAGCATGATCCTTCCCATCCATGAAGAGATACTAACAATCATATTATGTTACATGCTAAACTATTCCATAACGAGTGGTACGTTACCATCCTCATGGAAAAATACCCTAATTACCCCCTTACTGAAGAAATCCAAACCATTTCTATTGACCGATTACCGAGCTATATCCATATAGCCATTCCTATCTAAAGTTCTCGAACGCGTCGTCAATAACCAACTGAGTGCGTTTATTTCTAAAAAAAATCTCCTCAATACCTATTAATCCAGATTCCGTCCGTACAGCCTTAGTGAATATAAAAGATGACGTAAGGCCAGACCTAATGTCATCTGGAAAGCGGGAAATGAACTGTTCTCTGTTTACTAGATTTCAGTAACGCTTTCAATACGGTGGACTTTGATATTCTACTATATATACTCCGCTCTCTAACATATTTCCAACGGTAATAGACTGGTTTCTTAGTTACCTGTATGGCCGTCGGCGGCGTATTCGCATCGAAAATGAATTTTCGAGTTCTTCTAATACCAGTGTCGGTGTGCCCCAGGGCGACGTTCTTTCTCCTTTGCTCTTCTCGATTTTTATTAATCCCTCTAATGAGCTTCGTTCTTCTTACTCTTGTCATGCATCACAAAACATGTCTGGATCACGTGACGTGATCACAAAACATGTCTGAATCACTTAGGACCAACCGGGAATCACGCTACCTTGTAGTTCAAACAACACTTACAGATCATTATAGTACCGTTCTCTATTTAGCCACTGCTCAAACAAGTAAGCCCGAAAAAACTCATAGGCGTGTTGACCATTAATAAGTACTGGTGACCCACAACAGTCAATCAACGATAGACAAAGAAGATACACGCGTTGTAGCTTCATGCCGGGACTCTTTTATATTGCTACCAACAGATGATGAGGAGGTTAACCGTCTAATCCTGGGTTTAAGAGGTGACTGCGCTATTGGACTGGATATTATATCAGCAGAAATCCTCAAATGAAATTGAAAAGTATTGATTCCTGTGATTACATATATTTGTAACTTGTCATTATTTACAGGAACCTTCCCTGACGCCTTCAAAAAAGCTAGGATCCACCCGATTCACAAGGGTGGAGACAGGGGCTGCATCAGCAATTATAAGCCTATATCAATCCTTCCGACATTATCAAAAATCCTGGAGCGGATAATAAACAAAAGGGGATCCTGCCTTTTCACCGAAAATTGTTTGGCCGATTATCACTTGCCAACCAATGTTTCGCCTATTTTTCACTTTGACGACTAACGTTTGTCAAATTTTTGTATGACAACGTTTCATTTGGTAGAATTATTGTTAAGCTGATTATTGTAATGACAAAGAACGTTTGGGGCATTTATCATTTGTCAAATTATTTATAAGGCCAGACAACTATTAGACGAATAACGTTTCTTTCGTACATTGATATAATGTAAAAAAAAAACAATTTTACATTTTTGTAATAAGTATAGCAACAGAAATCTAAGTAGGTTAGGTTAGGTTAAATTTGCAAATTTTAAAAGTGCGGAGCGAAGGTCACGTGAAATTGAAAGGAATCGGTTAGGTTAGGTTAGGTTAGTATGCTGATAAACAATGCACGAGCCGAGTGAGCGAAGCGAGTGTGCCGCGGCAGCGGCCGGCGAAGTGCCGTAACCAAATCGCTTTTATTCCACTACACAGGGCATTTAAATATGCTACATCGGTATAAACAACTACATGAATATTACGCTAACTAAAACATTCGCTACTTGAAAGTTGGCATTTTGAAAAGTGTCATTCTAAAAGGAAGACCAAACGTAAAATTGGCAACTGTGAGGTTGGGTAATAAAACAATATCACAAGTTGGCAAATGATTATTCTGCGAAATAAAATCCCTGTTTCCTCGTGGCCAAACTGATTTGCCAAACTGGTTTGGCCACGAGGAATTATATGTCCTAGTGGCCAAACTCAATATTGTCTTCCTCCTGTATATCACGTAGGTGGTGTAACGGAACGAAATCTGTCATCTGATGTAGTGGAAGTACATTCTTAATCACACAGATGGCGTTAATATAAATTATGTTTATTTATATGAGATATGAAGAAAAACCTTTTTGAATATAAAATTACGTGATAAATTATTACAATAATTTGGTTTTAAAGATTAATTAAACAAATAAGGACATTTATAAATCAGTTATTTATTTGAATATTCAAATGCCGTGTTTTATTTAACTTTAAGTTTTTGAACGAAATTCGTATGTGAAGGAAGTTCTGGTCGAATATCAGAGATATTCGTTACATATTTAAGCAAAAATACTAAATGGATAAGATTTTGTCGATATTAATTGATCGCAGTTAATTTGAAAATAAATACAATAATTTTAAGTTATAGTTTGAACGATTTCTAGGAAGATAAATCCAAATTAGAATTATTTGTGGATATATTGATTTGACAATGATTTCAAACAGCGCTACGATTGGCTGGTTGGAATCGTACGATATTTTGTTTCGAGAAGTAGGGATCATTGCGGTTGGGGTGAGGATAGTTGAGGGCAGAAAAAAGATTAATCATTAATTGTTGGGAGCTGCTGAAGAGAGGTGGGCAGGAGTAGAAAGTCTGGTGGGTCATTTCGCGTTTTATAAATTGTGTTAAGAGGGTACTGAGAGGTTACTGTGTTAAAATTCCGTTGTACATTAATTTTATTCGCGTTTGAAATTATTTGAGAATCTTAACGTAACTTCAAGTGTTGAGAATATATAAAACTCGCATCGTTTCATGCTGAGATAGGACACTATTTCTGTGATTGCGAAGTATGGGCTGAAAGGCTCATATGGAGTAGTTACTCACGCCTGGGAGAGTCTTCCCCGTGACTTCATGAAACAATGCAGGATGGGAACGGAGATTTGGAAATCTACCTGTCGAGTGGATTGTTAGGATTTTGAATATCGAATTGGGGTATTAGTGAATATTATATAAACCCGCCTTGATTTATGCTGAGATAGGACACCATTTCTGTGACTGCGAAGTATGGGCTGAAGGGCTCGTATGGAGTAGTTACTCACGCTTGGGAGAGTCTTCCCCGTGACTTCATGAAACAAGGCAGGATGGGAATGGAGATTAGGGATTCTGAAGTGGGTAGAGTCAGTAGATAACATACAAGCAGCAGTGATGGGGGGGTTTTAGCTAGGAGTCCCTTAGGAAAGCCAATCGAAGTGATCGGTCTTGGGTGGAACATCTAACGGTGCCAACGAAGCCCTTGTCCTCTGTCTAGCTAGGGAGCTGATCAAGTTAAGGCGAGCAGCTATTCGATTTTACCTGTCTCAGGGTCGAATAAAGCCTTCTGGGTATCGGTGACCAGTGGCCCGAAGTATCGGTGTCGTTGGAGCTGATAGCTCAGTCTTTATTTATATATTTATTTATACACACAATTATATATCTCGTTAGGGCTTTAGTTAACATCCCTGGCTTCGGCCGTTAACTAAGGCAAGCACACAGTCATAGGTCATACAAAATCAAGTCTGACTAGCTTGTTCCCTTACAGAATAGGAGTAGGTACATTACACACCACACGTTTAGAATTAATTAAAGGGAGGAGTTTATTGGGGTTAAAACACATATATAGTCTTTATAGGTAGAAGGAATAGGTACACATTCTTCTCGCGGTAATATAGGACGTCGGCTATGTAGGTAGAATCGAATTTGTATAGGTTTTTGATAGTCAGTTAATTGCGTTTAAGTTATGTGAACGGTTCTCATTATAATGAAGTTATTAGGCTATTATTTTGGTGTGAATGAATACTGGGGGATTTCGGGTTGGAATCCAGGCATTTAACAACGATTATCTAAAGTGTATCCTCAGTGTTGACTACCTTCATAATAAAATGTGAAATAGATCTTACATAATACCAGTTGAATGTGAAAGGCATGGTTATCATTGTGACGAATATCAGAAGGTGGTTAAATACTCACCTATCTACATGTAATCTAGTAAGATTCAGTTAAGTCATTTGGCTATTGGATACCATAGACCGATTGATTATGAATGTCATTATTCAATATATTATTTATATTACCAAATATAATACTTGGTGCATTTATTTGATTGAATTGGGTTGAATGGATATTAGTGGAGCATTCTCACGGTAGTTGAGAACCGTCCAATTATGGACCTATGTTCTATTGTCCGGTAACCTAGACGGAAGTTCTTGTATATGAATGTCTTCAATAGAAGATGTAATTTCTATATAAGTTTCAATCAGAAGTGTAGCAAGTGTAGACTACTGTATGAAATACCTATCTATTCTATATTGAAATCTACGGCTTCTAATGAGTTGGTCTTGATCGCAACTATTAGTATATTATACAATATGCACAGTGATGCCTGAACCTTTGTATTCAATTGAGCTTATTCGGTTGTAATAAGTGAATGAAATTATCATTAACGAATATTAACATTCCTGTAATTGAATGTCACGATTTTGTATTTATATAATACAAGTGTAATCCAGTTATGGATTTGGGGTAAAGGGTTATACCGGCTGCCGCGGTATAACTTGAACAAAGTGGACTAGGCCAAGTGGCGTCTGCTATATTAATAAGGCAGAGGGGAGTTGATCTGTGTTGGTGCAACTCACTGTCATGGCGTATTGGAGGAGCCCTGACCTCGGGGGGGGGGAAATAAAAATATTTGTGTATTATAATTATAACTGTTCGCTTCACTTACATACTCTGTTGCTAAAATCCTCGAAAGAATAGTCTTATTACGCTTACATTACGTCAATAGAAAGTTTATTCATTATCAAATTCTAAATTAAAATTAGTTACCTAAAAATAGGTTAGCTTAGGAATTTTGGGTAGGTAATTTTATTAACAGTTCATTACATTCTATGTTTTCCAAATAATCACGATAGGTTATATGTTGCGATAATTAAGTAAATTAAGTAGGTACAGAATTATGCTAGGAAGGTGAATTGGATAAGTAGGGACTTAATTTAGGACAACAGCACAAGCTACCTCTATAGAACGAGGGGGACTACTGGATCATAATAAGAGTCCTAGTTCCCACTAGAACGATCATTGGCCAAACTAGTTACTAAGTAGGTAGGAATTCGGAAACGTTTGAGTATAAGTATGTTTTCATAAAAAAACCGGAAGTCGAAATAGGTAGGGGATGGTATAGGTTAGGGAGGGTGTTACAATTTGGTGCCGTGACCAGGATTGGTATAAAATAGTATGGAAAGGTACAAGTGTGTTATTCAATATGTGTGGCAGATTCCACCAAGCGCCATCAATCTCCAGTATATACAGTACAAAATAGTAGTTGTGTGACCAGGATTGGTACAAAGTAGTATGGAAAGGTACAAGTGTGTTATTCAATTATATGTGTGGTGGATTCCACCAAGCGCCGTCAATCTCTAGTATAAACAGAACAAAATGGGGGTCGTGAGACCAGGATTTAAGAGTAAACTGGCTTCACGGTACAGTTTAGTGATCGTGAGACTAGGATGAGTATTCGATTTGGAGTACGTGTTATTGGTACAATTTCCTGGCGTGAGATTACGATTTAAAAATAGAATAGGTGTAACTGGAATAGTATATTTTGAAAAGTGAGTAGCTACGAATTATATTGTCGAATATGTGGGTGTAGGTATGTAATTATATTGTTTGGCATGCACCTACATTTAGTCAATATATTAGTAAGAAACAACGCTCGTTTCTTTACACGTATACATAACTATGATAAGTTATGGTTACGTATTTTGCTAAATGTGGTTGCAATGATGATGTTGAAATTAACAATATAGTTTAACAGATTAGTTTTGGTAGTTATAGCTCCAACGAGCTATATTAGTTAGTTATATTACATTTTATAATTTAGAAAGGATATAATAACCGTGTTAGTTGATTTATAAAAAAATTATATAATGATAAAGTTTTATACATTTACCTACGTCAACAACTATTAGTAAGATATTAGCATCCTTGAAAATTAATGTAGCATTGAATTATAGGTAGATTATAAATGCAAACATGTTTTTATTTGAATTATAAGGAAGGTACGGTATATCTATACCGTACAATTTGTTGCCGTATATAGTAGGTAAGGGGTCAGAACATTGTGCTGTTGTTATAATTGTGAATTCTTTTAGTTATTTGGAAGTTTAGTTAGAATTATTAAGAGATGGGGGGTCGTAGGATTATATAATCTATTATAGAATGTCATTTAGGCTTATTCGGATAGTTAATGTTATAAAAAAATGGGGGGTCGTAGTTCGGAGTAAGTTATTTACAAACGAAAGGTTACATTTTGTTAGGTTTGATGTTTTAAAAGTGTTAGGGGTAGAGAGTAACTTTAAATACACGGCTAGGAGAAGTTGGGAAGTGCCATTGCAATGCAATGACACTTTTCATTTTTGTATTTTGAATTCAAAAACTTGATCAAGTTAAAGAGGTTCATAGAAGATTCATAGAAAGTCTAAAAGTCTAGTGAAAGTCAAGAGGCTTAATAGAAAAGACGAAAGCTTAAGAGGGGGTATAAAGGAAAATTGCCGATCTTTGATTTGATTTTTATACCCGAAAGTGTGCCTCAAATGAGCTTGTTTTTTTTAAATAGAAAATACGTTATATCTGAGAGGTACTCAATTTGGTGAAAACATAAAATAATGATATTTTGTCGATAAAATAAGATCACAAAGTTAGGCCTAATTTTTGATTATAATTAATCTATTGTCAAGATTATTCATATAGCTGAGTCAATTTTTATGTACAAAGTATAAAATTATAAAACCTAGTGACTCAATTTTTCACTTTGTTAAAATTATCTGGAATTTACGAGTAATTAAAAAAAAACTAATTCGGCGCTTACGACGTTCTTATTCCGCGCATAACGGTCTCTTGCTATCGCACCTGACCCGAGGTGCCGGCCATCTGTTGTTTCACCAATTAGTCGGGGTCGCCCCGTTGAGACAAGAGGACTGTTTTTCTGTTTTCCGTCGAAAAAGTTCGTCGAAATTATGGGAAATAAAAAAAATCAAAAGATAAACTCTTAAAGAGAATCTAAAAGACTAAGAATTCCACTCTTGGCTAATTGTCGAAAGTAATATTTCTTTATTTTCTTTACTTAGTTACTAAGTACAGTTTTTGTATCAACCGTTGCCAGGGAGCCCGGGTATAGTATATGAAAATCAAATAGATGTCTTAGACCACATCACGTTTGAAGTACGTAACTAATGTTATTTTTTATAGCAGTAATATAATTATATTTTGCGAAAGTACTTATACATTGTATTATCAATTTTAATGCTTTTCAGAGTTGCTTCAGCTCGTAATAATAATAATAAAGATTTATTTCAGGCAAGCCCATATTTTTGTTAGTTACATTGCTCTTATGATCTAGTGTTAGTAAAAAATAAAAATAAAATATCAAATACATAGGGAAAAAGAATCTTCTCGGGCGGGACTCGAACCCGCAGTCTTTCCCTTACAGGGGGAATGCCTGACCAATTGGGCTACCGAGACACGCCCGATATGATTTAAATTTCCCATCTCATACGTCTTTGAGGCGACGTGGCGTCATCTACCGATTTTCTTACGAACTATCGGAATCAAAGAATGATTTTACAATCATTTTTAAACATTGATTTTTGATAACTGCGCCCAAACAATTGAAGGAATTTTTATAGCATTAAGTATGCTAACTATACAAATCAAATACATAGGGAAAAAGAATCTTCTCGGGCGGGACTCGAACCCGCAGTCTTTCCCTTACAGGGGGAATGCCTGACCAATTCGGCTACCGAGACACGCCCGAGAAGATTCTTTTTCCCTATGTATTTGATTTGTATAGTTAGCATACTTAATGCTATAAAAATTCCTTCAATTGTTTGGGCGCAGTTATCAAAAATCAATGTTTAAAAATGATTGTAAAATCATTCATTGATTCCGATAGTTCGTAAGAAAATCGGTAGATGACGCCACGTCGCCTCAAAGACGTATGAGATGGGAAATTTGAATCATATCGGGCGTGTCTCGGTAGCCGAATTGGTCAGGCATTCCCCCTGTAAGGGAAAGACTGCGGGTTCGAGTCCCGCCCGAGAAGATTCTTTTTCCCTATGTATTTGATTTGTATAGTTAGCATACTTAATGCTATAAAAAAAAAAAAAAAAAAAAAATCCTTCAAAAATAAAATAATCAAAAATCTTAAAATCTGCACTTGTAATATAACATAAGCTGATGAATCCGATCCAGTCACATCGCTTAGTAAAAACTGTAACTTGTAAGCTTATTGCAATTTTTTTTCTCACATTCAGTAAACATTTAAGATTCTATTCACTAAATAGAATTAAAAAATATGCAACGTTGTAAAATCTAGACACGCAGTAGCGTGTAAGCTAAGTTCAAGCAAAGGAACTGGCTAGCCAGCGCCGAATTTGTCCAAATTGAATATTTTTAATTTCATATTCTGTATGAACTAGTTAAAAGTAATACACTCAAGTAATAGATAGTTTTGAGGAAAATACGTAGTAAGTTTTTCATACTGTTTAGCCGTCAAAACAATAAGTAATAGGTCATTTCCTAAACCTTTTCCACAAAAATTCACAAATAGGCGTAGGTTTCAGGTAGAATAATCAAAATCATGTAATAAAAATAAGTAAATACCGTACCTAGCTCATTTTCTCATTAGTATTTGAGATGATCTTTCTTATTTATCAATTTAAACTCGAATTAATACAGTTTTTAACTATGAAATCACATTTCTAAAGTCACATGTGTCGAGCAAAATGACAATATTTCGAAAACGGCCTCGTAATATCCACATTATTGACGTCATATGCATAGAATAGCTTCAACTCTTTTTGTAATTCCAATTATAGATTAAACAGATATTTTTTCAAATTAAATTTCTACCGTGATCGTCTACTTTTATGAACTGAAAGTAATATCTTTAGGCGTCTTGAACCAATTTCAGTATGAAATATACATTTATTTACCTTATTCTTATCTTCTCATAACAAAATTACAAGTATATTACATGTAAGCACTTTGTAATTATTATTGAAATAAATATTTCTATAACTTTCTTTTTCGTATTATTTATGCACTACCTGTAAAATTATTCAGCGAATCGTCATAGTTCTTAGGGTGATTTTATCTAAAACACAACAAATTATAATAATACAGTGAAAATTTATTAAAATTTATATCGTGATAAAACTGTCTTAGTATAAATATTTGACGATTTCAAAAAATATGCATTTTTTGACCACTATATTTTAAGCTGTTTATTAAAGCTAAGCTGCTTATGTTTATTTTACAAATCATTTTATCTATCACCAAAATAAATTTATATATTAATATTAATTCAAATTCCAATTCAAATATATTTTATTGCGATATACGGGTATACAAAGATACAAAGATGTTTATTAATATATCGATGTTCTTTGGCGAGTATCTGAAGATACTCGCCAAAGAACATCGATATATTCCTAGAATGATCCACGAGGCTATTGAAATTAAAAAACA